>CM077230.1:13953791-14066291 GCA_039654775.1 Spinibarbus caldwelli | reverse complement strand
TTTGTTCTGTACAGTTAAACTGAGCACTGTTCTTCAGAAAAATCCAGCAGATTCTTCAGTTTTCCAGCATCTTTTGCATATTTGAACCCTTTCCAGCAGTGACTGTATGATTTTGATATCCATCTTTTCACACTGAGGACAATTGAGGGACTCAAACACAACTATTAAAAAAGGTTCAAACATTCACTGATGGTCCTGAAGGAAATACGATGCATTAAAAGCCGGGGGTTGAAAACCAACTATTTTTCTTTTCTTTTTTCTCTTTTTTTTGTATTTGGGGAGTCACACCACATATTAAAGTATTACATTAAATCTGTATTATATTTTAGAATATTATTTAATAATAACAACAACTATGTATTGAAATTATATTACAAATCTAATTATACATATTAAAATTATAAAAAAAGTAAATGAAATGTTAAAATTATATTATGTAATATTTTAATAATAATTATAATTATTTCATTATTAATCAGAATTGTAATTATAACTATAAATTATATTTTATATTTTATTATTTTTGTTTATTTGATATATTTTTATTTATATTTTGTATTTCACTTTCTTAAAGCGTCCACAAATATTATACTGATTATTCATACACGACTTATCATAAAGTTTCATAAAGTTTTGCAATATATTTTTGAAAGATCTTTTTAAATTCATGACACCACATGATATTTTACTAACAGAAATATGACATTTATATACACACACACATACATACAAATATATATATACACACATACATTCACATAATTCATCATTATTATAATACATAAAATTATTTTAATTATAGTGAAATAAAAAACAACAAAAAAAAAACAAATGTCACATCGCTGACCTTAATACAGGGGTCAGAAAGGGTGAAAATCAACTTTTGATCAGATGATTTAATCTCATAATCTGGACTGAGTGTAACCTGTATATTATAAAATCATTTGAATTGACAGTAATCTTAATCTGGATTGAAGGTGATCTAGATTATGAAAAACTACAGTCATGATCTGGATTTTATAATCTGGATTGGGAATAATATAGATTCTAATGTGAATCTGTTACCTGGACTGGATGTAATTTGGTTTTGGTGCTTCCGATGCCTTCAACGGTCGTCACAGCTGCTCCGTGAAGTTGGCACACAGGAAGCAGACAGGCATTGACTGACGAATGACTGGCCAGGGAAGAAACAAGCATTTAATACCAATTTTTATCAATTTGCATAACAAAAACTAATTAATAAATAAAAGTGTAGAGATATTAGCAGCATGCCTATCTTCCTTAAGAAATAAAAAGAAATCTGACTTAAAATGACGTAGAATTTAAGTCTGAGGTGGAATCTGGATTGACAAGTGGGGGAAAAGTGGCATCATGGGGTCAGACACATTCAGAAAAAGTAGAGGTGCTCTGATCAGGATTTTTGAGGCCGATCACTGATCTCAGAAAGCATACCATCACCGATACCGATCTTTTTAAAGCCTTCTTTTTATCATGCAGAATTATTTATGGTGATGATCCAATCAAGATTTTTAGACATTTATTTAGAGCCTGAATTTCAATTTTGAAAATGAATTCCCCTCTTTTTAATTTGAGGGGTGGAAGAGGGCCTTTTTTTAGACTTTTTTCAAAAATATATATTTATCTCACCTAAATGTTTGATCTTGCACTACATTTTTGTTTTGACAATCGTGCAATTGTTGCACAATAGCTTACACACAGCACAAGCCTGATTTCGTGAGCTGTATGTGAGGCAGCCTTTTCCACCAGGTTCACACATACTCCGTCTGTAGTGAGTATGCAGTCCATGTGCGGTACGTAAGCGGTGCAGAAGCTGCACTGACTGTGCTTTCACACAGGAGTCTAAAACTGATCCATCACTGTTTACTACAAACACAACATTTATCCATTATTTTGGTTTCAAATCCAAACATTGTTACTTAAAATGCTTTTTCAGCATTGTGATTCTTTTTTTACAGTCCAGTAATACAATCATTCATAGAAGTGTTTAAATGCTATAAATATAAGAAACACATTATTCAATGCTTTTTACGTTTGCATTTACTTCTAGATTGATATACTAAGTTGCTCAAGCAAGTGACAAAACATTTAAACTACTTTTCTTACATTATCACAGACATTCTAAATTAAAACTTACCATTGACATAAAGTCAGCTCTATTGCCTTTTCTTTGGCATTTAAATCTTTTACAAGCAATCCTGCGGTTCACAAAGAACAATGCGCTGTCATTTTAATTCAGCGCGTGCAGCTCTGATCTCTGCACTGCTGCAGACGCACCGCTGGAACGCACTGCCAGACCACAACTGTGTGCAGTATGAACGCTCTAATCCGTTAACATGAGCGCAGAAAAAAAAATTTGCACCGCATACGCAATGCAAACTGTGTGTGTGTGTGAACCTGACGTTATGTGTGTGCGCTTTGAGTGCGCATCAGCGCATGGTCTCCAGGAGAGTGTGCGAGTGCTGAATGGTTTAAAGACAGCCAAGAATTAAAAATAAATGCAATTTACAAACTTTAGTGACAATGCGACACTGCCTCGATTGTGCAAGTGACAATTCCTGTGTTGACTGTGCAGCGTGCAGCTTGCTTATAGTGCAGACGCGATGATTTGAAGCCATTTGCGCATTTTGAGAGAGAAAGACTTAGTTCACACTACAGGTCTTAATGCTCAGATCGAATTTTTTGCTGAAATCCGATTTTTTTGCGCTGTTGTTCACATTGTCATCAGTCTCATGTGTGAACCGTATACGGCCCTGAAGTGACTTGCATGTGCAGAAGACGTGACATCAGACGCAACGTGTTTGCGGAAATAAAAACGGATGCTGCTCGTGTTAGAGTGTGTTTAGCAATTTTTAAGTTAATGTGCAATCGGAGCCTAAATAACGAAGTGATAAGAAGAAGAATATTAAGAAGAAGGAGAGCACGATTTCCTCCAGTGCAGAATTATGACGTCTGTCGCATTTCAATGACGTAAAAGGGAAGTCGTGGCCTAATGGTTAGAGAGTTGGACTCGTAACCTAAAGGTTGCGGGTTTGAGTCTCGGGCCGGCAGGAATTGTAGGTGGGGGGAGTTGAGTGTACAGCGCTCTCTCCACCCTCAATACCACGACTGAGGTGCCCTTGAGCAAGGCACCGAACCCCCAACTGCTCCCCGGGCGCCGCAGCATAAAATGGCTGCCCACTGTTCCGGGTGTGTGTTCACGGTGTGTGTGTTCACTGCTGTGTGTGTGCACTTTGGATGGGTTAATTGCAGAGCACAAATTCCGAGTATGGGTCACCATACATGGCCACATGTCACTTCACTTTCACTTTCAAAAATCGCATGAAATGCGACATGGCCGTTCAGACTGAAGTCGCATTGCAAAACATCGGATATGTATCCGATTTAGGACCACATATGAAAGTGGCCTGGGCCTGATTTGAAAAAATCGGATTTGTGCTGTTCAGACTGACATAAGAAAATCAGATATGGGTCACATTTGGGCAAAAAAGTCAGATTTGCACCACTTTAGCCTGCAGTGTGAACTAAACCAAAGAGAGAGCACGCGCGCGGTGATTCTTTCATGCTGTTTGTGAAATTATGTCTCACAGAAACTTTTCAAATTACTTTATAAGTTATTTAATTGAGAAATATGAATTGTACAGCATTATAATTATTGTACCCACACCGCACAGAGACTGACCCCTGAAGTTGGCACCGCTTGGAGGACGGAGCAAAACCTCGACGGAGCCGTAACGCGCCGCAGACGCGTGCAGTGTAAATCAAGGGTAAGACGGTGCCGCTGCATGTCCTGTCAATCCTCTCATGGCAGGCGCGTCATCAGCTTGAGATCATTTTTTTGAGATCGGCCTTTTAAGAGACCGCCAGTCAAAAATCCCAAAGCGATTATTGGCCGATAGTGATCAGTAGCCGATCAATCGGAGCACCCCTAAGAAAAAGTATAAATATGATGAAAGGAGAAAGAGAGAGCGAATGAAATACTTGATGCTCTTGGTCTGAGGGTCGTATTTGGACACCATGACGGTACAGGCTCCACATCCTCCTCCACCACAGCCGTACTTAGTGCCTGTCAACTGCACTACACAGAAAGAGAGAGAGAGAGAGAGAGAGAGAGAGAGAGATTTAAAATTCAAACCTAAACCAGCTTAAAAAAAAACCATTGCTATTACGTAATCTCCTTTGGAAATAAACACTGGTAACACTTCATAATTAACATTAACAAATCTTACAACATTTCATAAATATAATTTTTAATTGAAATGTATGATCATGAAATTCAGCATATATAATTAATAAAAATAAACAACAAAAAAAGTTGAACCATTTATCAGAAGAAACCCGATTACATCACATAAATAAAATTAATACATATATAATCATAAAATTAAATAGATAGATAGATAGATAGATAGATAGATAGATCGATAGAAGTATAACATAACAAATAAATAACTATTCATAATAATAACAATAATATAAATAATGTTGTTGTTGTTGTTGTTGTTGTTATTATTGTGAATGGTTATTCACTTTTGTATTTTTTTTCCATAGCGTAAATAAATCTTCCTAATTATGTATATCTATCTATCTGTCTCTTTCTCTCTCTCTCTCTCTCTATAGAGAGAGAGAGAGAGAGAGAGAGAGAGAGAGAGAAAGAGACAGATAGATAGATATACATAATTAGGAAGATTTATTTACGCCTGTAATTTATTGAGATACACCTGTGTGTATATATATACACACAGGTGTATCTCAATAAATTAGAATGTCGTGGAAAAGTTCATTTATTTCAGTAATTCAACTCAAATTGTGAAACTCGTGTATTAAATAAATTCAATGCACACAGACTGAAGTAGTTTAAGTCTTTGGTTCTTTTAATTGTGATGATTTTGGCTCACATTTAACAAAAACCCACCAATTCACTCAACAAATTAGAATATGGTGACATGCCAATCAGCTAATCAACTCAAAACACCTGCAAAAGTTTCCTGAGCCTTCAAAATGGTCTCTCAGTTTGGTTCTCTAGGCTACACAATCATGGGGAAGACTGCTGATCTGACAGTTGTCCAGAAGACAATCATTGACACCCTTCACAAGGAGGGTAAGCCACAAACATTCATTGCCAAAGGAGCTGGCTGTTCACAGAGTGCTGTATCCAAGCATGTTAACAGAAAGTTGAGTGGAAGGAAAAAGTGTGGAAGAAAAAGATGCACAACCAACCGAGAGAACTGCAGCCTTATGAGGATTGTCAAGCAAAATCGATTCAAGAATTTGGGTGAACTTCACAAGGAATGGACTGAGGCTGGGGTCAAGGCATCAAGAGCCACCACACACAGACGTGTCAAGGAATTTGGCTACAGTTGTCGTATTCCTCTTGTTAAGCCACTCCTGAACCACAGAAAACGTCAGAGGCGTCTTACCTGGGCTAAGGAGAAGAACTGGACTGTTGCCCAGTGGTCCAAAGTCCTCTTTTCAGATGAGAGCAAGTTTTGTATTTCATTTGGAAACCAAGGTCCTAGAGTCTGGAGGAAGGGTGGAGAAGCTCATAGCCCAAGTTGCTTGAAGTCCAGTGTTAAGTTTCCACAGTCTGTGATGATTTGGGGTGCAATGTCATCTGCTGGTGTTGGTCCATTGTGTTTTTTGAAAACCAAAGTCACTGCACCCGTTTACCAAGAAATTTTGGAGCACTTCATGCTTCCTTCTCCTGACCAGCTTTTTAAAGATGCTGATTTCATTTTCCAGCAGGATTTGGCACCTGCCCACACTGCCAAAAGCACCAAAAGTTGGTTAAATGACCATGGTGTTGGTGTGCTTGACTGGCCAGCAAACTCACCAGACCTGAACCCCATAGAGAATCTATGGGGTATTGTCAAGAGGAAAATGAGAAACAAGAGACCAAAAAAATGCAGATGAGCTGAAGGCCACTGTCAAAGAAACCTGGGCTTCCATACCACCTCAGCAGTGCCACAAACTGATCACCTCCATGCCACGCCGAATTGAGGCAGTAATTAAAGCAAAAGGAGCCCCTACCAAGTATTGAGTACATATACAGTAAATGAACATACTTTTCAGAAGGCCAACAATTCACTAAAAATGTTTTTTTTATTGGTCTTACGAAGTATTCTAATTTGTTGAGATAGTGAATTGGTGGGTTTTTGTTAAATGTGAGCCAAAATCATCACAATTAAAAGAACCAAAGACTTAAACTACTTCAGTCTGTGTGCTTTGAATTTATTTAATACACGAGTTTCACAATTTGAGTTGAATTACTGAAATAAATGAACTTTTCCACGACATTCTAATTTATTTATTTTTTAAGAAAATAAAGCATAATTAAAGTGTATATATATATATATATATATATATATATATATATATATATATATAATTTGAATATGTATTAAAACGTGTAAAAAAAATACATTTCTTCCTCAGATAAGACAGCAGCATAGTCTCGGGGTCTGGGTTCTTCTCCATTATCTGTCAATAAGAAGTAGAAGCATATGCAAAATACTTTCAGTTTATGCAGATTATATTAAATCTCTTATATTATAATCGCTGTCTCTATTAAAATTAAATTCAATGTCTTTTTCAGATCATCTTGTCTTTATTATGCTCTATGCATTACTATTAGGATTGAACTTGACAACATGTTCACAACCATAAATCTTCACCACAGTAAACGAACATTTACAACAAACACAAGACCAGGCTACACTTGTAACGTTACAAAGGATTTCTGCAGATATGAGAAATAAGCACCTTTTTCCCGTTGACATAGAAAATCAAGCCATCGCTCCTGGTTTCTTCAGCCATATTCTCAAAGTTTATGTCCAATACAAGGAAACTGAAGCAAATCTGCAGACTGGATCACCTCTGGGATCGCCACCAAAACTCAGAAAAACTTTTCTGCAAAGTGCGAAAAGTAGACACGGAAACCTAGAGGTTAATAAAGGCGGAGCTTATCTGTCTGGAAGTTATAAAGTTATCAGTTAAGTTATTAAAGTACGATTCTTTTAAATATTAGTTCTCATGTTTAAACTCTTCATCGTGTATTTTTTTTGCAATTCAACGCTATTAATGTGTCACAAAATACTTATTCTGGTCTACAGACTTTGTCAT
Source organism: Spinibarbus caldwelli (assembly GCA_039654775.1). Lineage (NCBI taxonomy): Eukaryota > Metazoa > Chordata > Actinopteri > Cypriniformes > Cyprinidae > Spinibarbus > Spinibarbus caldwelli. Next base: position 14,059,151 of record CM077230.1, on the reverse strand, counting down.
GTGCAATCTGTTACTTTTCTCAGCACTGACTGATTGAACCAATTACAGCAGTTTGTGATTACTAAAGACTATTTTAAACAAACCTTTTATAAAGAATACTTACATTACTCGTGTTGTTCACATGTTCGCGAAATTAAACGTTAGCTGATGCGTTTTAGAGCAAAATCATCTCCATTTAATCAAGTTTTAATGTTACTCACCGAGCTTCGTTAATCACTTTTCCTTGGTTTTCTGTTCCTGGATTTTTCGTTTTTGTTTGTGTTTGTCTTATTGACAGATTTTTAAAGTGCATGACAGACTGTATTGCTGTAGTCTGCAGTATTTTAATTTTATTTATGTATATTTACCACCAGATGGCGCCAGAAGCAAGAATAATAAAATCCCCAAACCAAGCTCTACAGAAAGTTATCCACAATCATCCATACATTTAACAAATGTTTCAATGTCGTTTTTATCCACTTGTAGACTCCACATTTTAAGTTAAAGTTAAATTTTAAGTTTAAATTCACAACAGTTTCCCCCTCAGGACTACAGACAAATGTATTTTCACCGTTAATGAGCCGAAGAATGTTGATAAATTGTGTTTGCCCACTGTCTCTGTTTTCTGGAGCTGTTGGAATGAAAACACACACACACACACACCCACACACACACACACACACTCACACAAACTCTGCTGCGACCCCCTGTGAAGTGTGATCAGGGAACCCCTACAGAGATTACCACAAGTTAATACTCTACACAGTCAGATATCTCTCCCCACAGGCATTTAGGATTAGCTAACACACTAACACAAATACAAAACGTGCACATATGCAGTTACGCACGAGAGATCACACTGAGAAAACCATGGCAATAAACTCAACTGCTCACACATAAAGGTGTTAAATGCAAAATTATATTACTCAGGTACATGCAGTTTGAACACTAAATGGCGCTCATTAATAACGCCTATTATAACGCCTCTACTGAGTGAAGGTTCACACCCATATATGTTAATTTTTTTTTATTATTATTATTATTTTTTTAATTTATTTTAATTTTTTTATTATTATTCTCTTATGCTCACCAAGGCTGCATTTATTTGATAAAAAATATAGCGTGTATATATATATATATATATATATATATATATATATATATATATATATATGGAAGCCCGTTTCTGCCGCTGAAAAAAATATTATACATTTATAAAATTCATTTTTTTAAAAATCTTACAATTTAGAATTTTTTTTTCTCAGAATTCTGAGAAAATTCTGAGTTTATATATTTTTTAAAAAATTGAGTTTAGGAGAGCGGGGTATGTTGTCACACTTTTCACACTGTCTAACATTTACTGAGCACCATACATCACAATGGTATAAATGTCATACCAAATGAAAGAAGGAAGTCTTGTATGTTGTATTCATTACATTTTCATATCTTATCTCATTATCGGAGTTGTAGACTGTTGAATAGAGAATGTGCACTTGTGACAGTTTGCCCCATCGGCGGGTAAATTGTCACACTAGATTATCTAAAAATAAGAACACAAGTACTTAATTGTGAATATTGATTTTAATTTTTAAATTCAAACCAGAACTGGAAATATAAACAATCATGCCTAGAGAAGTTGGAAAAACAATTATTTCAATCCAAACAATATACATTTCAATCAAAACACATTAAGTGGCAAGACCACTTTACTTTAAACTCAAACGTTCTCTGGCTTGCACATAGATACATGATAACTGAATGGAATGCTGCAGATAACTCGCTTTACTTAACATGTTTAACCTCTGAACAAAACAGATGCCCTGTATCTGACTAATCAGACTAATCTTCAGAGTCACAATTCTGGCACACATAAATTGCCTGGCCTGAGGTGCAAGCATCATGGGCCCATTTGTTGCATTTTACACATTTTACCCAGGTCTCTTTTGGACAACTGTTTGAAAATGGCTCCACACAGACGAGGTAGAAGCACTCTTCATCATCTGATGATGACTCTTGTATGATTTTTCTTCTTTTAGCTGCCTTGTTCTTCGTAGGTCCAGATTTTGACTCCGCCCCCTTGCTTCCCTTTCTTTTGAAACAACTTTTTGCTAGATTCAGCCTTATTCTTTTCTATTTCTAGTTGCTGCTTCACTGGCGTGTCAGTAAGAATTGCTGATTTGCGTCGTTTTCTTCCTTTGCTGGCTGGTTTTCGGGGGCCAGCTTTTGGATATGGCCGGATGTCCTCTGGAGTTGGTAGCCCGCTGTCAGCAATAGCATTGCTGGATAAGGGTGAGCTGCTGATAGCAGAGGCATAACTGGGCATGTTAGGCAGAGCAGTGTTGGTGCTGGGGCCTGGCAGAGCAGAGTTGGTGCTGGGGCAGAGCAGAGTTGGTGCTGGGGCCTGGCAGGGCAGGGTTCTGAATGGGGCGATCTGTGACGTAGGATGGTGCAAACTCGGTTTCCAGAAATATATCTCTGTTGTAAGGTTGAACCCCAGCCACCCTAAAGCCAGGCTGAATGTTCAAGGGGGTTGCAGCCAGAGGATAGGCAATTGCCACAATCCCAGGAATGTCATAAATTGACATTGTCTTCCCGGGGTTGTTCCTCATCCAGGCATCACACGCGCTGTTGATGTGCCTCTTTAGTGGCCCATAGACAGACCTGTCTAACGGTTGGAGCCAATGTGAGCAGTGGGGTGGGAATGACAGCATGATTATGCCATTTTCTTTGGCATAATTGAGTCCATCAATGGACAGATGAGACTCGTGGTTGTCCAAAAGGAGTAAACAGGGCTTCTCCTTTGAGCACTTTGTACGTTCACTGAAATGTTTCAGGAAGTCAACAAAGTGCGTGTCTTTCATCCATTCAGAGGAATTTGCCCCTCCTTTGCTGCCAGGTGGCCCGTTGATCAGGAAATGATCACGGAAGTTGACACGGGGGAAAATAAAGTATAGAGGTATACTATTCCCTGTGGCTGAGACAGCACAGGCCAGTGTGACAAGGGTTCCCCTTTCAGCAGAGGTCAGTGACCCTACTTGTTTGAATCCACGTCTGGCCAACACTTTGTCTGGTTTATGTACAGTGGTGACCCCAGTTTCATCAACATTCCAAATGTCTCCTGGTCCAAACTCATATTTGCGTATCACTTTCTCTAAGTTGTCAAAGAAAGCATTAACATTCTCTCTGTTGAATCTACTTGCCCTGGCAAGGCTAGTTGCCTCTGGCTTTCTCAGTGACAGCGTTGTATGCCGCTTTAAGAAGCTTGTAAACCACTCTTTGCTGGCCTTTTCTTTTTCTGCCCACAAAGGCGCGAACTTCAGCTGGTGTGCCACAGCAAACTGGTAGGGGCAAGCTTTCTGACCTCACTTGGTGACAGACCAAAATAAATGTCAGCTGGCCTAGTAATATACTCAACAAGCTGCTTTTCCAAATCTTCCGTGGCGTTGTATAACCAACCATTGTTGTTGGCAAGGCTGTCTGACTTTTAATTTCTTCTCTGGTAATCTTTTGACAATACCGAGTCAGAGTACGGTAATTTATGTCAAAATCCTTCACTGTACTTTTGATTGATTTGTTCTGCAACTTTACCTGCCTGACTGTCTTTAACATTATGTCAGGTGGTGTACTGCCATGCTCGGTCTTTCGTTGATAATTTCGAACCATCTTCCTTCCTTCCTTCCTTCCTTCCTTCCTTCCTTCCTTTCCTTCCTTTCTTCAAAAACCTTATTGCAATTACAAATAAATTACAATATCACAATGTTTTTTGAGCATGTTCTATGTGTTTATTTGTACTGGGGCAAGTTGTCACATGTGACGACTTGCCCCAAAGTCATTGAGACAACTTGCCCCAAACTGACATGTGTGCTAATGTTGGCATAGATGTTGGCATGGCATCAACATAGCACGTCAGCTAAAGTATCAAAATACACATTATTGTCTCATCTATTTCGTGCAAAATAATGATTTTTAACATTCATACCTAACAAAGTTGTATTGCATAAAAATTAAAGTGCAATTTTTTTACTTTTTAAACAGAAAAATAAGAAAATTGTGCTAACCTCAGATTAGAGCGATCTTGACCACATGTGAACAAGAAGTTGACTATAGAAGAAGAAGTCACACAAAGTGGCTATTTGATTTTTGAGATAGAGTCTCTAGTGTTGGAGTTATGAACAGTGTGACAACTTACCCCGCTCTCCCCTATATCTCACAATATTGATGACTTTATATATCAGAATCGCGAGACATAAACTCACATTTTTTTTCTCAGAATTGTGAGTTTATATCTTGCAATTGTGACTTTTTCTCTCGCAGTTGTGAATTTTTATCTCCCAATTCTGACTTTATTTCTTGCAATTGTGAATTTATATCCCGCTATACTGATATTATAACTTGCAATTGTGAGTTTATATCACACAATTCTGAGCAAAAAAAAAGTCATAATTGTGAGTTTGAATTATACGGAGCCCTTTAAGGGACATGGTGGTGGAAAAAATTCAGGGTGGGAGGAGAAAATATTTTTCAAATGTTTTGCGTTCTCTCGAGAAACTTTGCGTTCCCTCGCAAAACTTTTGCATTCTCTTGCAAAGATATTTGCGTTCTCTCGCAAAACTTTTGCGTTCTCTGTTCTCTCGCAAATATATTTGCGTTCTCTCGCAAAACCAGTTGAGTTCAGACAAACTCTTCCTGTTTACTTTACAGCTTGCAGTGGTTCATACAGCTCCATATGTTCACAATGGAGCGGTTCATAGAGTTTTATTTTGAACTTGGACTCAAATAAAGAAATACGTCAGTGCTTAGTTCAAGGCATGGTTTTGGGACATTCTAAAACGCTTAATGTGGCTTAATGTGTTAAAACAGTGACATTGGAGGACCAAATTCGATAATAATAAAAGCTGATAAAATTATTAGGCTAATATTAATAATATTAATATATTTTTTCCCCAGTATTCTTTGATTAATAGAAAGCTCAAAAGCATTTATTTGAAATAGAAATCTTTTGTAACATTATAAATGTCTGAACTGTCACATCCTTGCTGAATAAAACTATTCATTTCTTTCAAAAATTAATTTTGCTTGTGTAGTATCAATCCAAATGTGTTAATGAGTACTTCAGTTAGTTAGTGACATTTGAGGGACAGTGGCAAAGGTTAAGCTAGACTCAAGGTTACACATTGCTAGTCACTAAAGGAATGTTTACTTTCACTCCACATGGCCAAGAGTCTTCAATTTCTTGACAATCAAGGCTAATGGCTCACTTCAGCAACTTTACTTTGACTAGCTCTGAGCTTTAGCCACGGCACTACAACACCTAGCTAACCTAGCTAAAATAGGTCTCTGAATCATTGTCACAAGTAGCAATTACACTGTTCACAAGCATGACATTAGCATAGTGGTTTTCAAAGTAGAATATCTCTCACAGTATCAAGCTACATAGCAGCATAGCATGACAAAACTGTTTTGAAGAGCCATTACCCAGCATCAATTCAGTGTACAGAGCAGCCGTTAAACAAGCAGATCTACCAAGCTAACAATGTCCATTACACATATTTTGGAAATTGACAAAAAGTGCCATATTTGTGTACAAACATCTGATTAGCATCTTTAAAATAACAGATTCAGATACATTAATTTCATACATTTCACCAAAACAGCTGCTGATAAGTCACATCAGGAAACGTTTTAGCAGCCTATTGCAGCTAACCAAGAAATAACGAGTAGCTAGCTACTTTAAATAGCTTACTCACCTCTGCCATTTTATTCGCTGCTTAGCATGTTATGCAAGGTGGTTTAGAATACTTGGAGAAAGCTATCCATTAGTATTTCCATCATTTGAATCTGCCATCTTTCCTAATGGCAACAGAACCAATCACATAAACTGTGAACGCTGATTGATTCTACTGAAGCCACAGAAAAGCATAATAACACTGAATGATTGATGTAATAGAGCTCTGGTAAAACATCTACTTTTAATATAATTAAATATTTGTGATTACATATGTTGTAGGCAAAAAATAAATAAATAAATAAATAAAATATTCAGAATAGGCTACTTATTTTGAATGTCTAGCAGTGGAGATAGAAGCTAATCATGCTAAAGCTAACCAGCAAAACACTTACAGGGCCTCATGAAGCATGAGCAGAACGAATGCATATGTCATACATAAATCTATTAGTATGGAAATTGTCATATTAAATTAGACGTTTAAACAGTTTTACAAACTGTAAAACTGTTTAACCCCCCCCCCCCCCCTTTCAGACATCTTGGAGATATGGAGAGGTATATGTTTCTCATTATTATCACAATATTTGTGTTTCTACGTGTAGGGTGCTAAACATGTTCATGTACTGTTCCTTCTTTATTTCTTTTGTTTTTCTCAATCCCATCCCCCTTTTTTTATGAACAGAAAGACACACATCTGCTTTCCATCACACCTTTACAGCCGTGACTCGCTCTCTTGTATTCCTTTCATCTCTGTCCAGTTTCTTCCCTCGCTATCTTGCTTACCTTTCGCTCTTTATTCATCACATTTTCTGTACTCTTTTTCTGCTTTTCGTGTAGCCAGTCCCTTCTGTAATTACCGCCCTGGATCTGTTAACTGTGTTTAAGTGAGTGTGTTTGCTTTGTGTGTGTGTATTTGCTTTGTGTGTGTGTGTGTGTGTGTGTGTGTGTGTGTGTGTGTGTGTGTGTTTACTCAGGTCTTATAATCACAGACTAAAGCAGTGGAGATGCTGACAGAAGCAAACTACTGTTCGGCTAGTCACAGTCTAGCACAGGACAATTAACACAGTTACAGTGGATTCTGTCAATATGTACATAGAAATAACCAGTCTTTTGAGATAAGGTTTGGTCACATGACATTTAAGGGGTGATTATTCTACTGTCTTCCATTGTTTGGCCAATCAGGTAGTTCTGCTCCAAAAATCGCGTGTTTGGTTGAGCCAATGTTACTGTTCCTAGTCTGGTCAGGATGTCAAACAGTTTGCAGTTCATTTGGTGCTGCTTGTGGTGTATAAATTGCCATTTTGACTTTAGTTATACGTTTTTTCACTGCATTTAGAACCACATACTTCAGTCCGTTATTATCCAAGATACAGCTGCCTATTAGTCATGATGGAGAGAAACAAAGAGCATCCTGTTTATAGGCTGATCAATTCGACATGCAGGCGATTTGCTCCCCCGAAACATCCAACAAGTGTTGTTTAAAATGGACCCATAAAGGCCATGCAAGCACAGCACACACACACATATATATACGCACACACTACTATTATAGTTGTTATTAATATTTCAAATTAATTTTTATACAATAAATTATTTTTTTGCATTTTTTTTCTATTTTTAAATTATTTTATACAGTTTAATTATCTATTTTATACTACGTTTTTTATTAAGTTTTAGTTTTAGTCGTTCTATATGTTAAACGAAATAGAAACAAGAAATGTTAATTGAAATTAAGTTTTTAAAATATTTTTTGTTTTATATTATTAAATGTTTTTAATGGTTTTAGTTAACTATAATAATGCTAAAGTATGTAAACATTATTAAAATGTAAATATTATTAAATTAATCTTTTCTATACTTGGTAACAGTAAATGCTTTTGCGTGATCCTACCTCCACATCAGTAGGTGGCAGTATAAAGTCCAAGACGGTCATTAAAACAAAATATTTCTAAATACTTCTAAATTAAAGTTTTTCTAACTTCATTAGCTTGTAATCACTTTTGTTATTTTCATATAATTCTAAGTAAACAATGTTGTAGAAACTAGTAACTTTAACATGCAATATTCTAAAATCATGCTAATTTTTAATAATTGTTTACACCATTGCTATCTGGTTTATCACATTGCTAAAACTGCAGTTTTTAGCATGTTCTGAGTATTTGCTAAGCTGTTCACCTCATCCCCATCTGATTTCCGGCCATTTTATCACATACCAGGTGACAGTTGTAAGTGTTATCGCTAGTAATAGCAAGCCTCTCTTCAAAAACTTTATGATCTGAGATATCATTTCTGTCTTTATAGCACAAATGTTGTTGACGAGTCAAAACAAAGTTTAATATCAGTTTAAGGGTTTGTTCAGATCTCTAACCCAAGTATTAGCAACAACGGTGATGCTTAACTTAGCAAACACCAATTAAAAGACGTTAGCATTGTTACGCTTGCCTTTGTCAGAAACGTTCAGTCACACGAAGAGAACCAAAACTTAGCTTGTTTACTTCAGTAAGCAAATGAGGGCTCTTGGCTATTGTCAGCAGTGCAGCAAACGGCCAGCTCGGGACCGTCCTGAGGGAGCTAACATTTGCAGTAGCCTTTGAAAGGTCCCGCAGAGAGAGGTTTCTCTTTAGCTAATGAAAGCGAGGATCGCCAGGGGGACACTTAGCTTTCTACTTCCTGAGAGAGTAATGCACTTCAATGTTACATAAACGTCCTCAGTTTCACCTTCGAGGTATCAAACGTCACTTTTATCAGGAAAAAGGTTGAATACTGTTTCATGTCCTTTTCTAGGAGGAGGGAAGTGTTCTCATGCATGATTTTATGGCTTGTGAAGTCAGTTAGGCTGATGTCTTGATAACAATTGTGGTGTTTAAAGTGCCTTGTTGTGCTGGTAAATGTTTTAAACTTTGTTTGTTGGTGTGTGGATAAAGTTAAGTGGTTTTAAATGGTTCCTTTTCCTTAAAGGTTTTCACTTTTGAAAAATAAATTAGTAGCCATGAAATTTAAACTTATAAAATTCAATGATGTTTTCGATTGAAAATTTACATTTATGTAAATAATATGTAAAATAGTGCTCTAGTGTGTGTGTGTGTGTGTGTGTGTGTGTGTGTATATATATATATATATATACACACACACACACACACTTTATAAAGTTAATGATTTAAAATATACAAAACTTTTTTAATTTCATTTATATATTAATATCTAATATTTCAAGGCATAATTTTAGCATTTTATTGGTTAACATTTTTCTAAAGAATAATAAATTTATATAATTAAATGTATATATAAATGATAAAATATTAAACATTAAAAATGTTTTACTACAATAAAGTTAAACATTGAAAATGCAAGTAAAACTATAGTCCTATATATGACTTTGTAAAGTTATATTAAAATATAAAAATATAATAATCTTTTCATATTAATATGTAATATTTATTTCATACAATATGTGTCTGTGTGTGTTAATGAGCAATATTTATTTAATTGTTTAAGGATTTCAACAGTTCACATTTTTCTAAAGAATAATTAAGGTAACTTTCTCTGGCTTTGAAATTATTCTATGAACAATTTAGACCACCACTTCTTTTGTGTTGTTTTCCCGTTTTCCAGTACAAATATCTTACTATTCTTAGAACAAGATACATTTACTTGAGAAGTGAAATTACTTTGTTTTCTAACAAATTTAGAAAAAAAAAATGTTATTTTCTTTAAGCAAGAAAAAAATATCTTCCAATGGGTTCAGAAAAATAAACTTAATTCAAAGGGAAACAAGATTGTTTTTCTAATTGTTTTTTTTTTTTTTTTTTTTTTTTTTTTTTGCGAAGAATTTAGACTGACATTCATATTGTTTGTGTTTCATACGGAAATACAGCATGTTAAATGTTAATGTCGCATGTTGCATGTTCTCAATGCTATCTTTGTTAACACATGAATCAAATGTTATTTCATACTGTTGACCTTTTAACCCTCAAACACACTTACACACCCACCTGCACACGCAGACGCACACTGAAAATCCTTTAGCTCTCTTTCTTGCATTTATTTAGGTCAGAAGGAGGAAGCAACCAGAGTATATAAGCTTGTTACGAGCTGCTGTAAAGAAGCGTGTACATGTGAAGCCCCAGAGTGCAGCTCTACTGGGGAACTCAATGTATGTGCTTTCTGACAGACTCGTTAATCTATAGAGCTCAGAAATAGGTCAAAGCTGAGGGTTTTATATGAGTGTGTAATATGTGTGTGCGAGTGTGTTTCACCTGATAATACTGTATCTGCATCGCGTCTGCACTATGGTTGTCATTGTGGAAGATAAGAATCACATGGCTTGAACCAACTGTGATTTTACGGTTAATATTTTGTTCTGTTGCTCCAAACATCCCATTGTGTGAGCCATGTGCCCTCTGTCTTAAAGATTCAGACTGTGACTTATGCATGGTGTGATACTGTATTTAAGAGCCTGACGTGTTTGGAACTAGCAGCAGCTAGCTAGGACTTGGCTAGCAAAAAAATAGCCTTCTGTAATTTTGCCTGCATTATCCACCAAGTCAATACTGTAGTTTGATAGCTAATCAAGCTAATAGCTTATTAATTAAATCAAATATACAATTAAGATAAAAAATGGGGTTTTATGGAGTAATTTATAAACATACTTTTAAATTTACTTTTAGATGTATACATATAGTTTTCATATAAGATAAAATGTCATATCACAGTTCAAACTACAGTAACAATATATGACAAAATAACTGCAATATAATATTTTTGGAAAGGTTGTCCAGCCCTATACATATATAAATAATTGTATTATGAAACATTAAAAATAAAAGACTTACTAAAAAGATTAAATATTTTATCTGTTAAAATTAGTGCTGTCAAACGATTAATCGCACCCAAAATAAAAGTTTTTGTTTACATAATAAATATGTGTAAACTGTGTATATTTATTATAAATATATATATATATATATATATATATATATATATATATATACAAACACATGCATGTATATAGTTAGGAAAAATATGTTATGTTTATAGATTAAATATATTTATATATAATATAAAACATAAGAATATAAATATGTAAATGTATATACACGTAAATATTTTCAAAATATATACTGTATGTGTGTGTCTTTACATATACATAATAAATATACACAGTACACATACATATATTATGTAAACAAAAACTTTTATTTTGGACGCGATTAATCATTTGACAGCACTAGTTAAAATGCCATGTGACCATTAACTGAAATCAGAGAATAATGAACATGCAAATGTGTTGTTAAATTATTAATATTAACTTAAATACTCAGGGTGTATTTCAAGTATGTATGTGTGTATATATATATATATATATATATATATATATATATATATATATATATATATATATATATACAATTTTAAAATATATTCAAAAATGTCCAAAAAATATATTGGTAGAAAATTTATGTAAATATATTTTGGAGACACTTTAGGCCTATATATATTTTGAAACTTATTTAAAATACATTTGTAAATATATGGGGCTGTAATATATATATATATATATATATATATATATATATATATATATATATATCAAGATCGCATGCTCTCTCATCAAGAGCACCCTTGATTTGCAGGAAGTCATTTTATAATTGAGATCATACATCTGGAAAATATAGCAGCTGTCTTCTGCAGCGTATGTGTGATTTAAATACGTCTGAGAGGCCAGACCGCTGTTGACGTGACAGTGTTTTAAAGATGAAACGCTATAATCAAAACACAGAGCCCGATAGTCCACGATCAAAGAGCAGTGCACCCCAGTCGACATCGTAAACACACACATGCGAGCGCTCACACTCTTACATTCATACTGAGATGCTCTGGATCTTGTGGTTGTGATAAAACACTTCACTGATGAAATATTCGCAAGTGCTTTGATGCATAATTCTATTGTTCTGCCTCTTTTGTAAATTTTACAAGCTTTTCCAAACTCACGGTTACATCAGGCATATATAAATGATGCACAGGATTTTAAATACTTCTGAAGGCATGTTCCGGGTTCAATACAAGTTATTTATGAATATTTATGAAGGTTCCAAAAGGAGGTTTTCACAGCAATGTCATGGAAGATCCATTTTGGTTCTCCAAAGAACCTTGTGAACAGGGTGAAGGACATTTTAATAATCTAAAGAACCTTTTTTCCACTTTAAAGAACCTTTTGTGGAATGCATGGAAGTTAAAAGTTTTCATGGAGCCATTGATTCCAATAAAGAACCTTTATTTTTAAGTGTGTGGAAGCTTATGAGGGACTGCATTGCAAAGAAAGTAAAATGTACAAACATACAAACATTTATATCTTGTTTACACTTTTAAAAGGTAACATTTATCATGTTTCATGCATTTCTGAAAGCACATGTTTTTGTTTTTATATAAACTGAGAGATTAGTCAAATTTAATTGATATGCTAAAAAGGTCTTATTTGTAAATATGAACGGTATTTGCCTGTGCAAAAGTCACTCTCATGTTGCTAGGGTGTTGCTAAAGTGTTCTGGATCAAAACAGTTTGTCGTCAAGACTCTACAATAATCTGGTCTTGAGAAATGGCTCAAAGACTTCTTTAAAAGTAAACTTATTTTTGCCCACATTATCCACCAAGTGAAATCGTAGTTTGATAAAGTAGAAATTAAAAAGTAAAAACATGAATTTAATACATTTATGTTTCATATACATGCTATTCTGTAAATATCATTTTTACTTGTTTTTATAAACTGCAAGATTATTTACATGTATTTTGTATGCTAACATTCAGTATACAGAACTTAAAACTTGTTTTGAAACCAAAACATTCTTTTAAGGTAACTAACTGCTCATCTTTGTAAATCAATGCCACATGCTATTTTTCTGTATGGACCTAAAAGTGAACAGTCTATGTCGACTTTCTGTGACTTCAAAAGGCTTGTACAATGTAGTTATGAATCACCTGATTGACTGTTACTTTTAGAGGTAAGTTCCTGTAAGAGGGGTCCCAGTTCGCCTCGAGGTCAAGACCCATTCTCGTTAAACATTATCGTCTACATTTGATCCAGGATTAAGTGGTGCCATTCCATTTGGAGCTTGTCTATGGGGACAAATAATATTGTCTAATACGTCCATGAATCATGATAATGAAGAGTATGACTTTATTTTCTATAGAAAATATTTTGAGAGCATTCAAATGAAAATGTTACAACAGGGTAAAACAAATGTTTTGTTAAGGTTATGGAATGTGTCGAAATACAAAAGCAAATGTACAAGAACCCAGAGTCCATAATCTGCTGGTTTCCATCAAAACGTCTGACATCTGAATTAGGTTTTTTCAGACTAGCATTCTAATCTACTCAAATAAACATGGTCGTTCTCACGGTTGGCGCAACAATTCTGACCCTAAATCAACTTTGTCTCGGCCTTAGGAGCAGGGCTTTAAAGTTCCAGACAGTGTTGTAAATATTTAACAAGTGTTAACCTATCAACCTATGAACTAGTGTAACTTAACCTGAATCAAACAAAACTAAAGGTAGACTCCTTTTATACAAAGTAAAGTTATTTACAAACATTGACCTTTGTGTTTAATGTTGTTATAACCTTTGGAATAAGTTTGCTTCTATATGGTTTATCTTTCCTTGTAGTACAGTTCTCTCTCTGTATATTGTCTGTAGAAGTATGTTTTTATGCAACACTTTTTTAAAATGTTTTGTCTATGTTATGTCTATGTTATATGATACATGTCATATGATACATTTTAATTTTTTTTTTTTTTTTTTTTTTTTTTTGCGATGTTAGCTTGTGTTACGCTTGATGTATGAGAAGCCTTTGTTGGCCATGTGATGATTTTGTTTGACCTCATCAAACCCTACAGATCAGCGTATAATTCATTCAATATGAATGCAGCCATCTATTAATCAAAAGATGTTTGCATTTGCCTCCACCCACCGATGTAACTGTTTGATCCTCAGCTCCAGGTGTTACTGGTGTTTACAAAGCCAAGGAGGGTGAGCCCTTTGTGGTGAAGGTCATCTGCCAAACATTTACAGCCCAGATGAACTGTTTATAGAGATATGGAGGTTTTATCACCAAGGTATTTAAAAGAAAAGCAGCCACGATTTAATTTGGAGATCACAGACCAGCTGTTTTCTAGATTCAGCTGTTTGTTTCAACCAATGATGTTTTTTATCCTGGAAAAAGTTGAAGTCTCACATGCGTTATTAAAGGTGCAGTGTGTATTATTTAGGAGGATATATTGACAGAAATACAATACAATATACAGGTGCATCTCAATAAATTAGAATGTTGTGGAAAAGTTAATTTATTTCAGTAATTCAACTCAAATTGTGAAACGCATGTGTTAAATTCAATGCACACAGACTGAAGTAGTTTAAGTCTTTGGTTCTTTTAATTTAGATGATTTTAGCTCACATTTAACAAAAACCCACCAATTCACTATCTCAGCAAATTAGAATATGGTGACATGCCAATCAGCTAATCAACTCAAAACACCTGCAAAGGTTTCCTGAGTGCAAAATGGTCCCTCAGTTTGGTTCACTAGGCTACACAATCATGGGGAAGACTGCTGATCTGACAGTTGTCCAGAAGACAATCATTGACACCCTTCACAAGGAGGGTAAGCCTCAAACATTCATTGCCAAAGAAGCTGGCTGTTCACAGAGTGCTGTATCCAAGCATATTAACAGAAAGTTGAGTGGAAGGAAAAAGTGTGGAAGAAAAAGATGCACAACCAACCGAGAGAACCGCAGCCTTATGAGGATTGTCAAGCAAAATCGATTCAAGAATTTGGGTGAACTTCACAAGGAATGGACTGAGGCTGGGGTCAAGGCATCAAGAGCCACCACACATAGACGTGTCAAGGAATTTGGCTACAGTTGTCGTATTCCTCTTGTTAAGCCACTCCTGAACCACAGATAACGTCAGAGGCGTCTTACCTGGGCTAAGGAGAAGAAGAACTGGACTGTTGCCCAGTGGTCCAAAGTCCTCTTTTCAGATGAGAGCAAGTTTTGTATTTCATTGGAGAAGCTCATAGCCCAAGTTGCTTGAAGTCCAGTGTTAAGTTTCCACAGTCTGTGATGATTTGGGGTGCAATGTCATCTGCTGGTGTTGGTCCATTGTGTTTTTTGAAAACCAAAGTCACTGCATCCGTTTACCAAGAACTTTTGGGGCACTTCATGCTTCCTTCTGCTGACCAGCTTTTTAAAGATGCTGATTTCATTTTCCAGCAGGATTTGGCACCTGCCCACACTGCCAAAAGCACCAAAAGTTGGTTAAATGACCATGGTGTTGGTGTGCTTGACTGCCCAGCAAACTCACCAGACCTGAACCCCACAGAGAATCTATGGGGTATTGTCAAGAGGAAAATGAGAAACAAGAGACCAAAAAATGCAGATGAGCTGAAGGCCACTGTCAAAGAAACCTGGGCTTCCATACCACCTCAGCAGTGCCACAAACTGATCACCTCCATGCCACGCCGAATTGAGGCAGTAATTAAAGCAAAAGGAGCCCCTACCAAGTATTGAGTACATATACAGTAAATGAACATACTTTCCAGAAGGCCAACAATTCACTAAAAATGTTTTTTTTGTTTTTTTTTATTGGTCTTATGAAGTATTCTAATTTGTTGAGATAGTGAATTGGTGGGTTTTTGTTAAATGTGAGCCAAAATCATCACAATTAAAAGAACCAAAGACTTAAACTACTTCAGTCTGTGTACATTGAATTTATTTAATACACAAGTTTCACAATTTGAGTTGAATTACTGAAATAAATTAACTTTCCCACGGCATTCTAATTTATTGAGATGCACCTGTATACAACTATGTTTTCAGAGGAGTAGAAAGACCTTACATAATGAACCGTTATGTTTATATTACCTCAGAATGAGCAATTTCTATCTACAAACACTGTGGATCCCATTACATGGAAATCGCTATTTTGCGCCACCATGTTTCTACAGTAGCCCTAAATGGACAAACTGCTCTACAGAGCGTGTTTCGTCACTATGTTGTTCTTGCGAATAAAACACTGACACAATGATGAACAGACACAATGATGAACAAGTAACAATAATATTTGCAATAACATATCGGTTTACTGAATAACTAAGTAAATATAATTCCTTTATTTCCCTTTGTAAAGAAACCTCATCGCTTGACTATCTTTCACAATTCACAACCTCACAAATAGATGCCACTGAAATTTACACACTGCACCTTTAATGTAGGATAATAATATTAAACATTTTTAACTCCACAGGTAACTCCAAGTTAACTTTACAGTCATTCAGTGGTTCACAAAACGTTTGTTCTGGTGATATTTTAAAGAATTGTGATAACCTGCCAAACCACTTTTAGCAGATATTTCCAGTAAGAATATTTGTATCTAAAATGGTCTATGAGTCAGAATTCATCGGAACAGATATGGAGAAATTTAACATTACATTGCATAAAGCTTTTCATGTTACAAAACGTTAATTGATGGACTGGAGTCATGTGGATTATTGTGCTGTTTTTATAAGATGTTTGGACTTAATCCTGACGGCATCCATTCACTGCAGAGGATCCATTGGTGAGCAAGTGACGTAATGCTACATTTCTCCAAATCTGTTCTGTTAATGAAACAAACTCATTTACATCATGGATGGCCTGAGGGTGAGTACATTTTCAGCATATTTTAATTTTTAAATGAATTATTCCTTTAATGTTAGAATTAGGTTTTTAAAGAAATTGAATTTGACTAGTAATTGGAGTTGTACAAACTATTAAACAGAGCAATATTTTGTGAACATGCTGTGTTTGTTTTAAATCGGTCATTAAACGGCAATTGACTCTGGCCTATTTTAGCAGTTTGTCAATGGTTGAGTGACCAGGCGACAGTTACTGAATGCATTAGAGTTTCGGAAGGGAGAAACTCACAAAGTGCTGATGCGTGAAAAATGGCCTCTTTAAGCCTAAGGCTGTGACACTTGCCAATATTCCGACCTTTAACATGTATGTGTGTTTGGTGATTCCTCTAAAATATGGCTAAAATCTCTAAGATCTTTAGAATTAGCTAAGGATGGACACGGGACAGTCCTGCTCAAAATTCGATCATTCAGCGTCCGGGTACGCTCACAGACTTACAGGAATTCACACACAAATAAGCTCACGGCAGAATTGGGAGTTCTTGGCACTGGTGGCTAACTGAACTCAGTTGCCTAGCAACCAGGTGGCTCGTTGAATGAAGGATGTCAGGATTGTGTGTGTGTCTGTACAAGAGTACAGAGTTTGCACTATATCCTCCAAGCATGCTTCACAATCAACGTCTTTCCGACCAATCACAGCTCTGCAATTGACATCTGTTGATTAACCACATAGTCCATCAATGCGAACGACACTCTCAGCAGATCTACTTCTAATCTGCATCCTACATTGGTTTTCTAAGCTTGTTACTCGTGTATGTTGGCCTTAGAGTTCAGAAGCACTTACACGGAAAAAAAAGGGTGTATAAACAATTTTAACTAAGAAATTGCTAGCAAGTTTTTTTTTTTTTTTTTTTTTTTTTTTTTTTTAATAATTTCAAAGAAATAGCAAGGGCACTAAAATAATAATAATTTTTGAAGATGTAAATAAATCAATGATTAGTGGAGTAACACTATTTCAGTTCTTCTACTTCAAAATTTCATGTTTAATTCAGTGTGTTACTTGAGGTTTATTTGTAAATGTGAAATTTTAGCAATTTCAGAGTGAAAATTGTTTCTACACTAGATATGTTTCTATGTAACACACTGAATTAAACATGAAATTTTCACATAGAAAGTAATTTTTTTTAATTATTATTATTTCTTGTAAAACATCCTCCAATAATCTTTAGTTTATAGTTTTATTTAAAGTTATAAATATCATTTGTGCTGTGGTACTACCATGGTAATACTATGGTACAGTCTTGATTGCCATATTCATATACTATGGTACTTAATGCAAAAAGCAAGTTTAACAAAGAATAACATGGCATTACCATTAATTGTGTGTGTGTGTGTGTGTGTGTGTGTGCGTGTGTGTGTGTGTGTGTAACTTTGTCTTATGTTATATTTTCATGGTAATAGCTTTTTAAATGGTAATAAAACTTAAAGTGTAATAAATTTGATAAAATATATACATTTGTTTACATATTTTGTAAATTACTTGTCAAAAAAAAAAAAAAGGTAATTTTGTAAAATCTACTGTGATTTGGCAATTTAGGGTGACAAGCGCTTTTCCACATTTCCACCTCAAGTAACAGGTAACAAATGATTGTCCCCCATTGTGACATAAACTAAAGACCACTGGCTATTTAAAAACATTGCTGAGACCTTGTCTAAACCTAGATATCCCGTCCAAACTTCCTGTTTCAATAGGAAGCACCAAAATAGCAAAATGATGGACCAAAAATGCGTTATGTCTTTAAAAAGAAGACCAGTGTTCTTGTTTTCTTTGTCTTTCATGGTTTCATTCTCTCTACAGCTTAAAGCATCTAAGTATGGCAAAAAGAAGTGCCTCTCCTTTCACTCCCAGTCTCTTAGTCGTCTGCTCTCCTCCCTCAAGAGGATGAAAGATCTGAGTCTCTACTTCACCCTGATGGGACTTCACACCAGGAAACTCTTGCAGCTCCCACCCCCTCAAAGCAGCCAAATGATATGCTTGGCTTTTACAACTAGATCAACAGCCTGTCTTGATGTCTGTCATTAAGCACTGTAAATTCTTCACAAACAGCAAGAGCAGGACAGGACGTTTACTGTAGATGTTTCTAGTCTGTCTCAAACAGAAGATTTGACCCTGCAGAGACGCTTTTTTTTTACTTATTTATGTAACTCAATTGCGTCTTTCCAACCTTAGGAGACGCCTCAACATGTTCATGTACTTGTCAGCACTGACGTGTTTAGCAGCATTAGCATTGCCTCTGATTTAGTTGCCCTTGCATTAGCATCGGTTTACTGAATGCTATGAGTGTGTGTTGTGTGTCTTTCTGGGAAAATGACAAGCTATGTCCCCCCTCTAATCTATTCAGTGCCACCTTAGAAAGACTTTATTAATCAGGATATGACCCATCTTGGGTTTCTGTCGTCTCTGATTTTCTCATTTGAAGACAACAGATGGGATATACGATGTAGCTACATTTCCAGTGGGCATAATAGAGGGCGAGGATGTCTGTTTTTGTTGAATAATAGATTAACTATGTGTTGCAGTCTCAGTGTTGCCACAGGGGGCACTGTAGCAATGATTATCACAAACTGTTTTGTTGTACACCGTTTTCTCTTTCAGTACAACCACTGTTGTGACAGAGCAAAAATTGGAAGAGAATCTTACAAAGACCTGCACATGACATGTGGAAAGTAGATAAAGTAGAAATCATGGCCATGAATTAATAATTTTTCCCATGGCAGTGAACTTTTTAATTTACTGCCATGTTTTATTAACTTGTTCCCTCATTTTAGTTAAATATTGGCCATGGTGTACTAATTCTATCATGTTTTAGTTCAATCATAGCCACTTTGTACTAATTTCTTCCATTGTATTAGATAAATCATGGCTATGTTGTGCTAATTTGTTTGCTCTTTTTTGTAAAATCGAACCACTGTACTAATTAGTAAAATCATCGTAGCCACCGTACTAATAAGTAAAATCGTCGTAGCCACTGTATAGTGAAATCATCGCAGCTACTGTGCTAATTAGTAAAATCGTAGTAGCCACTGTATTAAATAGTGAAATTGTCGCAGCCACTGTACTAATTAATAAAATTGTAGTAGCCAGTGTACTAAAAAGTCAAAATTAGTCAAATCATAGTAGCAACTGTACTAAAGTCAAATTGTAGCATCCACTGTACTAACTGGTAAAAACGTAGTAGCCACCGTACTAAATAGTCAAATGTAGTAGCCACTGCACTAATTTGTTCTCTTGTTTTAGTTAAATTGTAGTCATATTGTACTTACTTGTTCCCTTGTTTTAGTTCAGTCTGGGCCCTGTTGCACTAATTTGTTTCTCGTTTTAGCACTGTACTAATTTGTTTCCATGTTTTAGTTAAAACATGCCCAGATTGTACTAAATGTTCCCTCATTTTAGTAAATTGTGGTTACATTGCACAAAATCGTTCCCTCGTTTTAGTTCAATTGTGGTTATGTTGCACTAAATCGTTCCCTCGTTTTTAGGTAAATCATAACCACATTGTACTAAATTGTTCCCTTGTTTTAGTTAGGGTATGTTTACACAACATCAATGTATTATAAATGAAAAAAAAAAAAATATTTGCGTTTTTGTAAAGTTTTGCATACAGATCACAAAATCTACTGAAAATTAATCGAAAACTAAAAACATTGTATTATACATGCAAGCCAGTAGTTGCCTGCACACATACCTATAGACTGAACAGGTAATATGCATGTGCATAATGTTACCATTTTCACCTTTTTGTATTTCACATAGAGACAGTAAAGGTATTGTTTTCAAAAACTTATATTTTGAAACCCATTTTCAAAAGTTTGCACTTTCAGGTCCCCAAACTGCCATTATCATGTAGATGAATGGCTAAAACACATAACATAGTTTTGTTGTTGTTGTTGTTGTTGTTGTTGTTGTTTTATGTTAAAATGGTTTTGTGTAAACAACAATTTAGCTAAATTGTTCTAATTCATTCCCACGGTTTAATTTAGTTAAATGTGGCCACAGAGCAAATTAAGTTGTGGGAATAAATTCTTAATTTCTTTGGTAATTAGTTCATGTTTATAGCACTCTATATTAATAAAAATATTGGATTTATGTCACAATTATTTGAAGGAAATTGTCCACTTGAGTTCTGAAGTTTGTTACTGCCAGAGTAACAAAAAAGGGCTGTTTTTATTCCAATTTTGATCTGTCTTTGCAAACTTACATAGTGTGAGTGTGTACAGTGTAAGTGTAAGTGTAAGTGTGTACACTATGTACAGTGTGTAACTATGTACTGTTACACACTGTACATAGTGTGTTTGTCATCTAAAATGTGTGCGCAAGGCCACAGTTGAAATGTACTGATATTCGTTGCTGTTCTCTTTATGGAAATTAACCATGGTTTTACTACACTAACCATAGTTTAATAATAGTATTTGTAGTAAAACTGTGGTTATACAAATAGTAATCAATATGCCAAAAAACATGGTTATTACACTTTTACTATAATAAAACCATGGTTAATTTCCGTAAGGGTTATGGCTAGTTAGTAGAAACTCTTATAATATATAGCATAGAAACTGTAGTGCTATAATGATACACTTGGTTAAATAGTATATAAACAGTGGTGTATCTTTTGGGAGTATCTGTACTTTACTTGAGTTTTTATATTTCAGCCAACTTTTACTTTTACTCCACTACATTTCCTAATTAAAATGTATACTTTTACTCCGATAAATTTCCCCGAAGCATATCCGTTACTTACTACAAAATAGTCAGAAGAACACAGACGGCAAGAAAGCAGGTTTAACAAATCAGTGGTCTGGCGTTTGCAAGTTAGACTCCTGAAAAAACACCTTTGCTCATGTCCAAACAAGTGCGCGCACAACCGCGGATGATTTCATTTTCCACTAAAGTCGAGTCTGGGGTGTGCGATATACAGTATCGTCTGACATTTTCAAGTAGGCTATATCACCAAATCACACACAGAGTGCACGCACATTGATTTATAAGTCTATTAAAACTCAAAATTCAATGCATTCTAAATTGTAGATTGCATTTTCTGTAGATATGAGCATGAACACATTTAATAATCATTTTATACAAGTTCAGTAAAGCAATGTGACTTACATTTTTGACATAATATTGCTTGTTTTTGCTCAATTTTGCCAACGAAAATAGTTCCAAACAAAGATCACAGCACTGTTTTTCATCTCTGAGCAATGGACGGTGTTTACTTATTGAATGAATCAGCTTTTTGAACGAATTGGTTGAATAAATGATTCAGTGATTCACTCATTAACACAGTCAAATGCTTTGTTCCTGAATGAATCAGCCGTTTAAATGAATCGGTTGAATCTCAATGACTAACTCGTTAAAAGTCACTTGCTGTCACCTACTGGCAGTTTTAATTTCACATTTCGACTTTTTTTTTTTCATCTTTAAATTATTTCAAATATCAGTATTCAACGTTTCATGTTAAAAACAAAACATAAGGCCTATTTATGCATCTGTAACTGCAGTTTAAATGCATCCATGTTCCCTCTGAGATACATAAACTGTGTAAATACATCTAAATGCTATTTCAGATGCAGATTCCAGAAATGTTTTCTTATGTTGGAATAAAGACACTAAGTACCGGATGAAGTGCTTCTTATTCTTATCCAAAAATACAAAATGGAAGAAAGAGCTAAAACTGAACACAATCTTGCTACTCAAGCTGTATGAATATTTTTTTTAAATATATTTATTTGCTTCTTTTCCATTTTGCATTTACTTGTACTTTTACTTTCAATACTTAAGTACGTTTAAGATTTGATAAATACTTTTCGTAACTTAAGTACAATAAATATCACATACTTTAAGACTTCTACTCAAGTAATATTCTAAACGGTGACTTCAACTTCTACCTGTTACGGAGCCGACGAGACGAGAGACGTGCGGATCCATTTGAAAGGCTTTTATTCAGGGACATGGTCACAAAACAAGCAAGGTTCATGCAATGGCAAACAGATATGTATAAGGCAAGACAACAAATATTCCTAGGGCAAGTGTGGGTCTTCGATCGGTGAACAATATCCAACAGGGCAAGGCAGAGAGATAATCTAGGTACACAGAAATCATCCAGGCAGGGGCAAACAGAGTCCGAACGGCAAGGCAAAGGGTTAATCCAGGAAACACAGGCTAGAATCAGAACACGAGAAAAACAGGCAAGGCAAGACTAAGACTAGACTATGAAAACTAAAAACTGAACTAGAAACTGACTCTGTATCGCAGCTAACACTAGGAGAGTGATAAGCGCAGAACAATAATCAACCATGAAAGAGAGGAAGTCCATGGCTCATGTAGGATGTGTGATTGTGTGATTGGTCTCAGGTGTGAGAGTGTGATTAGTGAAATGGCTGCTGGGAAATGTAGTCCGGGGTAATGTGAAACAGTCTGTGCAATGTGAGAGTCAATATGATGGAAGGGTGACCTCTGGTGGCTATCGGGCAGAAGAACAGAAGGAACAGAAGACCCCCACGGCTGAGCAGAAGAGCACCACGACGGAACAGGAGAGCACCACAATGGAACAGGCTTATCAGGAACCCACAGCAGAGATTGGAACCTAGGAAAAAATGAAACACAAGAGATAGAGAGAGCATATACGGTCTCAAAGACCGAGGCAGGGAACACAAGAAGTCCATCAATATTTTCCCTGGTGACAACTGAGCAGGTAGACAGTTCAAAATTTGACTCGTTGATAGAAACTGGACAGACAGACAGTTCAAAATTTGACTCGTTGACTGGAACTGGACAGAAAGACAGTTCAGATTCTGACTCATTGGGGGAAACTGGACTGGCAGGTAGTTCACAAACAGATTCGTGGCCTGATATAGGATAGACGGCTATCTCAAAATTGGATGAATTAACTGAAGCTGGACTGGTCGACATTTCAGTAACTGAAACTGGACAGACCCATTAATAGAAACTGAACAGATGGATGGTTCAACAACAGACTCAATGACTAAATCAGGACCGACAGATAGTTCAAATTCAGACTCAAAAGAAGCATTTAAACAGGCAGACAGCTCAGGTTTAGATTCCTTGACAGAGACAGGCAAGACAGACAGTTCACAATCAGCCACCCTGGCTGGTTCAGAACAGGGCGAGAGTTCAGAGATGGCCTCCTCAGTCAGTTCAGAGTAGGACAAGAGTTCAAGCGTGGCCTAAACGCAACATAAAGCAATCCCCATCATGGGAAGTGCTTCAGACAGGGGAATTAGTTCAGGAAAAGGAGGGTTAGCGTGAGTGGGTTTGGGGATACCAGCTGTGCATGCAGACACCAGCGGTGCATCCCTCACACTGGATACTAGACTGGGATACCGAAGGACTGATCTCGACGATCTGGGTGCAACAGACAGTACGTGACGTGACTCTGGACGATCAGCTGAGACATGACGTGACTCTGGACGATCAGCTGAGACGTGACGTGACTCTGGACGATCAGCTGAGATGTGACGTGACTCAGGAAGATCAGCTGAGACGTGACATGACTCTGGACGATCAGCTAAGATGTGACATGACTCTGGACGATCAGCTGAGCCATGACGAGACTCTGGGAGATCAGCTGAGACGTGACGAGACTCTTGGAGATCAGCTGAGAAGTGACGAGACTCTGGGAGATCAGCTGAGACATGATAAGACTCTGGAAGATCAGCTGTGACTATACTTGACTCATGACAATCAACTGTGACTTGACTTGATTCATGACAATCAACTGTGACTTGACTTGACTCATGAAGATCAGCTGTGACTTGACTTGACTCAGAAATAGCAGCTGTGACTTGACTTGACTCATGACAATCAACTGAGAAATGACGGTGCATTGTTGTGGCCGCCATTTTGTGAGTGCGCTCTGGTGCTGGCTCCATATTGCAGCTAACACTAGGAGAGTGATAAACGCAGAACAATACTCGGCCGTGAAAGAGAGGAAGTCCATGGCTTATGTAGGGTGTGTTCTGCGTTTATCACTCTCCTAGTGTTAGCTGCGATACGGAGCCAGTTTCTAGTGCAGTTTCTAGTTTTCATAGTCTAGTCTTAGTCTTGTCTTGGCTGTTTTTCTTGTGTTCTGATTCTAGCCTGTGTTCCCTGGATGAACCCTTTGCCTTGTCGTTCAGACTCTGTTTGCCCCTGCCTGGATTATTTCTGTGTACCTGGATATTGCCTTGCCCTGTTGGATATTGTTTGCTGATCGAAGACCCACACTTGCCCTAGGATTACTCTTTGTCTTGCCTGTGTTGTACCTGTTTGCCATTGCATGAACCTTGCTTGTTTTGTGACCACGTCCCTGAATAAAAGCCTTGCAAATGGATCCGCACGTCTCTCGTCTTGTCGGCTCCGTAACACTACCAAAGTCATTTTTTGGTAAAATATCTGTACTTTTACTTGAGTATGGCTTTCAGGTACTTTATACACCACTGTGTATAAAGCAAAAAGTTAAGTACTCGGGACAAAGATAAACTCTTCGATTGCTATATGCCAATATGCTAAACCACCGTTTAGCTCAATAGATGAAACGGATGGAGTAGATTAAGCTCTGAGCGTGGGAAAAAGATAGCGCTTTGCCAGCAGTTATCTGGCAGGGCTGCGATTAAATTTATTTCATGGGTGAAAATGAAGACATGCACACACAGGTTTATGGTGCAGTAATGCTGTGATTCTATAGGTTCACTCTTCTATTTCCTAGCTTCTAGCATTACGCATTGTGCTGTAGGGAACACATTCAACACGGCAGTGTGTCTGGGCACATACATCCCATGCAGACGGAGGAGATATTTCTTTTCTCTCTCGCTAGCACTCTAACCTGAGGGCTTCATTAGGGAGAAATGCCAGTGTACTCTGATTAGCACGCTAGTTCTAGTACAGTACCAGTAATTTGGTTCACCTCACACCAGTCAGAACATGAAAACCATGAGCACATACGTTCTTTTATCAGTGAAGTTTGATTTTAGCAACAAGCAGTTCCTGCCTTTTCACTGGAAATTAACTAGAACTCAAGTCAGTCTTTCTGTAGAAACACACACACAGAGGCTATATTTATAAAGCTAGCATGATGCTTATTGCACAAAACACATTGTATACTAACTACTATTTAAAAATACAGAATGTGAAACAGTATGCAACAATAAGCTAAATAGTCATTTGATTTGACAAAAAGCACCCATTTTGATAATAAATACTGTTATTTTGCATTAGTTTGTGTAAAAATGTCTGATATTTTAATCAAAATGTCAAGAAAAGGGGATTGTGGCCTATATTACTTCCAGTTTATTCATTAAAATTAATTGGAGTTCAAAGGAAGTGCACTGCATTGTATGATATATTATTATTATTATTATTATTATTATTATTATTATTATTATTATTATTATTATTATTATTTTACTTGTTTTCTAGTTCATCTTTATGTTTAATGTAAAAGTGTATTTTATCTAACTGCACTGGCAGATTTTTTCACTTATTTGTACTTAATAACTGAACAATCTGCCAGTAAGACAAAATTAACACAGATAAAAAGATACAACACAGATAAAAAAAGATACAGTCTATGAAAACAAGTCTTATTATCATATGCAGTGTTGCTTCTTAAGTGAATTGATTCTGTTTCAAGGACTTACCCGTTATAAATACCAGTTATGAATAAAAATACCCATTACGAATATGATCTCTTGACATGTGCTGCTTTATACTGCCCAAAAAGCAAGGGGCACCCCAACATAATAACATTATAACGTCAGTGTGATGTGTCATTGTTTCCTGTTCGATGCAGATCGTCTACTATTGTGACCCAAGGCAACTTTCCAAAAGCCAATTTGCAGCTCTTTACACAACAGCACTGGCAAAAGAACCGGTGTCACATCAGTTGAGGTAAAACTATCAGCCATCAGATTCATTGTCATAAATACAGGTTGAAAATGAGAGCTTTTAGCTGCTTAGAACACAGCACTGGTGTCAGAGTTAGCACTTTTAATAAGTAGCCTAGAAGATCGGCTATGGTTCTTCATGAAAAATAGATTTTGAATTGGGTACTGTCTCTGTGTGTGGTGTTTGTTTAAAACATTAAAGGGATATTTCTTGCCAATAAGCAGCCACCCTGGATCAGTGGCAAAAATACTTTGTTTCTTTAATGGTTAATGGTTTTACCCTTTGTTAAGAGCCTTGTGGAAGGGACCTTCATGAAAGAATTTTCTTTTGGAGCAACCCTACAAATAATGTGCTGTATCTATATAGCTAATTAAACATTGCCTTGGATTCCAGAAATGTTTTGGAGCTTTAATTTTTTATATTGAAAGTTATAGACCTGTGGTTTGCATAGTCCTTATGTGTATGTAATGTAGGATAGATGTCATTTTAAATGGGTTTCTTGAACACACCCCCAGTCTACCATTGGTCATACCAATAGATGGCCCCACCCAAAACTCATGTTATTAGTTGAGCACGTTGCTATTAAACTTGTCAAGAATCTCAAATTAGTCATTTTTGTCTTGTTTCCTGGTAAAATATCTACAAATGATTAAAACAAGAAAAGTGTACTTTGTATATTCAATAAGAGTGTATTTTTAGTTACTACACTAGCAGATTTTTTTTTTTTTTATTATTGCCAGGTTTCCATCCAAAGTTGTGAATTTAACTTGTGCACAAAATTGGAATGTCACATAAAACATTTGCGAATAAGCACCGTTTCCAACAGTCGAGTCAAAGAGAACAAAATCATCTTTACCTGATAAACTGGCACTAAATATCACTAAGAAAAGTGGGAGAAGCCACTGAAAATAATACTTTTCATATATAATAAATTACTTGTGCCTCAGAACAAGCTGACGAAACAAAATAAATGCAGTCATAGCTTTTGCAGGTGGATGACTGCTGTTCGGGAATATAATCATGTAAGACAGTTCTAGGAGGCAACATTACAAAAATACTTTGATGACAGACTTTGCTCAGGCATTTCATAATGACCATAACAGCATTTCAGATTTTGTGCAACAAGATCGGTCCACTGGTTAGTCAGATTATGCCATCCTATAGTGGAAAGTCACATGACTGCGCACAATTACTCGCATTAACCCTTTTACGCACAAGTCAAAAACGTTTTTGCGAATTAAGGGATTTGTTTTTATTTTATTTTTTAATTTATTATTTTTATTTTTTTTTGGGCGTTTACATCACTCGGTTCTGATGTGATATTTCAAAATGTGAATTAAAACAGAGTTATGGAAACTTAGCTTATGTAAGTTAAAAAGAAGTGGAAAAAAATTTCTGTCAAGTAAGACAAAAATATTTTTATTTCAAATACAATCTATGAAAATAAGTGTTAAAATGTTATACAGTATTGATTCTCATATAAATATATATTTTGTAAGGGTTTTTAGATATTTTAACTGGAACTCAAGACAAAATGCTCCTTAGGAATAAGGTTTTAGAGGCGTGTTTAGCGTTGTGCTTCTTAGAGAAATTAACTTGCATATAGCTAACTTTATGGCTAACATTTAAAGCTGTTCCTTACTGGCAACAAGAAAGCTGTTTCCAAAATGTCGTCTTGCAATTATGGTAACACTGACACTTCCAAAATTTCATTGAATTTCTTCATATTTCATTACAAGAAAATTTGGACCAAAAAAATATCAATTGAGATGAAGGCAACTTGTGATTTCTTGCCTCAAATAATCCACTTTGAAGAAATTAGACCATCTGTCGATTGAAATCCAGCCCCACACGGAAAGACAGACTAAATCCCCTCTTTGCCTTTCTGATCTCTGCTGGATTGCTTGTCTTTTTAATATTTTCTCAACCAGAGATGAAGTCTTGGCCAGTGAGGGCTCTGGACTCTAACTGGTCCTGCTGAGGTTCAAAGGAAACTCCAGTCGAGTCCCATAACTCTGTCTTCTCTGATTAGCTAATTGGTGATCAGAACTGTATCTGGTTGGCTGAACTGCACGGATTTGCAGTTTAATCTTACTGCCCACATATCATCTTAATAACCGGTCAGTTAGCTTGTGGAGATATACATGCTTTGATGCTAACAGGCAGAGCTCTCGTGACTGGCTAAGTCAAGCCTGATTTCAGAAGTAGAGAACAAAGTTAAACTGGTAATGTTTTTCAAAGCGATATGCCACTGTCTGAAAGTGTTTTTGTGAGATCTCGCCTCTTGTCGGAGTAACTTAAATTCTCGCAGAGTTCAATTCAGTTAAAGCTTTTATTTTCTGGCATCTCAACGCAGAGATCGCTTCTTCAGAGCGCCACCGAATTCTGCCAGCATCAGCACGCCAAATCTCATCTCTTCCCTGTCCTTGGCCTCTTTCCCAGGTCTCGTATCAGAAATAATTGACAGGGATGGAGAGACAGAGATAGCAAGAAAAACAAAGAGATAAACAAGGGGAAAACAGAGTTCCGTGGTAATTGACATGTCAATAAGCTTTGCGATCTGCTGGTTGTTTCCGTTAGGTGTGATTTGTCATGGTGGGAGATGCGGTAGCGTCTGTAAATGTGCCAAAAGGAAGGAACAGATGCCAGGAGCAATAGCTTTTTAGCTGTTCTATGCCAGAGTTTTTTGCCAAAGAATAGAGAAGCTTGACATGCCATATTATTAATTTTGTACTTACAGACCAATTATAAATCATTGAACTTCCTCAGGGAATCTATATGCACTGTTTGCTCACTGTCATAGATCTTGGGGGTAATGTTAAACTGTTACAAAAGTTGCTTTATATTAATATTTTACTTTTTGGAAGCAACAAGTTAAATGGTGGTACCTTTTGAATATATATCATAATGCCTGAGGTAGTATATGTAATTTCTTTACAAACAAATTGCTTTCCCCAAATCTGCAATTGAACATCAAGATGCAACACAACAAAGATTGTTAAGAGCACAGTTGTGGTAAGGAAAAAAATAACATTAAAAAAAAAAAATTTTTTATGATTTAAATATGTTGATGCAATTCTTTCATATTATAGGCTTTAAATTGGCACATGAATGTTTCTGCTTAAGTAATTATGTACATAATTTTGTTGTACAGTGGGCCTTATTTATGAAACATGAGCAGAAAGAATTTGTTTAAATAACTCAAATTTATTAATATTAACAGTTCTGGATTGCACTCCATGGGGAAATAAATTACTTTTAGTTTTGCATTTTGCAATTTCCAAACAGCCAAAAAAAAAAAAAGAAAAAAAAAAAGAATATGTCCAGTTAAAATTACTAAATATCCATCCAAATATCTTATGTACTGTTGTTACTTAAGTAAATTTCTTGTTTTGAGGATTTTTAGATATTTCATTTGAAAACAAAACAAAAAATGACTACTTAAAATGTATTTGAGTTGAAAAATAAACTTATTTGTAAATGCTTAGACTAGGCTTGAGTTGACGCATATATGTTTCACTGTTGATTTTTGAGAGTTTACTTGATCACATGGACTATCTTGCCCTTCTTTGATACTGTGATACTGTCTCTCCTGACCTCATCTGGGATAGTCTATAACGTACCATTGACACACACACACACACACACACACATTCCAAACAGATGATCGACTGTTCTCTCATTCCAATGAAAGATGTATTGTCTCCCTTTATCAGCTCAAATCCCTGTAGATGTGTGATCCACCTGGTGCTGTCCATACCTCATGAAATGGTACATTAAAACACACTGACAGTTAATATACAGACGTCTGAAGTTTAGAGAGCTGGCTTAGATCTTTTCCTTGACACCACAGATTCAAAGAATGGTCCTTCCTTTGGATCTGTGGTCTGTTGGTCTCGCTATGATCTAATGAAATGCTTCTTTTCAGGCTGAGTCAACAGTTTTCTCTAACAGAGATGCCATAAATTCCTGTTTGGCTCCCCTCCCTTTCATAAATGCAATTTTAGTCTTCTTCATTTTAGTAGTACTTCCCTCCTTGTTTTGTCAAAAAGTTGTAATCCTTTATTCTATGATCCAAGAACATTGATTTGAGAGGTAAGTAGAAGGAGAGTGATGATTGCAAGCCTTGCTACTACTTGTGTAGTAGTTTCAACCATTCAACCTGTGGACCTTTATCAACTCTCCACAAACACCCTGGTGCATATTGTATACAAAAAGGGCAAGAGTTTGCTCAGAAAGTAAGCTCCAATGTGATTGGCTAGCTGTACGCAATTTACAGTAGTCAAGTAGTGGATTTTGTGTCATCAGGAAATAAAGTCATAGAAGAGCTAAGGCAAGAACAAGCTGAGTAATGTGACAAAGTTTGCAAGGTTCATTGCATTTATTCTGTTTGAGATTCTCTAGGTACTTTCACAATGTTTCACATGCACCTACTCGTGAAGCGGGGGTCTCCAAACTCAATCCTGGAGGGCCACTGTCCTGCAGCTCCAACTTGCCTCAATACACCTGCCTGGAAGTTTCCAGTTTGCCTAGTAAGACCTTTGCAGGACATCGTCCCTTTAGGAACAGGATTGGACACCCCTCACCTAAAGTCACAAAATTCCAAACTTACATCTCAGTCAGGCAAACCTGTGGATAATTCTTGTCCAGAATAATATGGACCAGACTTCAGACTAATGTGGGTGGATACATAAAGCAAGTGAAATGCCCCACAAAAAAATGCACACAGATTTATAGAAAGCAGTAAACTCTTCCATTTCCAGCAGAGTCCTCATGCAGGTTTTGGTTGGAACAAACTCTTTTATTTATTTAGAAAATCCTTCAATAACCTTACCCATCATGATACCCTTGCAATAATAAATTAGGGTTTACATAACATAAGGGTTTTGTTGCACTTTACCAAACAGGCCTGGAGAGAAATTTTCGCTTGCTGACAAGAGTCTACCATGTTGTAGGCTCTCCCAGAGTCAGTTGTTGAGTGAATGAGATGGCACGTTTCCAGACTACAGCTAAAAATCCCTTTCTCCTTCCAGCTGAGAGCTTCTCAACAACTTCCAGGAAGACCAATGTAACTCACCAGGCTAATATTGACCTGGTGCCTGGAAAGAGCAGTGATATTTGTTTGACAGGAAGTATAGTAAAATAAACGTGCTGTTTTACGTCATTATTTAATTTCAAACTTACTGACCTTCAGAAATTAGATATTTACCATAGTTTAACGTGCATATATGTATGTGCTTAACAGTTTTATCGCATGCTTTTAAAAGTATGTGTATGTGTTTAATCTTTGAATATGGTCACCACATGGGTGCTGGCACCAGCGCCAAACCTTTTCAGACACTCAGCCAGGAACTAGCAGGAACAAACCCACATCAGAAACAACAGCTGCACGTCCCCACTGTTTTTTTCCGGCATTTACCACCAAAGAGGGTCTTGAGCATTAAGATGGAAAACACGCAACTACAAATTGAGACCGGAGGAACATGTTCACAGATTGTTGGCGTTATGCAATGCTTTTGGCTTTGATGGTGATGTACTGGACAAATTATGCATCTGAGGCTGGCAGGGTTGAGTGTGTCTTATGCACCTTCTTTGGCGGATTTCTCCTTGATTTGTTGCTGCCTTAAAAGGTGCCATTTCATAGAAAAGATGCTCTTTTGTTATAAAAAATGGTTGATGATCTATGCAGACATAATCCAACGTTCAAAGGATAAAGCTGTTCCTTTTCCCAAATGGATAGGAATGGCCCACAACCCTACATGGGATAAGCGGTATGAAGAATGAATGGATGGGTAAGAATGAGATATCTCAAATATGAGATGAAATAGTGATCAAAAGGAGATTTGCAGCATGGCATCTCCCCCACCACAGCACGGCAAATGATTAATTTGCTCTCCTAATTAAAGTGATAATGAAATGCACTGGAAAGCTTCAGTATTCAGATGAGGCTCTTGTTCTGACGCAAATAAAACATGCTTCTGCAGAAACACATACTCAAAACTGCAGAGAGAGACTGGCTGAGTGGGGAGACACATGTGGAGCCACACACCTGGGAAGGAGGGATTAACCCATCTCTGAACTCTTCATGCTGTCTGAGCACGCTCTTACAAGC
Source organism: Spinibarbus caldwelli (assembly GCA_039654775.1). NCBI lineage: Eukaryota > Metazoa > Chordata > Actinopteri > Cypriniformes > Cyprinidae > Spinibarbus > Spinibarbus caldwelli. The sequence continues at coordinate 14,026,732 of CM077230.1, read as the reverse complement.
ACTCGTGCGAAGGAGCAGGGGAGTAAAATGGTGCAAGAAATGAAGAAAAGGGTGGATTTAGAGTTGATTTAGAGCTGTACATGACAGCACATCCTGAGCACTTTATTTTTGAGATTTGAGTTGCTTGAAAATTTTTGAGATTTGAGTGGCTTGAAAATTTTTGAGATTTGAGTGGCTTGAAATATATGTTTTGTACATTAGATAGCGTGACAACATTAATTAGCAAAAAAGAAAGGAAAAAAAAATGGGGCATTTAGAGTATTGCATTACAAGTAACGTGAGTTATGTAATCAGACTATTTTTTTCAAGTAGCTAGTAAAGAAACTAATTACTTTAATTTTTTTTTTTTTGTCATTAAAAGCAAACCCAGCCTCAGGTAGAGCAAAAGTAATGTAATGCAAAAGTAATGTAATGCATTACTTTCCATAAAAAGTAACTAAGTAGTGCAATTAGTTACAGTTTATAGAGTAATGCAATATTTTAATGCATTACTTTTAAAAGTAACCCTCCCCGACACTGGAGAGTAACCTTCTTGTTCTCGGCCAGTATCATAGTTTGGGATGGTTAGCCTTTAGCAAGAGATAATATGGAGTTGTTTGTCTACAAATTGTAGAAATTCTTTCACACAGTGCTGTTGAGAACAAATGTCAGTGACCTTGCGGGTCAGCAGTGAACTGTAGCCTGTCAAACGTATGTTACGTAACAAAAAGCTCTAAGTTTAATGGCCTGTCTCAGTAATAGGGTTGACCGAGACCATTTAGGGCACTATAAAACAGTGTCCTCTTACTGACAGCAACACAAAACATCTTATTTATTTAGTAGTATGTTAACTGTTCTGCCTTGCCTGCCTTCCCTGTGTTAGAACAGATTTACAGACACAATGGTGTCCAGTGATGTCCATATGGTGAATATATGCCTCCTTGTTGAGAACTCCATTTCTGTCCTGACACTTTAGTTTGGAGTTAGGACTTTCCTTAAGCCTTGGCAAACAGCTGAAATGACTCAGATGTTAAACTGGTGTTAACGTTTAATCCCTTCGAGACGGGATCTGTTGGGCTCTGTTGAGGTCGGGTATTACAGGTCAGAAGTCACAGTGTTAAACCTCCCAATTCACAAAATCTCAGACTTAAATAATCTTGCTCTAAAACTGAACATATGTGGAGAGACTACAAGAGCCAGTGGCATTTTAAAGTTCATACATCCATCTGTCTGTTTGTCTGTCTATCATTCTGTCTGCCAGTCTAGCTATGTGTCATCCTTTTTATCTATACCTATCTACAGTGATGGGAAAAATGGCGTTATAAATAAACGGCGTTAGTAACGGTGTTATTTTTTTTCAGTAACGAGTAATCAAATAAATTACTGTTTCCCCCGTTACAACGCCGTTACCGTTACTGACAATAAAATACGGCATTACTATAATTTATTATAATATTATTATCATTTTATTTTCAGTTTATCTGAATGGATGCGCAGTGCAACTGTATTTGACGTACCGTAAACTCTAGCGTGAAGGCGCACGGCTTGTCGTCGCTTTGTCTCACACGAGCAAAGAAAGATACAGAGCAAGAGAGTCTTTCATAACATGCAGAATTGACGCGCTATGTGTAAACGATATTCTTTGTTGTATTTTCCTGTCAAAATAACGGAGTTCCTTTGGAATTCTTCAGCTTTTAAGAACTGCCGGTTTCTCCAGTGGTGGGCGGAACTAATGTGCAAACGACAATCTCATTGGCTGGCACTCACCTATTATCATCCCTGTTTTGATTTCAGCAAATCAATTCGAGCCAACGCAGACAACGTGATTAATATTCATGAACCCAGCAGCTCATTAATCCTTAGTGCTTTTTCTTATCATTTTTTTATAGAAACACTAAATGACAAACAATATCTTAAGCACCACCACCAGTCCTAAGCTCAGTCAACATGACAAATATGCATTCATACTTGGTTATTCTAATTACTAAAGTTCTATCATCATATAATGCTAAATTATCATAATATCATATCATAATGCTTGACTGACTGATGCTAAGTGTCAGTGGATAAATAGTGTAGATTAATGTACAATGTTTTATAATAATAATTTATTCTATTTAGTGTCCATTTCATTCATTTAATATATTTAATATTGGGGGCATCCAAGTTATTTGACATTTGAACATTTATTTCTTTTAAAAAAAGTAACGTAATAGTTACTTTCCCTGGTAATTAGTTACTTTTATAATGATATAACTCAGTTACTAACTCAGTTACTATTTGTGAGAAGTAACTAGTAACTATAATTAATTACTTTTTTTTAAAGTAATGTGCCCAACACTGCCTATCTATCTGTCTATCTATCTATCTATCTATCTATCTATCTATCTATCTATCTATCTATCTGTCTGTCTGTCTGTCTGTCTGTCTGTCTGTCTCTGTCTGTCTGTCTGTCTGTCTGTCTGTCTTTTTCTGTCTATGTATATGTCTAACATTCTGTCTGTCTGTCTTTTTCTGTCTATGTATATGTCTATCATTCTGTCTATCTGTCTGTCTATCTGTCTCTGTCTGTCTCTCCATTCTGTCTGTCTGTCTCTGTCTGTCTGTCTGTCTATCTAGTCATTCTGACTTCCTGCCTGTCTGTCCACCCATCTGTCTATCATTCTGTCTGTATGTCTATCTGTAATTCTGTCTTTATGTCTTCCATCTCTCTCTCTCTGACCATCTGTCTGTATATACATTGGAAACGGTTTGTGACCGAGGTTTCTGATATTGGATAGTTGGCATAATGTGATGTGAGTGTCATATGACCTCATCGCCAATCAAAGGCCTTTGATTTGACTTTTTCAGCACAAAGGCCCGAGGCGCAGCACAGTGTGCCATAAACACAACACAAATCCACTGGAAGCTCAGCACTGACAACAAAACATGAAAGCTCCATTGTATTTTTAAGACAGCACTGATGTTAGCATATACGGCACATTCCCATAAATTTAATCCAGACGGTGTGATTTAAATGGCCCGAATGCAAAAACACCCACACAGGATGAAAAGATAAACAGAGAGAGAGACTTGATGGCAATGAACTTCTAAGCAGGATTAATCAGTTCTCAACAATATGCAGTAAACAAACACGGCAGCAAGCAGTGTCTTCCATATCCATGAGCGCAGAAATGAATGATGCATCGGATGAAAGAGGAAGACAGAAAAAGATGACAGGAAGGTGAGAGGGGGTGGGTGAAGAAGTTGTGAGAAATAGGGCAGAGGAACAGAAGGGAGAATGATAGATTTCTGTTTAGGTGGAAGATATCGGTTTCTGCACAACAACAAAAGTAGAAGAAAAGGCAGAGAGGCAAAAAGACAATCTTTCGGGATTGTGAAAAGTGCATGTATTATATTATGGGATAATACTACACTTCCATGTTCAGTGTGGCCTTGGTTACATCAGCAGAAAAGATAAGTTTTTCAAAAGTTAGTATGTTTTAATGAAAGATTATGAAAACTGAAAGATTATGAAAACTTCCCCATGCAATTATTGTTTTTAAAAAATTGTAACAGTTTATACTATGTATTTATTAGTAATTATTTTTAAACTTTTTAAAATCTATTGTATGTATTGTTTTATAATCTATGTTGTATATTATTAAATATCATAAAATATAAAATAATTTATTGTATAAATATAATATAAAATAAAATAAACATTTGAAAACTTACAATCTGGTGTGTAAATAATGACAATGTTATTATTATTCTTATTATTATTCTTATTATTATACAATAGTTTAGGTTTAGGTAATAGGTATAATATAATTATATGTCTATTTTAAAATATAAATATATGTAATCGGTTATATGTTATTAAAATTATATAAAATATGAAATAAAATATAAAAATAATTTAAAATAAAATTTGAAAACTCAGCTCTTGTGAGTAAATAATGGTAAGATATATATATATTGTTTTGTTATTATTTTGTTTGTGAAATATTCCTTTAAAAAATAAGGTCAACATTGATATCATGTGTTTTGTTTTATGCAAAGTTGCATTACTTTTGTATGTGCCACTGTTTTTTTTGTTTTTGTTTTTGTTTTTGTTTTTAATAGTTTTATCTAATGTGTGGAAACAATTTTCACTCAGAAATTGCTAGTAAATTTCACAAACACTTACAAAGAAACAGCAAGCAACACATTGAATTCAAAAATTGAAGTAGCATTTTCTAGTAAAATGTACATATCTTTTTGTTTTATTAAGGCCTACAACTTCAAAAAACATCAGCAACAACAAAAACAGGATTTGCGGCTCACCAAAATACTGTATTCATGGATTGCTCCATTTGCTGAAGGCTTTTCTACTAGCAGGCCCCATTTAAGTTCATTTGACCAGTGAACCATCAGCTTTCCTATGTGACCCACTGTAGTGTGTGTGAGAGAGAGATGGTAAATGTATAAATACATTCCTCTCTCTCTCTCTCTCTCTCTCTCTCTCTCTCTCTCTCTCTCTCTCTTTCTCTCTCTCTCTTGCTTTACCCCGTTTCTGAGAGCATCTGTTCTGCTACTGTAGATGTCTCCACTTATTTCAATCTATTTAGCTGCAGAATGACGAGTCTAAAAGTGGGTGAGCGGACAGAGAAAGACAACGCTTGGAGGAGAAGAGAACAAGGAGTTACAAAGAGATTAAAAGCGGAAGGCAAAGAGTGGCAAAAACAGGTTTCGTACAAAAAGACGGCAATCACGAGTAGGCATGTCACGACACGTAACAAACTCCCAAATATTTCAGTCGCAAAGACTGAAAAGCTGTTTCTACAGGTGTGTTTTGAAAGCTTCATGGATTCACCCAGAAAACCGGGATAGAGGCGTATGGGAAACAGGGTTTAATAATAGACAAATCCTTCCATATGACCCAAATAGATGTTCTTTTTTTCTTTCTTTCAAACATGCAGATACCATTTTCCCTGCTCCTTCGTGGCCATTTTTAGTTTTACTCTTACGAGTTAAAAATAGGACTTTCTGTGCTCCATAAAAACATACAATTTGCATGCGATTACAAAAACAACTCATTACGGACAGTAAAAACAAAACATTGGCTGTATGATCAGAGTAACAAATGACATTTGTAGTATATAATTAAAAAAAGTGGGAACAATGATAGATGTATATATATAGTGGTGTGAAAAATTGTTTCAAAAACACTTTTTTTACACAGGGCCATGTGGGTTTGGATTTTGTTTTCCCTTCATAAAAAACAAAACAAACAAAAAAAAAAAAAAACCTTCATTTAAAAACTGCATGTTGTGTTTACTTGTGTTATATTTGATTAATATTTAAATTTGTTTGATGATCTGAAACATTAAAGTGTGACAAACATGCAAAAAAATTAAAAATCAGGAAGGAGGCCAACAATTTTTCACACCACTGTATGTATATATATATATATATATATATATATATATATATATACAGTATATAATCTGAGGCAAAGTGTATTTCTGTGTGTCTGGCATGTAAAATAAATATTTAATTCTTTCAACACACAACAGTACAAAGTAACTCTATATAATTTATTTATTTTTAATTTTAAATTATATTTTTATTTTATTTTATTGCATTGCATTTAATTGTCTTATTTTTATTTCATTTATTATTTTATTTTGATTTGTATTATTTTATTTTACTGATTTTTATTAAGCAGCCATGACTGAAAGCCACATTTTTAATTTTATTTGTTTTTACATAAAATTTTAATTGTTTTATCTTAATTGCATTAACATATATTTATATATTTTTATTTATCTATTTAAAATTTTATTTTATTTATTATTTTGTTATTTAAATATTTTATTATTGCATTTGAAGCCATGAAAGCCACATGGTTATTCAGCATTCATTAAAAACCATAATCAGTGCAACAAAATATTTGCAAACAATGTCACATATACATATACATGTAATGTATGTCAGGAGATCCCATATTAATTTATTACGGTTTTATTATAATAGTAGTTATTATACTGGGAACTAAGGTTACCATGGTAAAAATACATCAAAATAATGTTTTACACCTATCATTGTTTATTTTATTTTTTTCTATTTCTCTGCCGGTTGCTGGCAGCGTTCTTGACGTGAGTCTTGTTTGAGTGTTGTTTACTGATAATATCGCATAGTTTCCCTGGAAATAGAGATATTTCCTTATCTGCACTTCCATAAATAAAATTATGAGTAATCCCTGCCTTTATGCATGATAAGACAACAAAATATGACTAATTCACAGTAAGTTCACTGGAAAAAAAATCATGCATTGGAACACACTGGACTGTCCAATACTAACCGCTCAATCATCGCTGCGCGTCCCATTTTCTGGCCTTTCATATGATTTCCAGTGGGTACCACATTAATTATTAAGCTCTATTTATAGGACCCCATTACCTGCTCCAAAAAAAACCCTGTCATTCCCACAGCATGGGATTTTAGAAAGGTGGAAGTTGAGATGAATTATCTATATCATCTTTCCTGTGCCCTCGGTGGGTTTTTGGATTATTCAGAGCCAGTCTTTGTGTGACGTACCTTTCCAGAATTTCACACTCAAGGCAATGAGTTCATTTAGATGATGGGTAATTAATGTGGCTGAAATTATGGCGCACACTTACTGTGATTGTCAAAGAGACGAAGCAGCACAGATATAGCAGCTATATTGGTTTATGGGTCAATGAGGATGTCTGGGATGATAAAAAGGAAAAATAAAAGTCTAGTTCATGATCATTTTGTAGTGAGGTTGGTTTCATACATTTTTTGAAAATATTTTTGCACAAAGATTATGATATTTACTATATTATTCATTATTATCTTTCATACTTTGTGTGTGTGTTTCATTGAAAGAAGTTTGTCAAAGCTATTTATATGATCAAAAAAACAATAAAATCGGCAGTATTGTGAATATTATTACAATTATAAATTAAAAACATTGCTGTTATTAAAATAAAAACATTATTAAAATGAAAGCATTATTAAAATTAAAATATTATTAAAAAAAAAAACACATGATATTCTACCATTAAAAAAGTAATACTTTTATTCAGCAATGATGCATTAAATTGATCAAAAGTGACAGTGAAGATATTAGGGCATTTATAACATTACAAATAGATTTATATTTGAAAAAAAAAATAATAGAAAAAATAAAGTATATTGTTTTCCACAAACATATTAGGCAGTAAAAACTGTTTTATAAGAACCATTATTAATAATTGAGCACCAAATTACATGAATAATTTACATTTTTAAAATATACTAAAATAGAAAACAGTTCTTTTAAATTGCAAAAAAAAAAATATATATATATATATATATATATATATATATATTAAAAAAAAACAAGCAAGTAAGCAAGTAAGCAAGTAAGAAAGTAAGCAAGTAAGCGAGTAAGCAAGTAAGTAAATAGGCAAGTAAGCAAGTAAGCAAGCAATTAAGTAAGCAAGCAAGTAAGCAAGTAAGTAAGCAAGCAAGCAAGAAAGTAAGCAAGTAAGCAAGCAAGTAAATAGGCAAGTAAGCAAGCAAGAAAGTAAGCAAGTAAATAGGCAAGTAAGTAAGCAAGTAAGCAAGTAAGCAAGCAAGTAAGCAAGTAGGTAAGCAAGCAAGTAAGCAAGTAAGTAAGCAAGTAAGCAAGTAAGTAAGCAACTAAGCAAGTAAATAGGCAAGTAAGTAAGTAAGCAAGTAAGCAAATAAGTAAGCAAGCAAGCAAGCAAGCAAGTAAGCAAGTAAGCAAGCAAGTAAGCAAGTAAGCAAGCAAGCAAGCAAGCAAGCAAGCAAGCAACCAAGTAAGCAAGTAAGCAAGCAAGCAAGCAAGCAACCAAGTAAGCAAGTAAGCAAGCAAGTAAGCAAGCAAGCAAGTAAGCAAGTAAGCAAGTAAGTAAGCAAGCAAGTAAGCAAGCAAGTAAGCAAGTAAGCAAGTAAGCAAGTAAATAGGCAAGTAAGTAAGCAATAAGCAAGTAAGTAAGAAAGTAAGCAAGTAAGTAATCAAGTAAGTAATCAAGTAAGTAAGCAACTAAGCAAGCAAGCAAGCAAGCAAGCAAGCAAGCAAGCAAGTAAGCAAGCAAGCAAGCAAGCAAGCAAGCAAGCAAGCAAGCAAGCAAGCAAGCAAGCAAGTAAGCAAGCAAGCAAGCAAGCAAGCAAGTAAGCAAGCAAGCAAGTAAGCAAGTAAGCAAGTAAATAGGCAAGTAAGTAAGCAATAAGCAAGTAAGTAAGAAAGTAAGCAAGTAAGTAATCAAGTAAGTAATCAAGTAAGTAAGCAACTAAGCAAGCAAGCAAGCAAGTAAGCAAGTAAGCAAGCAAGCAAGCAAGTAAATTGGCAAGTAAGCAAGTAAGCAAGCAAGCAAGTAAGCAAGTAAGCAAGTAAGTAAATTGGCAAGTAAGTAAGCAAGTAAGTAAGCAAGCAAGCAAGCAAGTAAGCAAACAAGCAAGTAAGCAAGTAAGTAAGTAAGCAAGCAAGCAAGTATCACGGTTTCCACAAAAAAATATTACGCAGTAAAAAACTGTTTTATGAGAACCATTATTAATAATTAAGCACTAAATTACAGGAATAATTTAGCATTTAAAATATATTAAAATAGTAAACAGTTCTTTTAATTTGTAATAATATTTAAAAAGCAAACAAATAAGTAAGTATCATGTTTCCACAAAAATATTAGGCAGTAAAAACTGTTTTATAAAAACTATTCTTAATAATTGAGCACCAAATTACAGGAATAATTTACATTTTAAAATACTTTAAAATAGAAAACAGTTCTTTTAAATTGTAATAATGCTTAAAATTATTACTGTTTTTATTGTGTTTTCTTCAAATTATTACAGCCTGGGTGAGCATAAGGACATCATTCAAAAATATTTAAAACATTTTTAATGTTTAATTTATTTCTGTGAATATTTTGCATTTTCTTTTTGCCAAAAAACACAGGAGGCCCTTTTTAAGATTAAAAGTGCAAGTGATTTCTTAAGACAGCACCACAGTGTAGCATGAGACATCTTGCAAGCAAAATTGTCTTTAAATCTTTTAAAAATAAAGCTAATTCTCATTAAAACCACAGTATAGCCTGGTAAAAGTAAATTTTTGTTTCCATGTGTATGTGTTTACATCTGTTTATGCCCACCCAGCAGGTGTTGTGTTGCGTGCCTCTAGGCCCCAGTCACACCCCCATCAGAGGGATTTATCTGGCCCACTGTGGTTTATTCTAATTACACAATGGGTGAATTCTCCTATTAATATCCATTTTCAATCTCGCTGAGCACTAAAAGGTCATTATCCCAGTCCCGAGAGTGTGCCACGCTCAGACGCAAGCACGTGTGGGCCTCGGCCAGCCTGGAGCTAAATCAAAGGGATTTACGTCGTCCAGCGCTGTGAAATCATGTAGATCTGACAGCTCAGGGAATTATGGGTGATGGCTGTTGTACCGAACGGCAACTTTAATTACAGAAAACAGGCTCGTCGCCCGTGATAATGCTGAATGCAGACTTTTCTGATGTGTTTAGGTCAGGTTGCACACCAACAAAATGCTACACATGTTATGTATATTTCAGTATAATTTATTTTGAATATTTTTGGCATCATGTGCATAAACAGTCTTCATTTCACTACATGGTTTCATAATACAACAACCTCTGATTGTAGTTGAAGGTAGCATTTAAGCAAAACAAATATATCTGGTTATTATGGGAGATCAGTTCAGCCACAGGAAAAAAAAATAAATAAAAACGTAATTTGCAACATTTTTATTTCGCAATTCAAACTTTCTTCCCCTCGAAATTCTGAGAAAAAAAATAATAATAATAATAAAGGAATTGCGAGAAATAAACTCCGAAACTTTCTTGCGATTCCGAGTTTATATCTCACAATTCTGAGTTTGCATCTCGCAATTTTGACTTTTTTCTCAGAATTCTGAGTTTATATCTTGGAATTCTGAGTTTACATGTCACAGTTTTAACTTTTTTCTCAGAACTCTAAGTTTATTTCTCGTAATTTTGACTTTTTCTCATAATTTTCAGTTTAGCCTATCTCGCAGTTCTGGCTCTTTTTTCTCAGAATTGTGAGAAAGTCCTAAATATGAGACTCAGAATTGCGAAAAAAAAAAAATACAAAAAAAAAAAAAAAAATCTCTGCATTACTGCTTTATTTATTTATTTATTTATGTTATCCTGTGGTGGAGACGAGCTTCCATAGGTCATGGTCGAGGCCTGTTGGGCACTGAATTTTAAAAAGAAAGACAGACAGAAAAAAAAAAAGGAAAACAAACTGCGCTGGTGCAGCAGGAATTTTATGGTTAAATGCACTGCTAATTATGCAAGAAGAGCATAATGTACAAAATAATCATTTTAATCATTTAAATTCACATACAGGTGCTTGTGGGCATTCAGTTTAAGGAATGATTTCATAACAAAAGTACTCTTCTTATAGGGTTTCTTAAAAGCACAGGCTAGCGATTATTATCGATATTTATGGAGTTAATATCAAGCAGCAACATGGGTCCGGCCCATTTTTTTCCTCTTACTTTAATGCATTTTAAATTATTGACTAGCTCTATATTTTTTCGCTATTTACGTTTTTGGTTCTATATGTAAGTATATTATTTAGCACTTTTTTTATCCACAGTAACACTTAATAGTAACTTTCAGTAATAACTTCAATAAGAAACATGCTTAAAGTGTGTAATTTCTGTGCAACAAGCAGCACAAAATCGAATCGCAAAAATAATGATTGTTTTCCAACAGGTTTCCCAAATTTATCTGCCATCAGTTGGACAAACAGAGAGCTCCGCCCCCAAACTCACACCATTGGTAAAGTTGGCAAAGTTGCTATGTTGCAAAAAAGCAAATATTACTCTTTATCCTTTGTATTTAAGCTATCACCTTGAACAGATCAAGAGTTCATGAAGATTCAAATATGAATATTTATGAATGTTTCAGACACTATGAATGTACATTAATTAATGATCTGTTGAGCATTTTGATATTATTGAAAGTTACTGTAAAGTGTTACCAAATCCTGCACACCAAGGCAAAACCCGTCATGTCTTTAATGGAAACATTTAGTTTACCCAAAAATGACAATTCTGTCATCGTTTACTCACCTTCACGTCATCCCAAACCTGTACAACATTTTTTCTTCTACAAGAAAAGGAGATATTTTTTTTTAAAATGTCGGTTTTTTTTTTGTTTGTTTGTTTGTTTTTTTTCTGTTCATACAGTGAAAGTCAGTGGTGTCCAAATCTTTGTTTTAGACCCCATTGACTTTCATTGTACGGACAAAAACAGAAGAAGGTAAATCATATAGGTTTGAAACAACTTGAGATGAGTAAATGATGACAGAGTTGTCATTTTTGGGTGAACTATCCCTTAAAGTCTCTACAAATTTCTAACTGTCTATCGTTTCTTCTTCTGTTTAAGAGATTTCCTTCGTTTGACGATCATCTCATATAGTTTGTCCATTCCTTCATGGAGACCCTCGCCAATGATGGCGCATGCCGGTTGGACGTGGTACGTGGTGGAGGGACTCAGTTCATGGAGGGCCAGGTGTTTCTCAATCTCGGTGACCGTCAGGGATTTAGGGAGGTCCTGCTTGTTGGCGATCACCAGCAGAGGAGTTCCTTGGTTCTCCGCGAATTTGGTGACTTTATGCAGCTCCGTCTTGGCTTCCTCAAGTCGGTCGACATCTACAGAGTCCACCACATAAATAATACCGTCTGTACAGCGACTGTAGGATTTCCACAAGGGTCTTAACTTCTCCTGCCCGCCGACGTCCCAGAAGTGACAGCTGATGCCTTTGGCGGTGCCATTGCTGAGTTTGATCTTCTCAGTGTTGAAGCCAATGGTTGGAACGGTATTGACGAATTCGTTGAACTTTAACCGATACAGTACAGTGGTTTTACCAGCTGAATCCAATCCGAGCATCACAATGTGCAGGGACTGAAATGCAGCAATGTTGGAGAAACCGTTCCCCATCTTATGATGAATGTATAACAATCAATAAATCACATAGCAACCTTGCCTCTACAAGTATCTGAAGACCAGCTTGAAGCTTCCAGGCTCCCGATTCATTGGTTATTTAGCTTCCAAACTTGATGACTTTGAGACTGAAGGAAAAACCACCAGGTTATGATCCCATAAAGAAATCCATAAAACACGCACAGGAGAGGCACCTCAACGTGTCAACGGTCCATACTCATCCATGCAAACCCATCAAAGCATCCTTGATCTCCATTGCACATCAACCCAAGCAGGTATGCATGGTCGGTCTAGGAAGGGCGTTGGGTTCTCCTTCTGTTTTCAGATGATATGTTGTTCTGCAGACCGCAGACCTTCGTTTATCTCCTCTGTATGTTTACGAAGAGCCCGATCAGATTTCTTCTGCACGCAGCATAAATCCGAGACAGTAAGATCAGGGAGTGAGGCGTTTCCTCAGTGGTGATAAAAACAAGCCGACAGTGAGAGTAGATGGAGGTTTCCCCGCTGTGCTCTGCCTCACAGTGAAGCGCTGCTGCTGCTGTCTGTGCGTGTGCATGAGGAATACAAATCTGAGGGAACTCCTCCCACACAGGGAAGCAGAAGCATGGAGATGCCAGTTCATAAAGTCACTTCAGAACACCGCATGCAAAGCCACCCCTTGTACATCATGAGACATGTACAGATATATATATATATATATATATATATATATATATATATATATATATATATATATATAAACTGTTTAATGCTTAAGCTTTTATATATTTAAACTAATATTTTTAATATTTTTATATTTGTATTTTTTTATAGAACTAATACTAGCTTATATTTTATAAAATGACTAATATTACTTTATATTAGTTTCAGGTTCTTAGAACTGTAATTATGATTTTAAAAAACTCAATTGTGACGTATTTATTTTAAAGTAACATTTATTAAAATGTTTAAATTAGTATTATGGTGAGATGTTTTAATCCATTAGACTCAATATATTGTAAAAAAAAAAAAAAAATATATATATATATATATAAATAAAATAATAATAATAATAATAAATAATAAATTAAATAAATAAATAAAATGTGAGTCTGCTGACACCTAGTGAAAAATATATTTATAACAACCTCTTTCACGAGTTCGCCTGCCCATCCAGTGCTGATGGTTAATGTAAACGAACTTGGTTTGCTGTCCTCGACGTAGGCTCAAACCCGAGGCTCGGCTTGAGCTCCAAGTTCAACCTCCCCGTTTTGATACTACATAGAGGGAGAATATCAGAAATAGAGGAGGAGATTGGGAGGTGGAGGGATGCTGGAAGAATTGACATTGGGACGGTGTAATGAATGCGGCTTATATAGGCTCTTGATGATTGACAGGACTGAATGATTGGGCTCCACCCGAACTTACATTTCGTTTGGAACTTCATTTAAAATAATCTTGTAAAAATGTGTACCTGTTTTTCTATTCAGGTGGGGACTTAAACCTGAATACACACAGACTCATGGGGACTCGCGTCACGGTGGGGACCTAAACTGAGGTCCCCACGGGTAAAGAAGCTTATAAATCACACAGAATGAAGTTTTTTGAAAATCTAAAAATGCAGAAAGTCTCCTGTGAGGGCTAAGTTTAGGTGTAGGGTTGGTGTAGGGCAATAGAATATACGGTCTGTAAGAGTAGAAAAACCATTACGCCTATGGAGAGTCCCCACAAGGATAGCGAAACAAGTGTGTGCGTGTGTGTGTGTGTGTGTGTGTGTGTGTGTACTTGTAGCTACAGTTGTATTGTTGTCAGCAGATCACTGAAAACAAGTCATGAAGTAATTAAAGAGATGTGGTTGTGATTATAAAACTAAAATTTACTAAAACTGAATGCTATGTTATTTATTTCAAGTTGTTTATTGTTGCCGTTGTCCCTGTTATTATTCTGTGGGGGGAAAATGAATCATATACACACTGATATATATTAAACTATGAATATTTATAATATTTTGAAGAATTTTATTTATTTGGGGGAATTATTACAGAATCTAAGTGTTTACTCAGGATTGTTGGCTGCTAAAACTGTAGTGTTACTTTTTTACCAGTAGATGTCAGGATTGCAGAAGTTAACAAAAAATATGCATCCTTCCCACAACACGTGAACATCAATTTAATTACTACATGAGGACATAATGTTTTGACCAAAAACATTTTCATCCACATTAATTGGCATCAGTTTAAAATTAAAGACTGTTGTATCCATGAAACAACATCAACAACAACAACAACAACAGAAAAAAATTTACTTGGTGCCCACTTTGTGTTAAAAAAAGGGTCACTTTCACCATAATTACTAACGCCTGATGTTCATAATGTTAATTAGTTTTGTCATTTCTGACATTATTTTTAGATGACGGTTTACAAAGTCTCAGTTCTCACACAATGTACCTTACAGCACACACACACGAAGTCTTTAAGCCGACTGAATCCAGTCTGTCTGAGGAGAACGCATGTGTGTTATGTGTGTGTAAGGATGTCAATACAAAAAAGATTTAGGGAGGAAAACAAAATAGTGAGTTCCTGCCATTCTGACAGTCCTCCAAGAGGAAGGAAAGGGCTCAGGAAGGAGTATGTGGGTCTTACAGAGAAGCTGGAATGGTTTATTGTGGCCGAACAATTCAATCCAGATCAAAGCCCGCTTCACATTTAAATGGTCCTCAAAGAAGAGTGAGACTTCAAAAATAAAATGCTACATACTAGCTGATATGTTCCAAAACCAAGCATGCTGCCTAACTATACAGCATTTTGAGGAAATTAAGATTTCAAAAGGAAACCAGCAATATTATGTTTCTTTCTAAGTTACTGTACCTCAAATTCTAAGAAATCCCAGAATTCATTACAATGAGTACAGTGAAAAACAAATTCATTTGGCAGACTGAAAAAGCTAAGATAGACTTTACACAATATTGCTGTGTGCTATGCATTGTTAGCTTAGCTACATGCTAACATGTATTAGTAAGTAATTGTAATAGGCTTTATATCACAGAATTAGGATATATAGACGAGTCAATATGTTTTTGTAAATTTTAAAATGGACAGATTCTAGAATCTAGATGCTAATCGGTCAAGACCACGTTAATACAGTACAAATGTTAAACTAACTTTAAATGTCAAAGGTGAACATTTTTAGCATAATTAGCTTAATAAAATAATTTTTCAGTGATTCCTTCAATATTTTGATTATGTAGTAACATGAAAGCTGTAAGGCACATAAGGTCCAATTCAATTCAAGTTTATTTGTATAGCGCTTTTCACAATACAAATAGTTGCAAAGCAGCTTTACAGGAAATTAAGTTTCTACAATATATTTTTATATTGTAGAAACTTAATATATTTAACTTATGGCAAAATTTGGTAGTTCTGTATGTTGTCTGAGGGTTGGCATCATCTGAGGTCCTCTGAGGGGTTGGCATCATCTCTTCTCAGGTGTTTGGTCATCTCAGATCATTTAAGGGTTGGATCCAAACTGAAGCTTGTGTAATTCCTAGTTACCACGGGATGTTAATCCCACGGCAGAAACAGAGAAACAAACAGAGACATAATTAGCGTAGCTGCTGTTCCATCCAAGCAAAATGATTTGTTCAACCCAAGCTAAAGAACAATAATGATCAGATATAACTGCAGTACAAGATTATGAGATGCATTATGTGAATGCTTGGCTAAAGAGATGTGTCTTTAATCTAGATTTAAACAGAGAGAGTGTGTCTGAACCCCGAACGTTATCAGGAAGGCTATTCCAGAGTTTGGGAGCCAAATGTGAAAAAGCTCTACCTTCTTTAGTGGACTTTGTTATCCTAGGTACTACCAAAAGTCCAGAGTTTTACGACCTTAGGGAGTGTGATGGATTGTAGCGTGGTAGAAGACTAGTTACATACGCAGGAGCTAAACCATTAAGGGCCTTATAGGTAAGTAATAATATTTTGTAACTTATGCAGAACTTAATAGGTAACCAGTGCAGAGACTGTAAAATTGGGGTAATATGATCATATTTTCTTGACCTGGTAAGGACTCTAGCCACTGACTACCTGTAGCTTGTTTCTTGAAGATGCAGGACAACCAGCTAGCAGTGCATTACAATAGTCCAGTCTAGAGGTCATGAATGCGTGAACTAGCTTTTCTGCATCAGAAACAGGTAACATGTTTCGTAGCTTGGCAATGTTTCTAAGATAGAAGAATGCTGTTTTTGTAACATGGGAAATATGATTTTCAAAAGACAAGTTGCTGTCTAATATAACACCCATGTTTTTGACTCTAGAGGTAACAGTAACAGTACATCCGTCTAGTTGCAAATTATAATCCAAGAGATTCTGTGTACTGTTTTTTGGTCCAATAAGTAATATCTGTCTTATCTGAATTTAATAGGAGAAAATTGTTGGTCATCCAATCTTTTACATTTTTAACACACTCTGTTAACTTAGATAATTTAGAAGTTTTCATCTGGTCTTGTTGAGATATATAGTTGAGTATCATCAGCATAACAATTGAAACTAATCCCGTATTTTCTAATAATATTACCAAGAGGCAACATGTATATTGAAAATAGCAGAGGACCAAGGACAGATCCTTGAGGTACTCCATACTTTACTGGTGATAATTGAGATGACTCCCAGTTTAAATAAACAAATTGGTAGCGATTGGACAGGTAGGATCTAAACCATCTTAAAGCCAGCACTTGAATACCCGTATAGTTTTGTAATCGATCTACGAGTATGTCATGATCTATAGTGTCGAACGCAGCACTAAGATCAAGTAAATCTAGCAATGAGATGCAGCCTTGGTCTGATGCAAGAAGCAAGTCATTTGTAATTTTAATAAGTGCAGTTTCTGTGCTATGGTGGGGCCTGAAACCTGACTGAAATTCTTCATAGAAGAATGAAGAAATTGTGCAAAAAGCAGCACAATTGAGCAGACACAACTTTTTCTAAAATTTTAGACATAAACGGATGATTTGAAATGGGTCTGTAATTTGCTAGTTCACTAGGATCTAGTTGTGGTTTCTTAATAAGAGGCTTAATAACTGCCAGCTTGAATGATTTTGGGACGTGACCTAAAGATATCGATGAGTTAATAATATTGAGAAGCGGTTCTTCTGCTACAGGTAACAACTTAGTGGGTACGGGATCTAATAGGCATGCTATTGGTTTAGATGCAGTGATAGGTTTATTTAGCTCTTCCTGTCCTATAGTTGTAAAGCACTGCAGTTTTTCTTTGGGTGCAATGAATGGAGCTGAAGTACTAGACGCTGCAGAATCTACATTTGTTATTGCATTTCTGATGTTATCTATTTTATTAGTGAAGAAATTCATATAGTCATTACTATTAAACTGTGAGGGAATATTTAGATCGGGCGGCGTCTGGTTATTTGTTACTCTAGCCACTGTGCTAAATAAAAACCTTGGATTGTTTTGGTTATTTTCTATTAGTTTGCAGATATGCTCTGCCCTGGCAGCTTTTAAAGCCTGTCTATAGTTGGACATACTGTTTTTCCACGCAATTCTAAAAACTTCCAAGTTAGTTTTTCTCCATTTGTGCTCAAGATTACGAGTTTCTTTCTTGGGAGAATGGGTATTACTCTTCAGTGTCTCGGTCTGCTGCAGCCTGGTGTCGTTCACCCCCAGCGTGCAGGACGATCACGCCGACGCTCTCGTCGTCCTTCAGGATCGCGGGTATCTGCGCAGAAACATCGAGAACGTGAGCACTGTGCTAATACAGTGTGCACCACATATTATACAATATAGTATAGCCTCTCATTCCTTAAGTGTGGCAAGCCACATTTCCGTTATTCATTCAGAAGTTATTGACTAGTACAGGAAGTGAAGTAATGAGGAAGTGTTTTAAGACAGAGGACACCGGGACTCTAACTACCTGAGGTTGCATCTTGTTATAAATGAGCTCAAACAGGTCCATGCCCTTTAGTCTTTCCTGTCCACTTCGACAGCTGCTCCAACAGCCAGCAGTGGGGGAGAGAGAGCAGGGGAATAGGACAACAAACACACACACACACCACTTTTTCTATCCCTCGTTCTGATACACACACACACACACACATACAAATGTGCCAAGGTGGTCTCATTTCTGTAAACACCAACTATCATCTGTCTTACATATCTGTCATATCAGTCTAACCTATCTATCTATCTATCTATCTATCTATCTATCTATCTACATGAACATCAACATTATCTAACATACCTATATACCTATCATGTCTAAAATATCTAACATTGTCTATCTATCTATCTATCTATCTATCTATCTATCTATCTATCTATCTAGTTTTTAAAGTATTCAGCCTCCAAAAGGCCTATAAATCCTTCAAAATGGGGGCTTTGTAAATTTTTCCCACTTTCAAGATTTAACCAAACCAGCAGTTCACCTTTTCAACTTCACAGACATTTTTTTTTTCCCTTCTAGTTGTACTGATGGGCAAATGGATTTAGAATAATCATATAAATATTTATTTTTATTTATTTTTATTTTTTTATATATATATATTAGAATATTGTATTTGACGATTTCATTTAAAAGTGCTAAATGTAAATAAATTTGATGGTACTAAACATGCAACTAAATCCCAAAACTTTAACTCTAACTTTGGCCCTATTTTTCCACATTCTTCAATAAAGCAATTTTTTCCACGGTAGACTAAAACAGCAGAGGATTTTGGATCTTACAAACATTTCAAGCTGAATATTTCAGAGCGTTATAGATGCCAAGGAGACATAATCCTCAGGGTTAATAAAACTCCTGCTGCTCCAGAACATCTCATGCTCTTTGCTCGCTATGGAAACCAGGACCTCCTCGGGGAGTTCCTTTGAGGTTCCTCAAAAAAACTGCGAGCAAACAAACCCTACCATTTCATATTTCTCTCCTTTTAAACATCCTCTCACCCTCTCGAATGTAAAGCAGCCTCTTACGGTAATGTGTTTTGACGTACAAATTTGCTGTCAGCAGAATCTTCTCATCTCCTTTCTGTTTTACCAACAAGAGCTCTTGTGTGAGGAACAGGTAGATGAGGAGCCGCATTAACATGCGGAGAGGGTGCGTAACCGAGCAACAGGCCTGAATGGGATGTGCTACTAATTGGTTTCTGTTCCTGTGTGGCTCATCGATTTTGTATTTGATGATGCTGTAAGATCAGCCAAGACACGGTCAGCGTTCTTACATTAGATCAGGGTGATCAACCCTCTGGAACCAATGCCATATCAAATTAGATTTCTTTTGTATCTCAACTGTTTATGATAGTAATGCTAATGAAGCTATTTTGAGGCTACTTATATTTGAACCCTATACAGTTATAGTATATTTGATACATAGTTTTCTAAGGACTCTGCATCACTGCCATGATCAATACTTTCCTGAAAAATCTTTATACGATCTCTATACAATTATATAATCTCTACAATCTCTTCTGCCCCCCAAAGTATTATTTGTTATTATATTCATATTATATTATTTTCAAAATGTCCGCCTCCTTGTCTTCTCCTCATATTTGCTGATTTTAATAAAGGCAAAAATAATATTTTATATTGTTACTGATATGTCAAAAATAATATTTTGAGAATTTTTCACCAACTTGCTTACTTCAGGGTTGCCAGGGTTTACAACAAAACCCACCAATTGCTACTCAAAACTAGCCCAAAACTAGGCTGATTGCATTTCGAGGGGGTCCCCCATTAAAAATCGCATTCCAAGGGGTAAAATACACGTTTTTTTGGCGGGGTTCCTCTGTAAAATTCGCATTTCAGGGGCTAATTATCACATTATTGGGGTAACTTCAACCTGCGGACATGAAAAACAACCCACGGCAACAGTGTTAAAGTAGCCCAATTCCACAGGAAAACCGCAGGCTTGGCAACACTGGCTTACTTGTTATTGCATTAATTACTAAATATTCTTGTGACCACAATTTATATTATTATTACTAATTAAAGTGTATATATTACATATTACAAATGTATATATTATGTATATTATGTTAATATATTTATTATTATACATTTATATACACACACTGAAAGATCTTTTGGTCTACTACAAAACAAAAAAACTTAGTGAATTTTTTTACGAAAAATCATTAATAATCTTTGTTTCATTTACAGCTTCGGGGACATGTTTTGTAGTGTAATTTTATAGATCTTATTTATGTTTCCAGTTTAAGGATTTTTAGGAGCAACATCTGAGACAAAACCCCTTACTGCTTGTCTTGTTTACAATCCTTCTCTTCATGTTTCTCTCTTTCCCAGCATCTCCCACACCATGATAATCTCTTTCGTTCTCTCTTTCACTCAGGTGTAATACGGTCCACCTGTTATCCACAAAGCTCGGCCGAGCAGGAAACTCATGTTTTTCACAACAGATGCAAGCACACACCAGAGACGCTGTCTTCCCCTCACTGCTCTGAAACTCATTATTCTGCTTTTGAAACAGATGGAATCAAGTTTGTTTGTGACGTGCTGAAAGTTATAAAGCGCTTCATACGTGACTCAGTACACGTACTTTTGCAATAAGGCCTTTGAAGCCGTTCTGTATTGCGAATACAGATAAATAACTTTGAAAGACATAATGCGGAAAAGGAAGGTAAAGACACTGCATTTTGTAATTTAGCAAACCAATGCTGCACTGACCAATGAACGACCAGGATCAATGGCTGGATCTGTTTTCTAACAGTATACTGCACTGTAGCCTGGTTTCTTGGGACTTAGCTTGCTAATTTTCCCTCTGCTTCATGATTAACTTCATAATTAATTTTCTGCATGCACGGAGCTTATTGTCTTGGCACCTACCTCCAAGTCGAGAATGAATAAGAGTTTGGTTTAAGTAACATGTTTAATTGCCGGTGCGAAATTGTAATGAATCAAGCCAAAAACTGGAATGAGACCCTCAGCAATAATTGCTACTTTTCTCTATGGTGCAGCACTAATCTGAGGCAGGGTGATTCTCAGAAAACAATACCATGTTCCTCTGCTTTTGTAACAATTTAGTATACTTGGAGTACTTATTATAGAAAGAATATACTTAACTTAATGTAATGTAAAATGTACTCACCCTCAGCCCATCCAAATGAAAATGAGAAATCCAAATGAGTTGGAGAAATTTAGAATTGCATCACTTGCTCACCAATGGATCCTCTGCAGTGAATGGGTGCCATCAGAATGAGAGTCCAAACAGCTGATAGAAAAATAACAACAATCCACACAACTTGTGTGTGTTTGCAAGAAACAATTTTTTTAAAGCCATTTTAACTTTAAAATTTTATGCATAATAACGCTTCCTCCAGAGAAAAAGTCCAACCCCTGTTGCCCCCTGGCATATTTGTATTGAACTATTATGGACTGGTTTTTGCTTGTAAACGGTGCTCAATCTGTGCGTATTTCTCTCCTGATTCAGGCGAGATGACTTTTACTGGAGAAAGCGATATTATGGATAAAGGACTCATATTTTAGTTGAAAGCAACCGTTTGAAGTGACAAATATTTGTGGATTATTGTGAAGTTTTTATCATCTTTTTGAACTCTCATTCTGATGGCACCCATTCACTGCAGAGGATCCATTGGTGAGCAAGTGATTTTTTTCTATTTTTTTTTTTTTTTTTTTTACCAAAAATCTAATCATTTTTTATACTAATCTTTAACTCTTTAAGGAATGTATCAGGTTTGACACAAAACACTGTGAAGGGAAACATCAGAGGTTATTTTATTTTTCATTATAATGTGTGAAGGGTATGAATTTTATTTCACCCTGCAGCCCAAGACTGGTTGCCCACTGAAGCTAAGCAGGGTTGAGCCTGGTCAGTACCTGGATGGGAGACCTCCTGGGAAAACTAGGTTGCTGTTGGAAGAGGTGTAAGTGAGGCCAGCAGGGGGTGCTCACCCTGCAGTCTGTGTGGGTCCTAACGCCCCAGTATAGTGACGGGGACACTATACTGTAAAAAAAGCACCGTCCTTCGGATGAGACGTTAAACCGAGGTCCTGACTCTCTGTGGTCATTAAAAATCCCAGGATGTCCTTCGAAAAATAGTAGGGGTGTAACCCCGGCATCCTGGCCAAATTTGCCCATTGGCCTCTGACCATCATGGCCTCCTAATCATCCCCATACACTGATTGGCCTCATCACTCTGTTTCCTCTCCACCAGTAAGCTGGTGTGTGGTGGGAGTTCTGGTGCAGTATGGCTGCTGTCGCATCATCCAGGTGGATGCTGCACACTGGTGGTGGGTGAGGAGATTCCCCCTGACAATGTAAAGCGCTTTGAGTACCCAGAAAAGCGCTATATAAATGTAACGAATTATTATGAATTATTATTATTATTTAAATTACTGTGACAAGGTTGAAATAATTTTGCTTTTCATGGTTAGTAATGATAAATAATTTACTTTGCAAAACTATGACTACATAATAGGTTTAGAGATGGGGTCCAAACTTCAATGAGACCTAATTTTTAAGTCGACTTTTGTTCAGAATCCATTTCCATGTGATCAAAGAAAAATATCAGTCTCTGTTTGACAAAGACAGGCTTCAGACCTCGGTGAAACATCATTTCTACACTCAAAGTCACAACTACATATCCCCTGAAGGACAGGACACTCTACTGTGCCACATCTCTCCACAGCGTCTGACAAATCAAAGCATGTCACATCAGTCCAAAACCCATCGGGAGCCAAACACAGCATGGAATACATATTTAATCAGCTGATATGTGAGTGGCCTAAAGGGTTGTCCCAGTGACAGACTGCAGGCACAAGAGAGCTCATTTATCTCACACAGATCGAGGGAATTGAAAGAAATACTGGAGTCCATCACAGATCATTTTTTACACCAGTCCGGCGGCCTTATGACCTGACCTTGGGGAGTATTTTTCAAATTAAAAGCAAATGAGATTAGACTGAATTCTTTGTTGCTGCAATAGAGCGTAACAGCGACCACTCACTTTTTCAGTGACCTTGCTTCTAGTATTATTCTCTTTTTTCCCCCATATGGTGTTAAGAAAATTCAGCAAAGAGTTTCAAGCACTGAAGCAGCCAACAAGCTCTGAGACCTTTGACCTGAAGCAAAAGCATTTTGAAATCACAAAGAATTACAAGACTGAGTACTTTTTTTTATCGCTATTAGTAGTAGTAGTAGTAGTAGTAGTATGACTGTTACAAGACTGAGTACTTTTTAGTATCATTATTATTATCATTAGTAGTAGTAGTAATAGTAGTAGTATGATTGTAAGTTTAAAACAATATAATCAAAATATTTTCATATTTACTATAAAATAAGAAGGCAATAGTATTGACTTAGTCAAAAGTGTTGATTATAAAACAATATATTTAAAATGCTAATATTTAATGAAAATGTACATTGTACACCAAATTTATTTATTTTTTTTAAACAAATTATTTTTTGACTTTTTGTTTACTTTAGTAACAACAATTACTTTTTGGTCCATCTTTCTTATGATTATTCTTATTGTAGTTTCAAAATTTGGTGATTAAACAATACTCTTAAAACTGTTAATGCATTACAATAAGGTTCTGTATATTAACATGAGCACATAATGCAATTTATTTTAAGCATATAAAGACAAATCCATAAAATATCTTGTTTGTTAGATGTTTTGGAGATGGAGATTTTGATTCCTCTGTTTACCCTACAACCTGATTGCATTATACTTAGGGCATAAATATAATCTTCTTCCATCTCAAAAGGATGTTTTCCCATCATGAAATGATGCAGTTTTCCAGGTGCATTTCTTTTCTTACCATTGTCACCAAGCGTTTGCATGTGCTGTGTAATTATGGAAATAAGCTCTGTCGGGCCAACTCAGCGAGCATGATCTGGACACCTCGTGAAATTGGAAATGAGTTAGCATCGCTTGCCTGCCACAAATTTAGAAGATAGGAGTTCAGATTCAAAGGATGCCAGAAAAGTGAGGGGAGATGTTTGTTGGGTTTTACTGCACTGAAATACATTTGCGATTATGAAAAGGTCAAAGCTGTTAAATGTGAACCGTTTCTTCTGAAATGAAGGTTCTTAAAGACAACAATTCATCGAAATTGTCCTATGTCCCTGGTCTTATTGTGCACAATCACTCAGTGCATAAATGTTAAATATTCCTCATTTTTCATCTAAAAGTACAACTCTATGTAATAAAAATATAAAAATACAGTGGTAGTACCATGGTACAGTGATCACATCAGATGACAACACAAAGGTTTCGAATGTTTACCATATTAATGTACCATATATTTACAAAGTACTTCAAAGAATCATAGTGCAAGTACAAAAATAAGGTACCATGGTAAATGAGTAAAAAAATAAAAAAATATATATATATATAGATAGATAGATAGATAGATAGATAGATAGATAGATAGATAGGTGGTATCACTACATGACCACCCCCCCCCCCCCCAAAATAAGATTTGTCTAAAAAAAAATGTTGTTTACTTTTTAGTAGTGTACATTTCCACCTAAATATATATTTAATGGATAAAAGTCCCGCCCTTCATTGTTTACCATTGAATATTCCTTTTACATATTGCAGAAGTTAAATGCTATGTGAATATTGTTTACTGCTAAGTACTTTTATTGAATTAATCGGTTTGGTTTTCATTCAGCTGTATTGTTAATGTTTGCACCTTTCACTAAGAGGATGGATTCATCCCCACAAAGAGGAGCAGAAGGAGCTATTGATTTATTCTTCTAACTGTTATCCGTCCGCTGCACTCTGCGGGATGAGGAGATGTTAATTAAAGGGCTTTACTTCAACAGCAAGGGCAAGTCGAGCTCTCTCTCTCTCTCTCTTTCATATTATCTTTCCATTCCGAGTCCGTTTCTTCCACTTGCACTTCATTTACCTTCAGCACTTCCTCACAGGACTAAACCGTCCAAACATGAAGATGAATAAGACAGACCCGGCTCACGACAGCTGCTCCCTCAGGAGACGTTTCGGCTGTTTTACTGCAAGATTAGGTACTAAACTAGGCTGTTTACTCACCTTTCATTGCCGCTATGAGACTAACGGGTGTTAATGACTCACAGGATGCTGGGTATTCAACTCGGAGAAAGGAAATTTAAATTCGTCCCCACCTCAGGCTGTGTGTAAATGAGTGTGTGTTCGCGCGCGCGCGCTTTTGTCCTTTAAAAGGAAACCGTTACTCCTCACAAACTGCTGACAAGCAGCTGTGTTTATGTGTGTGGAGGGTTGTCATAGAGACAGCGCATTGTTAAAGGTATAGAAAGCGATTACCGGGGAAACATATGCTTCAGGTTTCCCACGTGTTGAAATTATGCACCAAACATGAATAAACAGTTTATATAACGGATAGTTCCGGTCCTTGATTCTGATTGGTTGAGCCACGTTCGAAGCCGTTGTAAATTACACTACAAACCTACACCTTTCTTTACTTTGTGTGTTGCTTGGCAACCACTTTGTTCCAACCAGAGGTTCCAACCACAACTGTTTCTGAGGAACTACATTGTTTGGTGGAAGAATACTGCTTTTATTAATATCACTGCACTTATTTGCTCTGTTTTATTTTGTGAAACCTTACTAAGTATATGGAATTACCGTTTTATAAAAGCAATAAGCCCAGTGGTTTACAGTGAATTTATAACAGCTAAGGGGGTTTTAGGCACACCGCTTTGTGTCATGCCTAACAACGCCCCTTAGCTGTTATAAATTCACTGTAAACCACGGATTCTTGGGGCTTATTGCTTTATTAAAGTTTGAAAAGTGGGACTTTAGCATATTAGCGTAAATGCTAATGTGAAGGAGCACTCTATAATTTTATTTTTGAACATTTTATATAGCCTAAATACATTAATATATGAATTTAAAAATACCATTTGTTTCTTGTGTAAAACTTCAGACAAGAAACAAATTGAAAAAAAAAACGAAAACAATGTTTTTGTTCCCTTGTATCTTTTCAAAAGTAGCCTACTATTTTATTTTTAAAACGTAATGAAATTTTAAAATTGTGTTTTAACGATTTACGTAAATGTTTTTAAAATCATTCTCCAGGTGTAATCCCAAGATAGTAGGTATAATAGTACAGTAGTACAGTATAATAAATACAGGATAATACATTATCTACTGTGTAGTAGGCATAAAAAAAATTTAAAAAAAAAATCAGTGTGGCAAAAGAGTAGGCTATGTCCAAGTACATAGTATTCGAAAAACAGTAGGCGAAAAGTACCCAGATGACTTACTTCCAGCGAGATTCTCCAGTGTGCATTTGATGGACACTTTACAATTCCATGAGGCCACAGGAGAGGATTTGTGAATGGAAGTGAAGCAACGCAACTGACCCTGTAGGTCACATGACCATGACATGGCGGATGTAGTGCGTCTGAATTTCATTCATACTACCCATATTCATACTATATAGAACATATTTTTTAAAAAGTTGTAAAGTAAGTTCAAACTCAAATGCAATACCTACAGCAGTCAATGTGATTTCGGACACATCGATGAAGTGGGTTGCCGCTATTTTGAAGTTACATGACCAATCAATTTCAGTGAAAAAAATTTTGACTAGCAGGGGTTGCTACAAAACTGATCGCTGTAGGTATTGTATTTCACACCATTTAAACCACAAATCTAATCAAGTCCACATTATTTTGAGACCTTCACTGTGTATTAGTTTTTTGTTCAGCTTCTTTAGAAAGCCATGACCTCTTTAGCCAATCAGCCTCAAGCATTCAACCGTATCCTGGCAACCATGTGGAATGTTTCCCTGCATCCCGCTGTGTGGTCTTGCCACATCACCGTGGATACGCACAAGCTCTCAGTGTCAGCTGCCCATTGTGATGCGTAATGCATTGCCGGAACGCTTAATTAACTTAATTTTGCAATGGATGCCTATGACAGACAATAATGTCATCAGAATGATGTATGCGTTTGATCATTAGCAGGAATGCAAGCTTATTAAAAGGAAGGGAGTCGTATGACAGGAATATATTTCAGAGAGAGCAAATGAAAACATCATGATGGATTCTTTTGTGTGAAAGAAAACAAGAATTTGGGGTGTTTATTTGGATCCATTTCCATTGAATCAACAGTTTATCATTTCTGCAACTTGTTTTGCATCTGCGCTTGAATTTCAGCCACGATCTGAGGTCTATGAGAAGTGAAGGGTGTGAAATAAACAGAAAAGGGAAGAAGAGCTTTGGAGGCTCATCCTCGAGAAGTTTTACTCCTCAGAGAGTCCTCACGCTTTGAAGCCACCAACATGAAAATACTCCATTAGATGATGAAGAAAACGGATCAAACGCATTTTTCTAAACTTAAAGCCCAATATTTCAATAGAAGTCACCTTTAAATCACTCCTCAGTTCATTTATTCATTAAAGAAGAGCCGTTTCATTCTTTCTCATAGAAGTTAGGCTTTGAGTTAATCTCTCGAAAACATGTCCACATCACATTTTTATGCCAGTTAAGGACAATTTGCCTCACATACATTCTGATTTGCAAAAGGTGTCCTGACATTTTAATTTAATTTTATTTATTTTTTTGTAAATACTGAAATACAGTGATTTTATAATAAATAAATAAAATACTAGAATGATTCAGTATATAAATCCATATATAAAAATAAAAAGGATTTATAGGGAAAATGTGCGTAATTGTCACACTCACGCACATATATGCCTCACATACATGATGCACATTTTCCCTATAAATCCTTATATATATATATATATATATATATATATATATATATATATATATATATATATATATATAATAGTTAAATAAGATCACTGTGTCTCAAAATATGTTTTTCTGTAAGAAAATATAATTTCTTCTTTGATATGAGTTGGGCATGTTCTTGACAGGTTTTGTGAGATTCACCTGTATTTTTAGATAAGGAAAACTTAAAATGCTGCCATCTAACTTCAAAGAACGTGAGTTGAAGATGAAAGAAAATTGTTAACAGGACTCAGGAGAATATTTGTCAATTTGCTCTGTTTCTAGCCATAACAAATCTATCACTGACACTTGACATGATAACTGTAGACATCGCAAACAATGAAATCAATCACATCAGAGTCCTCGACACCTGTGAAAGACCTAAATATTTACTGCAGGGACTCCAGCTGTTCAGGCTGCGGTCGTTCCCTTAATTTGTTTTCATTTTAGTAATTTAAAACACTTCACTGTTGTCTACTGCATTCAACAGTCTTCTAAATGATTTTTAAGTATGTAACACTAATTCCCTGTGAGTGCTTATTTATTTATACCCTAACTAAAACTATCCTAAAAAGGTATTAAGGGCACAAATGTTCATTAAAATATTTAGTGAATTAAGTGCCAGCTACAAGATATTGCACCTAACGTTTAAGTAAAGCTTAAAGCAATTTTTTCAACCAAAAATACAATAATTTACTTACTTATCATTCCTACATGACATTCCTGTTCTTCAATGGAACACAAAAGGGCATTTTTTAAAGATTATTTCTACTTGCTCTTTTATAAAATGAGCACTGAGTACTTCAAGCTTAAAAAGTGCACAAACGCACCATAAAAGTATCATACAATTACTCCATGTGACCCGTACATTATTTATAAATATCTTCTGAAGCCATATGATAGCTTTGTGTGAGGAACAGACTGAAATTTCCCTCTTTACACTTACAGACATTATTGTGAACAAGTGTTTTGCGTCATAGCTGTTATTATATTGTGCAATTTAGCACAGTTGGAACGCTGTATCGACGCTGTAATTAGCATCCAGGACTGGACCTACCAGTTATTCATAAAGGATATAGCATTTGCGGTTTGATGTGTTTGCTCTGCATTTATGTCTTCATTGACTCTAGTCATCACGCTTTTCTTCTTTAATTATTATTGTAATAAAACGGACTTGATTTTATAGTGCCCATTCGACTTTCTGCAAGCTTGTAATTAATTTAGCAATTTAAATATAGTGTAAATTGATTTTTCACAGTCAGCTCTATTGAAGTGCTTAGGGATGCAGAAAGCTGCTCGCAGACTGGGCGGAGGTCAGAACCAAAGACTGCAACACTCACACTGAAGGACAGACTCTTTAAATGCATAAAACTCAAACAATCCGAGTTACACACTAAGGTGGTCATAATATCGTAGGGGTGGGTGATATAAGCAAAAAAAAAATGTCATGATTTATGAAAGCTTGACAGAGCAAGAGTAACTAAAGGATTAGCAATTCTAACATTTTAAAATAAGATTTAAATTAAGAAAAAAAAAATTACATTGTGACATCACAATTGTGAGAAATTAAGTTGCATTTATGAACACTAGTTGCAGAAAAAAGTCCCAGTTGTGAGACAGTTGCAAGAATACAAATTTATCTTGAAACTGTGAGATAGACGCAATAATATTAGTCGCAGCTGTGAGATTTAAATTGACAATAATGAGAAATATTTACAATAACAACAAATGAAGTTGCAATTGTGAGAAATAGTTGCATTTTTGAACAATAGCTGCAGTAATGAGAAATAAAGTCCCAGTTGTGAGATATAGCAGCAAGAACACAAAATAATGTTGCTATTGTGAGAAATAGTCGCAATAACAGGAAATGAAGTCACAACTTGAGATAAAAAGTCACAATTATGAGAAATAGTTGGAATAATAGGAAAATAATGTCCTGTTTGTGTGACAGTTGCAATAATGCAAACTGACGCTGCAATTGCGAGATATACGGTCACAATAATGAGAAATAGCCACAATGACAGCAAATGAAGTTGCAATTGTGAGAAACTGTTGCGTTAATAAACAACAGTTGCAGTAATGACAAAGTGTGAATTGTAAGGCAGATGCAATAACGCCAAAATGACATTGCAATTGTGACATCGCAATCATGAGAAATAGTCTCAATAACAAGAAATAGTCACAATTGTCAGATATAAAGTTGCACTTTTGAGAAAGTTGCAATAATTAGAAATAGTTCATAATTGCAATAAGAAGAGTGATAACTTAAAATGAATTCATAATTGTGAGACAAATAGTCGAAAAATAGTCAAAATAAAGACAGAACTGACAAATCTAACAACGTTCTTTAAATTTACAGCTGCTTTATTGAATCCATGGGAACAACATGGGACAGCATGTTTAATTTGTTTGCTAAACATTTGGCTGCAACTAAGACAATTTGTGAATTATAACTTTTCAAACAGTTACTTCAAACATCTCAAAGAGCTAACACAAAAACAAGTTATGAATGTGATTCTATATCACAGAATATATATTTTAAATACATACATTCACTTTTTCCCCACATGCTGTTCCAAAAAAACAGCACAAAATCTCCTTGACATGTACAGGACGTAAAAGAAATGATTATTTTTCAAAACCAAAAAAAAAAAAAACCTTTAAAAGAACATAAAAGTCTAAAAGTGGAAAAACTATAGGTACAAAAAATACAAATGCAGGACAAATAAAATCATGCTATGATCTGTTCATTTATTCATCTGACTGCATTTGTTTTTACTTGACAAAAACACTGAATGAATGACTCACAATTGAAACTAAAGAACACTGCAATTTAATACCTAGTACAAGGTGCGATATCTGGTCACACAAATGCAAACCTCGCAAATTTTGCAAAAGCTTGAAGGGATAAAACACATGGGCCAAAGTCTGAACTTACCATCTCATTAACAAGTCATATGCTCCTTCCTCTCATGTAACCGTGTTTCGTATTTCTAGTAATCCGTCTTCTTGTGCAAAGCAACTGAAGCAACAGATCAGTGGAATAAAATCACAAATGTGGAAGGCTTGAGTGTTTGGCAACGAAATACAGAACATCCAGACCAAGACAAACATGGGTAAATGTGACGTCACAAAATAGACCTTAATTTTCAGTAACGAACAAAGATGTAATCTGCTTTTTTCTGAAAAAAACTGTTCTTGAAAAACGCCAAAGTGATCGTAAAAATTTCCTTTGTGCCATCCGGTATAAAAAATATAGATATCGCAATGAAGAAAACTGATAAAAATGCCTTCGTAAATCTCGAAAAATAGCTACACTTAAAACACTCTGTGTTTTGGCTTTATTGGCTTTCCGCATGCCCTTATATGGACGTGGGTGGGTACAGGAAGTCCTCACGGCTATTGGATTGAGGTAAACTCACAGCTGACAGTGATGTAGAAAAGTGTACATCCGTTAAAAGTTCAGTACAGTCTTCTGAGGTGATGCTGAAACTGAATTGTGAGGAGGTGGAGCTAAATGGCAAAGTCATCCTGAGGGGCGGGGCTAAAGGCGGAGCTTCGAAGCAAGTCGAGGCAATTGACAAGGATAAGCGTGCCGGTGAGGTGTTTCCAGCGTTTGGTGATTGGATTCTTCATCCGGTCCAGGCCCATGTGCAGTTCGTGGATGACGTCGCGGTAACTGTCGCCGATCTGAGCGGCCCAAGTCAACAGGAAGTCGTAGGCTGGTTTCCACATGGCCTAAAATGGAGATCAGAAAAATGGAGATTATATTATCTCATCGAATTCATGAATATGATCTGTACTCTTCTATACTGAAAGGAGGTTTTGTGTCCTCACCTCACTGTCCACCATCCCGGTTTTGTCTCTGTGTGGAGCCTCGTAGGCCTCCATTTGTTGCTTGGATACGTGGGCGAGTTTTTCAGCGAGTTCCCTCCAGCGAGGCGCCACTTCCACTGCCGTCGTCAGCAACACAAAGTCCATTATGAGTCGGGCCACCAATCCCTGACAATCGATCTTCAAAAGAGCCTGAGTAAGAGACAGAAAGAGGAACATTTTTAAAGCATCTACAAACATATAAGAATAACAAGCAAGGCCAAAAATGTACATTTACTGGAAGAAAATGTCATCATTGTCAGCTTCACACAAAGGTTGAGATATTGCACTGCAATTGCACTGCAATTTCACAAATATTTTAAGTCACACTTGACCTTAAACGTTTGTCTTTTAATTTATATTTCACAAGCAACACCATTAACATTACTGCTGCCCTCTGGCCCTGCATAAAATGTTCATTACATCTCATAATGACACCATTAAATAGATTCATTACAACGGTTATTAGGATGAGGCTTGTTTCTATAGGGTGGTATATTGAGGTCTTCAAAACATGACTGGAGATCTTTCTAGCACCATAATACACAATAACGTATTGACACAAATAGGCCTGATGGGTTATTTACCATGTAACTGAATTTCTATATAACGTGAAGCTGTTTTTACATATATGCCAGACTTGGTATTTTTTTCATATAATAAACACATACAATACTTTTCTAAAGTTTAAGATCAGTGAGATTTATCTTACTTACTTTTAAACAGTATTACTTATTTTTCTGTCTAAATAATAAATATATTAATTTTAGAAATGTATTATATTTTATACTTTAAATATTTATAAACTTTTTCTATATAATAAATATAATACACTAAGGACCATATATATTCATGCAAAACAGCTTAAAATTAAAACAGATAAGTTAAAACCAGCCAGTAATAACACACACACTCACATTCCTCCCAGCACACACACTATAGAACGTGATCTAACCTCCCACAGGAGTGAAATCTGATTGATGCCAAGTCAAATGTGTTTTAAAATAAATGTCCAGGTGTGGCAGGAGAACAACAATACATCCAGTCATTAAGCAAGAATAAATAAGCTACGTAAAAAAAAGCAAGGTCAGGAATTTGTAGTCTTTTCTCTGTGGCCTCCACGGATGAGTGACTGAACCCTTCAAAGGACTCGACCGACCCGGTTTCCTGCCACACACACAAACACAGCCATGTTTGGAATGAGAAGGGACCCCTGGGGTCCGGCAGAATGGAGCGGTAATCCCCGCTCTCCTTCATGCTTGATGCTGAAGAAGGGAAGAGAGGAAAGAAAAGCACAACTAGAGCCACGGGAGAACTTCAGCGAGATGATAAGATGTATACAATCACGAGAACAGCCTCCCTGTTGGGTAAATAAAGTTTATGACTTCCTTTTCATTGCATTATGAGATACTGTACACGTATAAGTGAGATGAGGGAGGTGGAAACTTCCGGAAGAAGGGAGTATGGCTTCAAAAGCGTGATAAAGCTGTGAGGCAACTTCAGATTAATTCCCCTGCAGCACTGAGGAATCTTTAAGGAATGCATAAATATTCTTTACCGCAACTTCAGAAAGCTTTGGTAAATCTAAACGTAAATGACAGGTAATTTAGTCTGAGGAAAAAAAGCCAAGAAAATGCCCACAGAAGTAAAAAACAGGATTTTTGAATAGGCACCACAATACAGTTTATATATACAACTATATTTAACTTTATAAAATATATAAATATTGAAATATTTTAATATATATAAAAATACATATTAGAAATTTAATTAGAAATGATTTATGTATTTTCATATTTAATTTAGATTTTAATAATTTTACTTTTATAAAGGCATTCATACTCAATTGCATCCTACGTATAAAATTATATACATTACACACACAAATGTTTATTTTTATATAATTTATTTTAATATATATATATATATATATATATACACACACACATACACACACACACACCTACATACATACACACACAGTGGTGTGAAAAATTGTTTGCCCCCTTCCTGATTTTTGATTTTTTTGCATGTTTGTCACACTTTAATGTTTCAGATCATCAAACAAATTTAAATATTAATCAAATATAACACAAGTAAACACAACATGCACTCGATCACTTTTTGCTTCAGCCTTGTGCTCTCTTGCTGTGTTTGCCTTTGCCAGTTAGTTACAAACTGTGTTAGTAAGCCTGAAAGTATCTTTGTGTGTTTAGTTGAGTGTTCGCCTGTGAGAGATTGATTGTTATTTGTTAGTTTGCTTTGCCCATTTATTCGTAATACTGACTACCGCCTGTTCTTTGACTTTGATTCTGGATTGCACCTGTTTTTACCCTGTTCGCTTACTATTGCAAATAATTCTATATAATATTATTTTGGGAAGGTAGGGAGACCGACGCCATTTTTGTTGAAACCTTTTACTGACTGTTTTTGGACATGGAGTTAGGGAAGTAATTGTATTTTCTTTTCTTTTGTGAACTAGGGAATTTAGAGGTTCGAAAATTAGTTGGCTTTTGTTTGTTATTTTGGCCTTGTCGGTTCCCGAAGCTAAAATACCCCCAATTGTACTGTGTAAACCATTTTTTTCATTAAAATACTGTTCATTCGCTTTTTCAAAACAACTCTTACGTGTCATCTTCTCTTTCAGTGTTGTGCCTTCACCTTAGACAGGCGTAACATGAAACTGGGGGCTCGTCCGGGATTTGAACCCGGGAGCTCTTGAGCTAGACGAAGTGTAACAATATAAAATGAAAACAATTAATTAAAATGTAATACATTTACACACATCAATATCTATTTTAATTTTAATTAAAATAAAATAAAATTTTTCATTATTTAAATAAAATTAATATTAATATAATTATTGAATATTAAAATAAATTTGTGTGTATACACACACACACAAACATTTGCACACATCAATATATATTTTTTAATTTTAATAAATATATTTGAATAATTTTAATAAAAAATGTCTTTGATTTTATATAGGTAGGCACCCATATAAAATATAGATGCCTATATAAATAATTAAAATAACTAATTAAAATGCAATACAAACTTATACATATGTTTATTTACATATATTTATTCTATTGCGATGGCAGCCGCATATCTGTTGTGATAGTATCTGACACCACAGGATGCAAATAGTCTTTTGTATGAATGTCATAATGCTTTTCTGGAAAAGCAATTTCCATCGATTCCTTATTTCTCTGAGCTTTTCTCAATTTTTCTTTCTCTATCTCTCTTTCAGCACACTTTAATTTAATTGTGGGCCAATCCACGCCTGATCCTCCAGGCAAACGCCCTCGCTGCATTCTCGGCCAAGAGAAGACTCTTGTTGAAAGCTCCCAAGAGGTCTGCTGAATCCTGACATTTGGGATGAGATGGCAAAATATCACACTCATTAGAGGGAAAAATACGCTCAGTCGAACAGCCCCGGGTAATTTTTTTTCTTACCAAATGGCTTTGTAATTTATTTTTGGAAGCCTCACCTCGCATAAATGCTTGCAAGAAATGTACAGCACTGCATTACTTCTCCTAACAACATCCCAGCTAACCTTTAATCAATGACAGATGAGTCTTTCAGATAATCACTTGCAAAGATTTCAAATATGCAATTTTATTTATGTAACCTCTACAACATATTGTAAACCTTTCTAAAAAGACAGCTTTGAATTTACAGACTCTATGTTTTTGATTTTGTAAGAAGAACAGAGTCATTAACTGGGAATCAGAGTACATAAGCGACACAGTACTTTGTTTTGATTCACTAAAAATAACCGGCTCATAAGAGTCTCTCATTCAGGAATCAGACTAGACCAGTGGTTTTGTATGTTTTTGATTTTCTTAAACAAGGCCTGGTTCATAAGAGTAATTTGTGAGGGAATTTAACTACACCGGTCGCAATTTATGTCTTATATTCGCTAAAAAGAATCGCCTCAGAGCCATTCCTTGAGGAATTGGAGTAGACCAGTTGTGCATACGAGGACAACATCGTTTATGCTATACTGTATGTTTTGATTAAAGATCTGGTTCAAAAGAATCATTAGTTTGGGAATAATTGTGGTGTTTTCGATTCATTTAAAATAAAACAATCAGCTCATAGGTCTAAACTGTATGTTTTTGATTTGCTCAAAGAACTGGTTCGTAAGAATCGTTTATTCAGGAATCGGACTACACAGGTCATGCTTTACGTTTTTGATTCACTAAAAAAACAACAACTGGTTCATAAGAGTCACTCCTTAAGGCATTTATTTTCATTGGTCACTTTATGTGTCTTTGATTCTATAAAAATTATCACCTCTTAAAAGTCATTCCTTCCCAAATCAGACTATATCAGTTGTGCTTTTGTTATGAATTACTAAAATCAACCGGTTCAAAAGAGTCATTAGTTCGGGAAGTAAACCACATTGGTGAACTTTATGATTAGTTTGATTGGCTAAACATAATTGCTTCATAAGAATCATTTGTTCAAAAATCAAACTACACTGGTTACGGTGGTTCTGAATTTGATTCACTAAAAAATCTGGATAATGAGAAGCATCTGCTTGGAAATCTGACTACATTGTTACATCCTTTAACTCACTAAAAAGATCTGGACCAAAAGAGGTGGATCCTGGTACAATGGTAGAAAAATAAGAACTGTTTTTACTACATCAGTTGCAATGTACTGTATATCTTTGATTTGCTAAAAAGAATCATTTCATAAAAGTCATTTCTTCAGACTACACCGGTTGTGTGGTTTGTTTTTAGTCACAAATAACAACCAGTTAAAATGTGTCATTCACTACATTGTACGATTTGATTAACTAAAAAGATCTGGATGAAAAGAGTCATTAGTTTGGGATTCAAACTACAGTACTGGCATGATATGTTTTCGATTTGCTAAAGAAAGAAAATAATTTTCTCAAGAATCAGAACACATCAGTCACACTGTATTTCTTTGATTCGCTAAAAAGAATCGCCTCAAAAGAGTCATTCCTTCAGGAATCGTACAGCACTGGTTGCACTGCTTGTTTTAATTCACAAACTGGTTCGTAGTAATCATTTGTTCAGGAATACTACCACAACCGTGCTATAAAGAGCTGGACCACACAAGACCGGATTTGAACAGTAATGTGAAGAAGTGTAGGCACTATTTATTACTTTCCCCTTGTCAAAGAACAGTTGATAGCAATTCCCTCTACAAATGAGTCTCCAATGGTATTTTACTACAAGTCAGAAAGAATTGGCTCTTAAATGGATGGTTTATTTACTGTTTGAATGCGTCTAGTCAGCCCAGGGTCAAGAGTCTATTTCCAGAGATGGTTTGGTGAAATGGCGCTCTCTGAATAGACTTATATTTATGCATTCACTTCCTGAGCTTTTTCATCTTTGTAAGCCTTTTCAAAAACTCTATAAACAATGGGAACGACGTTTCAGTCTACAATGTTTGTTTTACTGGCAAGACCATAAAGAGTATCCACTAATAGAGTAGTCCAAGCCAAAAGTCGTCACATGAAAGCATAATTGATTGGATGTTTTGGTATGAAGACTTGGGAAAAATGAACATGAAAATTTAATTAGACGTCTGCTAAAGCATGAACGGCTTCCTATCCATCTTTTTGATTAAAATCTGACTTGAAAAATGCAGAACATCGCCTCACCAGAATACCTATCCAGATTCCAGACTCACAGGAATGTAAAATCCCTACCAGAGCGCGACTGGAATGTAACAAGAGCGTTTCGGCCGTATCCAATCAGACCAGAATACCTACTGAATTACCTGGTTAATAAAGAAAATGATGAATCGTGAAGGAACGGGACCTCAGGCATGATCAGAATTCTTGTGCCTATCCATCACAAAGGAATTAGAACACGGAACATTCCGGAGGCCAAGGGGCCACCTGTTCGGAATGCAACTGCTTTAATAAGGCTAGAACGAACGATACTGTTTGGAATAGAGCAAATCTCGGAGCTCTGTGTAAACTTAACCATCTGTGCAGGGCGACATCTGAATAAACTGCCTAGCAGCCGCTACCACAGTGTTATCAAAGTCAAACAGCTCATAACATCACAATTCTGATGCTAAGCTCATCAAGATGCTTCAATATACAAATGGGAAGATGATTGGATTTGGGATGGTGTCGTTATGTAGGTAAATATCTGAGGTGAAATTCAAAGGTTCATAAATATAAATATAAAGAAATGAGAGCAAGAAAAAAAGAATATCTGTATATACTTACAAAATAAAATGATAACATTATACAAAACCTAGTATATGTATAATTTACATAT
This sequence comes from Spinibarbus caldwelli, assembly GCA_039654775.1. Lineage (NCBI taxonomy): Eukaryota > Metazoa > Chordata > Actinopteri > Cypriniformes > Cyprinidae > Spinibarbus > Spinibarbus caldwelli. Next base: position 13,988,892 of record CM077230.1, on the reverse strand, counting down.
TTTAAAATTCATACATAATAGTATGGGTATTGTGTACATACAGAAAACTCGCATACTGTGCAAAAAGGGTGGGCGATATACTGGTAGAGATTTTAGACTATTGTCTCTATTGCAGTTACAAACTCAAGTGATGTTGCTATTCTACGTGGTCATGAAAACTTATCGTTTGCACATGTTTTTAAGCATTGCGATTTAAAAACAAGTGATTTTAAGCTGTTGAAATGCAATCAGCAGCGAAAGAAAACTCATTTTGCTATATGCGTGTGCTGTCAGAGAGACATGCACACGTGAAGATGGTGCTCATCAGAGCACAGGAGTATTGAACAGTTATTTTATAGGACTTGAACAGTAAAATGCACACACTTGTATGTGTCAAAATGCCCGTCTTTGCAAGTGTCTTTGTAAACACAGTAATTTAGGTCTTAAGTGCAAGCAAACAGCTGAGAAAGAAAACACATGTGTAACAGTATATTTGATCCAGGCAGCTTTTAAAGTGACAGCAGTCTAATATTCCTGCTGTCTGTCATTTATGTTAATCAAACAACAAAAGAGAGAAAATCTCTCACTGCTCTTGACTAAATCACTTTTGTAACTTTAATAAGAAATATATATTTAATTTACACGGTGAAGAATATGCAGAAGAACATGCATTTGATTACTTTATATAATGTTATGTAGCATTTTTCATTTATTTGTTCTACTGTTTTTTTTTTCTTTCCCTATTGCTTGTAATTAGTTTCTCGTTCTTATTTAATCGCTGACTGATTACTTTTTTTTTTTTTTTTTTTTTTTTTTAAATAGGCTAGTATTAGTTTGTCGTGATATTTAAACTTGTGACAAGAATTATGACATTTCTATGGTACCTTTTTTTTTTTGATAAAGATCTTATTTAAAGCAAAAATAACTATATATTGAGATGCATATCATTAACATGGAATAAAATGACTCATATCATGACAAATGATTTTGGTCATATCACCCACCCCTACTATGCACTTACTACACATACTTAAACAAAAGATTACCCATAATGCACTGATATGCTAAAATCAATGTCTATCACTGGATATGGAATAGCATACAACTATTATTTCTGTCATATAAAAATTTGCACTGACATTCTGCACACACTGGAATGCTAAAATGCTCTACACCGCATGCAAAGTATGCTAGCATGCTAATCCAAACATATTTAGCCATGTTTGCTAACTCTAACTCACTTTAAAAGCCTCAAGGACTTGGCTGGACTTCTCACAGACTTGTTCTGTCAGATTTAATCACAAACTACATCTGATAAGAATCTCCAGTTTAGTTTCATGAATGAAAACACCATGTCAATGACTGAAGTAGCCTTTAAGTTCTGAGCGAACCTTACTATAGTGCAACCAACTGGTCCTCAGGGTTTCAAGCCTGAAAGTGGCATTGAAACCAATTTCAGGTTTTACAAGAAAGTTCCAATCACTAAGAAAAACCCATTAAGGGTGTCGGAATAGTGGCTGAATGGTTGAGTATAAGAGACATGCTCTCAAATGGGATTGCCGCGCGCCCTCGGCACAATATCGTCCACTTTTCCCGGAGACAACCTGACAGTAATGATGGACAGGTGAAATTGACCTGTGAGCTTAGGAATGGTGGCATCTCGTTTTCTGCCATTTAGATGCCTGCTGTGGCTTCCCGCGTTTCAGTAGTTTAGCAAGAGATGGGAAGCAAAAAAGATAGAAAGAAAAGAAACAGTAGGGGGGAAGGCAAGCTGATGAGTGGGAGGAAGACGAAAGATTTTCTTTCTTAGTTGTAAAACTGCATAAAATGAACCCGCCAAGGATTTTCTATCTCTCTAGTGACAAGAATAATGAGCCGAGTTTTTATTTTCTAGTTGAAAGGCTTTTTTCTTGTGCGGGAGAATGTATAATATCAGATTTGTTCTGCATTCTGGCCAACATATTACAGGAATAGTTCATCCAAAAAATGACAATTCATCACTTACTCACCCTTAATGTCTTTCTGTATGACTTACTTTCTTTTGTGGAGCACAAAAGGAGATATTTTTTCTGCATAATAAAAGTAAATGGTGACCACAGCAGTCAAGTAAGATTTTTAAGGCAAGAACAGAAAAGGTATGAGATCATGTTTTAAATCTGATTCAAAATCTAATTCAAATAAGAAAAAGTTTTGGTATTTTTGTTAGAGAAAAGTTAGATTATCATAATGTCAGAATCCCAAATGTTGCCAATAATATAATTTGTAATGAATACATCTGAATGAAATTAGAAAAATGCAAAATTTTGAGCATTTTTAACAGTGATCCCAGACTTTTGGATTGTATTTCCTACAGAAATTGAATATCAGTTTACAATAAGGTACCATACTTTAACATGAATTAAAAATAATTCTTAAACATTTATTATTCTCAGTTAATGTTGACTTCATCATTTACTAATACATTTATAAAAACATTAGTTAACAGACCCGAGCTAACATTACCTAACAATTAAAAGTTATAATTTTACTAAAACTAAACTAAAATTAACAAAGATTAATAAATACTGTACCAAAACAAATTGCATTCACTAAAATTTACTAACAATGAGCATTAACTAACAATAAATAATGGGACCTTATTGTAAAGAGTCGTTGAAATCTCTAGTACTTTAAAATTTTTAATAACTTTTTCATGTCTGGAAAAACAATTTAAAAGTCCCTGATATTTTCATGATAACACGAAAATATTTATACTGCAACTCAATCATTTCAAAATATAATCTTCCCATATTTGCAACTGACTCCCTCCCATTAACTTTCATTTCAGGGAGTGATGGGATGATATCTCAAATGTTCAATTACCAAGTGATCCATCACAGCATCTATCATGCCATGGAAAACGAATCATAGCTGCTGGATTTATACTGGCCTCACTTGGCATCCTCCCATCACCTGGTTACCCCAACATCAGATAGATTAGACTTGCCAAGATCCGCCGCTGGCACCACAAGACACCAGATCAGACAGCCCTGACCGAGAGCTGTGAAGTAAACGTGGCTTGTTGTCTGGAGGGTTAAGGAAATAAATTGATGGCAAATGTCTGCTGTCAGAACTCACTGTGCAGAGGGAAAAAGTAACTGTAGGAAATGAATGACCTTTGTCAAAAAAACCGACTTGATCTCAGCTGTGAGATGTTATTTATTACGGAAGGTCTTGATAACATTCTGATGAATTTTAGCAATAATTCCAATTGATTTCGATTCATTCATGCTGTGGTGCGGCTAGCATAAGTCAAAGTCTTGAAATACGGTTCTGAAAAGGTCACTGTGATGAATGCTAATTGGCCATGTTAACAAATTTGAGCTATGAGACTAAAACTTATTTGACATAAGCAACTCAAGCTAGTATTTTGACATACATTTAAATTTGCTAGATGCTAACACTCAGAACAGATATGAACATTAGCATCTAGCTAAAAAAGTCAATCGCCTTCATAATATAACTTAGACAATTACACATTTCTAGCATGCACCTAGCTAAAATCTAACAAAACTTCTTACATTTAACTAAATTCCTTTAATTTTCATTTTTTCTTAAAAGTTTCTTAAAAGAAATACATTTAACTAGATGCTAATGTGTGTATATACAGGTATGAAATGTAACAGCTTCAGTGTTGATATTTAAACATACTATCATCTAGCTTTAATTTAATCTATCTTTAATATTCAATATTTCTTAACTTTGAAGTTCATACATTAGTCACAAGCGCTTTCTTTTGTTGTGCAAGAAAAAAAAAAAAGCATCCAAAGATGTATGGGCTCCTTGCGGATATAATTTTAACATACTATCGTTTAGAATCCACAAATTCTAAACCTGCATACTATTTAGAACAGATAATATGCAAATTAGAATGCAAGCCTAGGTGAGAGAGAGAGAGTGAGAAGTCTCAGCTTTTCCCTTTGAAACTCAATAGAGCTAAACGATACTGCTGAATACAGTAGCAGCCTCATAAAGTGTCAATATACTACTTCCACTTACAATAATAACTGTAAAATGAGTCAAAAGTGTTGCGGTTATGATCGAAGAGTCACAGAAAAATAATCAAATTTTAGCTATGCTACCAGAGGGCAGGGAGAGGCGAAGGTCATGTTTCACATTGATTTCTAAATAAGCATGTAAAATGTGTCCCACCACACCATGGCTATTTGAGAAAAATGTCAGGGCTCAGACAGTCCTCAGGCAAAATCTGTTGGAAATCTCTTATAAATGCATTATTTAACCCTTAGGGGCAGAGACGGCCAGTTTAAACCAGACGGAGAGACAAAACTGTCAGCTTTCTGTCAGCAAATTGAGATAAAATACACCTAATCGATTTTAGAAATATCTAGAGATTACAGAGCTCCTCTGTAATTTTAGTACAAACAAATATAAATAAGCTATCTTACAACAAAACGCATTGGCTATGCGACTATAGTGACATTTACACAAAAGAAGCTGCACCAAACCCCAAAAAAAGTGGCTCACTGTTAGCTGGCGATAACCCCAGTTCTGCCCACTGCAAATATTTAAACCAAGCACACTAAAATGGCTCAGTTTAGCTTGTTTTCTTTACTAGCCTGATGGCCTTGGAGTGCCCCCATGCTGTTTGGTTTTATTTTAGAAGTGTTTAGATATGGCTGAGGCAGCTGCCAAGCTCTTTCAGTCTTTGGAAGCTTCCAGAATGCCTAGCCAATCACCTAGCTTTGAAAATGCACCACTTGCTGAGTAAAGGTGGCAAGCTGCCATTTATGACTTGATAAAACTTGGTTTAATAGGAAAAGTCATATTTTTTTATGGATTTAGGCTAAGCACATTTGCGTGTGTGGAATGCTAACTGTAAATGAGGATACTGAGGCAGCATACAGAATTGTTAAATCACAATACAGACGGGTATTAGCTTGAAAGACCTATAAATTGCTATGCTAAGCTTAATAGCTGGCCTGTCAGACTTAACGCTGAGCAAAATTTCTTCCATCTCATTGTCTGCACGACTCAAAATGTCACCAGGCTCAGAAGCATTGGGCGTAATTACCAAACTCAAAAAGACAAATCGCTAAATAATAGCAAGAGTGAGGCAAGGAAAGGCCGTGTGTCCATCAGGGACTACAGCTGCAATTTCAAAATCGATTCACTCCCACAAAAGACAAGCGGCTATCCTATGACGTCAGGCCTTGGGAATAATAGCCTCATCTCTACTTGATGAATGTGTCAGCACTTGAAACACGGCGGGGAAACAATGATGAAGCTCCCTCTCAGCAAGGATAAATATACAGAAACACTGTGAAAGAGATGAGAACGATTGCTAAGGTGTTACGCCCTGTAACAGACGCTTACCACCCACTCAAGTCTTGAATAATTTAAATTGAACAAAAGCTCTGCCTGTTGTGAAAGGAAAGATAAAACGATGATTCCAGTCAGGGATATTTCACTTTAACACTGAGGTCAGGGAATAGTCAGAATCCCCATTTGGACCTTTAAAAATACCCAGCAATGTAGCAAAAATGGCATTTGTATTGTTTATCCAAGATAAGACGCTAAAGCAAACATTTTGCTAAAGATAAGACTGGAATTACCACATCTTTCCTCTCTCTTGCTATCCAGCCTGAACAAGTGATAACACATATCTTTCTACATGCACCGTCTCTTCAGATCTGCAAGCCCTGAGCTGACAGAAGTGGGGTGCTAACCTGTTTACTTATAAATGGGATATCGGTCAATGCTAGTAGAAAGAGTATGTAAAGTAGAAATAGCTACACTCTCAATATTCTCTGCTGTGCTTTTCCACTGTTCAGTGTTCTTTCCCAATATTGTGTTTCTGTCAACAATAGTGTGGTTGAGTCAAAGGAGTAGTTCACCCAAAAATCACCATTATGTCGTTCCAATCAAGTGTAACTTATTTTCTTTTCAATATAATAAAAGTGAAGGGCTGAGGCCTTTCATATCATAAAAGATTTCCAGAGATTTCCTTTCATTTAAGAAAGCTATAAAGGTTTGGAACAACATGAGCAAAAGGGGTGAGTAAAAGATGACAGAATTTTCATTTTTAGATCAGCTAATCCAAAGAGTTTATATTGCTGGACATTGTGTAGATTAAACAGAGGCAGCTTGTACATTACCAGCCCTGGACATCCTGTGCCCAGTGATAAAAAAACTAATACAAGCACAATCTTTCTTTCAGTCAGAATTCAAGCGAGCCAAGCAAGGTTCTGGCTGCTGTACTTGCAGGTTTCCACAGCTGTACAGATAAGAAAGGCAGCAGAGAGCAGCTAAGTGCACTCTCATCAGAATTAGCCGCAAGCATTAATAAGAGAAAACGCAGATAAGCAGGACTGCATAAAAACGACTTTAAATCAAATACTTTGAGGACAAATTTCTAATAGTTATCCATTTAGGACAGGGGCATCTACTGCATTCAAAAAGCAAACACAACCACACTAGTTTTCAAACTATGCAGTTCAGACAAACCAACACACACAGACGCTTACCATCATCAGTTCCTTCTGAAAGGATTTTTTCTCCTTGGTCTCCATGTTGAGGCAATCTTCCTTTAGTTTCTCCAGCACTGAGGCAACCCTCTCTGGCTCACTATCCAGCTCTGCTCTACAAAAATATGTCAAAGGAAGATTCACATAGCCCAGAGCATCAGCAAATGCTCGCCAGTTTCCCAGATTTTCCATAAGTATTGTCCTCACAGAGGCGTAAATGTAAGTGAGAAACTTGCAGGGCTTCAGGATTTGTTCCATCAGCATTGTGGTTGTAAGATCTGGCCCACAAAAGTAAATAGGCTTGACCTTTCCTAAGACAAGCACATTTTTTACATGTATAAGCCCAATCTTTCCCTGATAGTATCCAATGTACCACTCTTTGGTCCATAGTTGTCCTTTGAGTTTAATCTTCTCCTCACTGAGTAGGGCGATGATATCCCCTTTTTTGTATTCCAGCAAGTACTGATTCTTGGTCTGTCTGATAACTGTTTTGATCAGTTTGCCAAATTTCAAGTTGGTAATGCAGCGCTCTTGAAACTGTGGGTATTTGGTGGTGATGGCCAGAGGAGACAAAATTATTTTATCAACTTCCTTTTTCTTTAGGAATCGCCTCTGGCCGTTGTTCCGTATCCCAGTTTTAGGCGGTGGCTGTGGTGTCTGAACACAAAATTGTGCAAGGATGCAGTCCTGATCATCTTTTACCTGGACACGTAACGTGAAGTCAGAAATCTCATCTGCATTCCGAGACGTAATCATGTAGATTAGCCGACTCACCTTGCCTAGTTTGATCTGAAACCCACGAACAACCCTAGCCTGATCATTTGCCTTGACCTCATAATTTGACATGTTGGAGTACATCCCTATCTGCAAGTCCTGTGGTCTGCCAAGGATAAATTGGTGCTTCCCCCACAGTTGTAGGGCAACAGGAGGGGCAGACTTTGCTTGTTTCCCAACTTCACTAACTAGAAGAGTCTTGGGGGCACAGTCATGGCCAAAAATTGCCACCACAGTCTTAAAAGATGGATGAATGTGTTTGGGCCCATAGAGACCCAGGGTAACTTTCTTCATCATATGATCCCAAACAGTTGAATTGAAGGAAATATGTTGTGTCTGGACAATAACTGCTACATACATGCAGGGCTCCAAGTTGTCCAGCTGAACCTGAATTGTATCACCATAAATGTAAGCTTGTGGAACAGGAGAGTAAGGACCCTCTTTGCAATCACTTCTTACACACAAAATGACTGCCATTTGACTTTCTGTCCTTGTTGCAACGGATACCTTCATCTCTAAGGTAATGAATGACTTTATCTCCATGTTGCTCAGTTTGATTTCAACCACTGGACTGACAGTCGAGCATCTGTCATTGTTTAGCTCCAAGGGAGGATCTAGTAGAGCCTTCATAGAGATTTGCTGAGTGTCTCCCACTGCAACATGGCCTTCAGGAACATGAATACTGATATTTGTATCTGGTAGCTGGACTGCCCCTCCACAGCTGTCCAATTTGCAAACAATGTTGGTCTCTACTGGTTGTGTTTGACCCCAGCCTGGGTTCTGCCCAAGGGACTCAAGGTCATGGCAAGATCGTGCCAACTTTCTGTGGTTTAGCCATGCTGTCCTAAAGTCTTCTCTGTTCTGAAATTGCTCCGGTGAGGGAGCTTTAAGCCCTGTAAAAAACCCTGATGAAGGCAATGGAGGATTTGACTGAGATTGTAAAATAGATAATTCTGATAAACTGTAAGATCTCTTGCTTCGAAAAAAGGGATTGTCCTTGCGAAGCATCTGCAAGGCTTCAAAATCAGCGCTGGTGGATGTTCCATCAAAGACACTATTGCTGTACCCTTTTGTGTTGCTGGTGGTGGAGATGGGGGCTGAAGGCAAGTCAAAGAAAAGCAAATCCATGCTGTTACACTGGTTCACCTTCTCATTGCTGTTCTGATCAAGAACATCATCCATGGACCCATTAAGGAATGGGTTGGTTGAGGAGAGCATGGAGAAGGGGTTGTTGTTGTCATAAGGCAGGGAGGGCTTCAGCGACACTCCAGTCCACTCCCCCAGCAGGTCCAGCTCTTTTGCTCCCTCCTCCGAGCAGTCCCCAAGATTGTCAATCATCCCACTGTCACTTAGAGATGAGTTCCTGTAGTTGATCGGCTGGACGTACGTCGAAGGGATGTATCCCATTTCTCGGTTGTTGTGGGCGTACCACCATTCCCCACCAGACGTGTCCAGCACATAAAGATGATCCCCTTTGGAGAACTTTAGAGTTGTAAAACTGGATGGAGAGTAATCCTTTATGGCGACCACTTCCTGTGCAGTTCCAAACGATGTTGAGGGGGCCAAACGCAAGGCACTGGGAGAAGGCACTGTAGAGACAAACATATTAATAAGAATTGCTGATTTGTAATGAATATGGCACAACCAAATCAAATGATCTGCAGTGTGTTCGCAGTACAATAAACTGACCTTTGACATCTATGAGACTCGCCTCAGTCACTCCTTCATCAAGGTCAATAAGAGTGCCCTCTGATTTACATCTAGGGAGCACATTGTTGTTGTTGGTTACTCTGATCCTGTGGGCGGCCATCTTGCATTGGTTATGCTATTTCACCATTGCTCCAAACCTGACAATCAAACACTGGCAGTTTTCCATTTTTTCCTGCTGGGAAAACAAAAAGACAGGGACAGTCTTGATTAGCTTTGTGTGGCAGGACAAACGCTTGATGCACTGAGAATAATGAGACGTGCTGCAATCAGATTATTGGATCATTAATGCAAAACTCTTCAGAGAGATTGTAGCTAGAGATTAGTGTGGTATAGCTAAAGGGAAAAACTGGGACAAGATGTAACTCATATGTACTGCATGAGATTAATAGATCTTTAAATTTGATTACTTTTAATCTGTCTTGGAAGGGGTTTACACATTGTTGTCTATTTAGAAGTTAAGTCAGAAACTGTTGGCTTAGAAGTCAAGAAAATCTATTTCCAGATGCTGGTGAATTCTGAATAACGCTCTTTGTTCATTTTATAACATTCACTCTTGTCGTAACTAAGTTTAACTGGAGGAATATGAGACCAAGGGATGACAATTAGGGAAAATCCAGCAGAGGTTACTACAATCAATAAGGCATCTTCAGCCATATCAAGGTGCTGTCATCCTCTGAAATGACCATGTGTTCCATCTATGACCTTCACTTCAACTTTTACTTTACTTAATCTCTAAAAAAAAAAAAAAAACTTAGTGACATCTCACTGCTAACAGAACATAAAGCTAGCATGAAATCAAAATGTACCCAATTTACTTAATGCACATTCCTGGTCTTCTTGTGCATGTTGCTCCAAACAACAAAAACACCATCAAAGTCTTTTATCAAAATTTAATGTCTTGCTGCATTTCTGAGACAATATTTCTTTTTAGCTACTGTCGCTAATCCCTCTTTTCTCACAATTGTTTTCATCTTGAATATTGTTTCAGTAAAATACACTACAATTTACTTTAGCTCAAAAAGGTATTTACTGTAGCTTTAAAGCTGCATAAGGCTTTATGGATCAGTGTTATTACACAGTATGCACATTTACTTTAGACTGAAAGTCACACTACCACAAACAAAGTAATAAAATTGTCATTTACAAAATAAATCGAAGGTATCTCTCCCTGCTGGAAACAACAACAATGCAAAATGTGCTCCTAATTTATAGACCTGATATCTGGATGAAACTGTCTTTTATCACGGTTAGAGCGTTTGATTTGGCGGGTCCTAAAAGAAAGATATCAAAGCATATCAAAGGACACCTTGAACTAAAAATCACATGCATATGGTGCAGCAGGGGTTCCATCAATTAAACAAACTAAAACACCCGCTGGGTGATGAACATGAATAAATACCATCCTAAAAGTGAATATATTACTTTTTGTGTTCCATTTAGGAAAAAAAAAAAAAAAAAGGCACCAACTTTTTGCAAACTCCTGTAGCGGGTTTATGAAATGATCAATTTTTCACCTTCTTGTGGATTAAAGGTGCTATTTTTTTTCTGTTATGATTTATGCTCTCTTAAGGTGAGCAACAGTTTTGCTTTGGGGGGGGAAGGAAACAGACTCAATTTCCATGCATGATTGCTTCAACTTCTGTCTGAGACGATGAACGCTATTAATCTGCGCTTGACGTGACAGACATGCAAAACACCACAGAGATGTAAAACAAGCTATAATTAGTTGGACTAAATAATCAAAGAGGCATGAAACGAATATCAAACGAGACCAAAGGGCCAAGTAACTCAGAGTAGCTGATAATAATTTAATTTCTACACAACAATTTACCATAGGATGCCATAAATGAGGTTTGAAATGACATGAGGGTGTCTCTGTACAGAAAAGCTGTACTTAGATGAATGCAATGCAACATTTTGTTGTGGAAATTTTTTTAGAAGACGCAGTGGAAGCTGAAAGATGAAGGCCTTGGAAGGACCTTTCATGTCTGCTACTTAAAGGCTTGATGGACCCTTCAAAAGGAGGTAAGCATCTTTGGCATGCCTATGTTTTAAAAGCATTTCACACAAAAGAGTCATGGAAGGATTTATTCCCTTTAAATGTCCATTTCTTTTTATCTACATTTAATAGATGCTGAAGTAGGTCAGCAATACCACTTGGCTCCATTCCATTTAGTCCAACCCTCAAACAATCCTTCCTCATGCTTTTATTTTATTCATAATTCAGGCTATCAGAAGTTGGAGAAAGTGCATTCCTAGAAAAAATGAAATTGTAAAATTACAGCACTGACCTCCCTCGGCTCTATCAGGTCTCTCTTTGGAGAAGTGCTTCAAGGTTTATGGTTCTTCTAATGCTAGGAACACCTAAAAAATAAGGTCTCATTTTAAACTCTACGAGACCATCACTGGTACGGCTGGATGTGTCAATGGTGGTATTAGGAGGCAGAGGAAGAGCAATTGATGGATTAGAAACCTAGAGGTCTGACAAGGATGTAATCATGGTTTCTGATAACAGCACCTGGGGCACTCCAAAGACTGAAGACTAGTGTCTCCTTCCCATAATCCCTCTGTATCCCCCATCCTCTTTTCTTTAGTATCTATTTTCACAGACTCCAGTGATAAAGCTATTTAGTCATTGATCTGTCAACCTCAGCTTCAAATCGTAAGTGTGCAATATCATTGGACATGTTGAACAAAAGCTTTTGCATTTTTTTTTTTTTTTTGGGTGGTAACAGGCCTCCGTCCTTAACAAGACATAATGTTGTTCAAGTAGCTAGCTATAAACATGCCTAGTTTAGCTTAGCAAAATTCTATTCAAATTGCTGAAGCCAAAAAAAAAAAAAGAAAACAATCGTAGATGAATGGTTTATACAAACTGCTGATAGAGCGCCTCTTGTGGCAATGCTGAGAATGCAATGCATTATGAATAGTAGTTGAAAGATGTAGTCACACTTACATTTGTTTGGCAAAATTTTGTAGGAAATATACAGTCATTTAACTAGTGAATCCACTCAATATGGAGTGTTACGTGAAAAAAAATAAAATAAAATCTCTACACAGATTTCACTAATGTTTAAGACAGTCTTGCAAATTTGTCAAAGAGACCAAATGAAAGTTTTTGGGTTTGAAAGTGAGTTAAAGAAGATTTACACCTTTTTTTTGCCAACAACATTTTAATGAAATGCTGCTAATGTGACCACACCTTGACACATTTCACAATATGGTAACAAAAATGTTTTTGTTTTGCTGGAAATATTAGCAATTACACATCTTTTTGGTTACAAAAACGCATTTTTTTAAACAATTATTATTATTTTTTTTTAATCAGAAAGACATTTTCGGTTCTATTAACAGTTCTAAAACATTTTTTTCCCGACAAAATGGCGCAATGTAGTACTTTTAAGAAAGTATTCAGTGTTGATTTGCACTGCAAGAACTGTTAACAGAACTGAAATCAGAAACAAAACCTTAACACATAAACATCAGCAATTACACGCAACATTTTGGTGTTAACAAAAAAAACTTGACAAATGATTTAGGTTCCATTAATAGTTTTAAAACACACGTTTTTCCCAACAAAATGGCACAATCTTAGCACTTTTAAAGTTTTCAATGTTGTTTTGCACTGCAAGAACTGTTAATAGAACTGAAATCAGAAACAGAAACACAAACATTAGCAAGCTTTTCAGATATAAAAAGGCAACTTTTTAACATTAAAACGTTACGAAAAAAAAAAAAAACTCAATACTTCCTCAAAAATTTTATGAGAACTGTTAATGGAACTTGAATAAGAAAATTAACCTTGCAATTCCCATGTAGTCAACAACCCCATAATACACAAATATAGTGTTGTAGTACTCGAGACCGGTCTTGGTCTTGAGACCGGTCTTAAGACCATTTTTTGATGGTCTTGGTCTTGTCTCGGTCTCGACCGGATTTGTACTCGGTCTTGTCTTGGTCTCAGACTAAGAGGACTCGGGATTTTATTTCAAGACCGGTCAAGACCACAACTGTGGGGATATCACTAAATTGTCTGATTTAATTACAACCATAATAACTTCCTGCTTAAAATGCAATCAACAACTAATTTAATCACTAAATAACAAAAATAAATAATTTGATTTATACCAGTGGATCTCAAAATGTTTGAATTCACTTGCCCCTATTGTCCACAACATTATTTGAAGGCCCCCTCCACTCACCCAAAATATTTTAGAGCTTAGCATGACTAGAGAGATGTATATCCATTATAAAAATAACCAAATACTAAGAAATATCTTTGATTTTTAACTGTTTTAGTTCATTTTAATGCTTGTTTTGTTTTATTTTAAACAATTTTAAGTCATCTTGAGGCCCCGTTGGAAGTTTGTTGAGGCCCCATAGTAAGCCCGGCCCCTGGCTGAGAACAAATGATTTATGAGTCCCTTGTTTGTTATGAACAGTTAAACTGAGCACTGTTCTTCAGGAAAATCCTCCATGTCCTGCAGATTCTTCAGTTTTTCAGCATCTTCTGCATATTTGAACCCTTTCCAGCAGTGACTGTATGATTTTGAGATCCATCTTTTCACACTGAGGACAATTGAGGGACTCAAACACAACTATTAAAAAAGGTTCAAACGTTCACTGATGCTTCAGAAGGAAACACGATGCATTAAGAGCCAGGGGGTGAAAACATTCTGCAAGGGGTTCACAAACTTTCAAGTGGCACTGTATAATTAAGCAATATCACAAGAGCAAGAGAACTGTTTTGAAAAAAAAAAAAAAAAAAAATGATATGCTAAAAGTCTGCTAAATAACTAAATATATTGCTTTTATAAAAACATTCACTAAACAATTTTTAACATTTTTAACCTTGCAAACATTAATTTTGTTGTTTGAGATTTAATTTGATTGGTAACAGCTCTATTTGTATTTAATGATTAAAAATAAGGTATTTCTCAGGCAGTATATGTGGATCCTTTAGATGAATTTGAGCAATGCTGGTCTGGTCCTGGTCTTGGTCTTGGTCTTGACTTGGTCTTGACCTGCCTTGGTCTTGGTATTATCTTGGTCTCAACCCCTCAAAGTCTTGGTCTTGTCTTGGTCTCAACACACAATTGTCTTGGTCTCGACTTGGTCTCAGATTAGGTGGTCTTGACTACAACACTACACAAATAGGCCTATTAGCAATTATGCTAATTTTTTTTATTAAAAAAAAAAAAAAAAGATGACGATTTTGGTTCCATTAGCAGTTCTAAAACACTTATTTTCCGCCAACATGGACAGAATGATACAATGCAACTCAAAACAACACTCAATACTTCCCCCAAAAAACTACAAGACCGGTTAATGGACCTGGAATGGGAAACTAAACCCCGCTATTCCCATATAGCAACATCCCTGTAATATTCAGCCAGAGAGATGTTTCAAACCATCCGTCGACAACATGAAACACTGGTAATCCACGACTCTCGGGTGTCCCATAAGACATGAGAACTCTTATCTCGGATGTGGCACGTAACTCACAGAAGATGAGTGGAAAGCACTTCAAGCTGGAGGCCAGGGAATTTAGATGCTCTTAGATACATTGTTAGCTCTGCGGAAACCTCATGAGTTTAAATTCAAGCACTCCTCCTTAATCATCGTCCTTCAGACAGCTTCATACAGATAAAGCACAGTGTTTGGCTGAATTAATTAATTCAAACAGAGCGGCATTACCACATACATATAAAACCGATCCTTCCGCCCTGCGTTAAAACACCTGTCATTTCAAATGAATTATTATAATTACATTTCCAAAACGTGGCATTGGGGCAATAACTGAGATAACGTGGCACATTACGGCCTGCGGTTATAAAATTGTATTATTAGTTCCAATGATGATATGAAAGAGTTTTATATTACTTTGAGAAGCTAATTGGGTGAGGAAGGCGAGTGGGCTTTCCGCCAACAGCTCATCGCATGGTAAATATGACCACCTCGTATATAAATGACCCTTCTGCAGAGGACAAAGCAATTTCTCCCTCCACTGCTCTGCAGTCCATACTTCACCACTGACTCTAAAACAAAAGGTTTACTCAGGTAAAGTGCAGGGGGGTGTGGGTGGAAGATCATTTCAAAGAGGTTAATTTCAGGAGTCCATTAAATGACCGACTTCATTTATCGTCTCTGTGTGAATAGGTCATTCGACCTGACAAGATTCAGCTACTACAAATTAGTCTGACATTACAAGCCTCTTTATCAAACATATTTCTGAGAGAGAGAGAGAGAGAGAGAAAAAATCTTTTAGACTAAGGATGAGTCAAGTGAATGAACAAACAAACAACAACCAATAAATCAATTTTTTTCTAGACTGATTTATATACATATAAATAAAAATAAAGGTTCCACATAAAAAATAAAAGTTCCACATAAAATAAAAGTTCCACTAAAATGCTACATAAAGCATATTTTATATGTAAAATGTTAAATTATGATATATTAAACAATTTCATACTTATATATATATATATATATATCTCCTCCTGAGACCCAGCTATGGAGTTTTTGCCTCTGTAGTGGACATTATATTTTAGTGAATTTCTCTGAGACCTCATGTCACATTTTTAAGAATGGACATCCTGTACAGAGCACATTCAGGGCGTTTTAGAGATACCAAATGTTTGAAAGTTTCACCATGACCACTCCCTCTCCTTGGTCTTTAAAGATGGCTAAAATTAATTTAGTGTAAAATTGTACATCCTTATGGAAATATGATTATATTTTGTAATTGTCATTTACATCTGAATAATTTTCAAATTGTTTGTCATAAAGCAACATCTCAGGAAAATGTTATGGGCTTTCAAATCCAAATATGACTTCCTGTTATGAAACAGGACATCATTTCATACATGTCCGCTGTAGAGGACACCAGGACTAAAAGCATGTTTATTATGCATTTTGGGAGACATAACAATTGAATAGGAAAATAAATTATATATCAATATTCTTATGAAATAAGACTTACATTATGACAATTATTTTTTCAACATGCTGTCCACACATTAATATGCAAATTAGATACAGTGTATAGATACACTGTGTTTAATGGGAAAACCAGTTTATGGAAATTTGTACACACATACTGCATGAAACAAAATGGTATATCAGATCATGTTGTTATATATTTTATAACATAGTTGAGAATCATCCTTAAACAAGGTTTGGTATAAAAAAAATCCTGAAACCTAAAAATTGATTGGTGATTAAAAAAAATCCCAATGCTTTTGCCTTTTTGATGTCTATTCGTGACATTTTATTTCATGACAGAATAAAATATGAATAAAATATTTTTTTTTCAAAAATTAGTGCACTAATAGTGCAGTTTTTCAAAAAATAGTGCATGTGCACTAATTTTATTTCTGGTGCACAGCAAGTCAAAGGAGAACACATCATATTGTTGTTTCAATTACACTCAGAATTTCATTTGCATACATGAATACTCAAAAAGAAACAATTCAAGGCCAGTGAATTGTGTTCCCAAATGTATCTCTCCAAAGGCAGAAGAAAATGATGCCAGATTTCATTTCTGTTGGGAGGTCTGGATTAGCCGAGGCTTAAACAAAGTCCTCTGTAAATGAACTGTGTTGTTTTGCATCAGGTCGGGCCTTTCTCTCAAGAAACGCTCTACATAACAATGAAGACTTGCTCGCCCCTGTCCATCTTCACAAACCAAACCAAACACTCCGAAAGACATATAAAGCCCAGCACGTTCAACGTAAGCCAGTGAAGATTTACCTTAGGAGTCATGCCGACTGACAACGAGACTGTCAGGGGCATTTAGGGGGATTACAAGGACTGAATTTGTGCTGAGTCCCCATTAATTATGAAACACAATGCAACACTATTGTGCTTGTGGAAACTGATGACAGATTGTGCTTTTTTAGGTTTGTTCCATTCCTCAGGGAGAAAGAACAGTCACAAGACGTGGACTGCAACGCTGCAGAAGTCATGCTTTCGGCCGCTAAAAGTCAGATTCAGGAGATCTGCTAATGATTACAGTGTTGCTGTAAGTATATATGCCAACAATCATTTGTTCAAATTTTTGCTTATATGTTAGGCCTAAAATATACTATGAATGCAATCTTTTCTATCTACACAAGCTCAGTTTCATGCTTCAGACTGTAATTTATAATAGGCAGGGCTGTACAAAATCTAAATGTAATTATTATTATTATTATAATAATAAGGTGTTTATTATGTGAAATACAACTTGTGATTAACACCTTAAAATTGTAATGAGAAGTGATTATCAAGAAAAACAGAAAATTTCAGGTCTCCCTGCAGTTTTCTGAGAAATGTTTGATGGTTAAATGTAAATTAAAGGGTTACTCCACCCCAAAATGAAAATTTTGTCATTAATCCAAAAACAAAACAACAACTTTATTCAACAATTCGTCTCCTCTGGTTCAGCATTGCGCCATTTTGGAGAATATCCGTTGGACGCAAGCAGCGTATACGCTCCTCTGTGTCAGCCGCATACCGGATACACAGTTTCCATTCAAATCAAAGCGTAAACAAACGTAGAAGACGTATCCTTGTGGCGTGGCTGACACAGAAGAGCGTACGCTGCTTGCGTCCAGCGGATATTCTCCAAAATGGCTCTATTCTGAATCAGAGGAGACGAATTGTTGAATAAAGTCGTTGTTTTGTTTTCTTTGCGCAGAAAAAGTGTTCTTGTCACTTCTTTAAATTCAGATTGAACCGCTGATGGCAGACGGACTATTCTGACGATGTTTTTCATACTTTTCTGGGCCTTGACAGTGGTAATTACTTGGCAGTCAATGGGACAGTCACAAACCTCCCGGTTTTCATCTAAAATATCTTAAATTGTGTTCCGAAGAAACAATTTTCACTCAGAAATTGCTAGTAAATTTCGCAATTATTTACAAAGAAACAACACACAGAATTGAAGTAGAATTGAAATATATTTGCTTGTAAAACAATTCAAATAATCTTTGGTTTATTTACAACTTTGAAAAATAACTTTTCACACTGTAGTCAACCATCACAATCTATCCAGAACACACAATATATATACTCAACAAAACCAAACACTGGCGATGTTTACGTTTGCGCACTTCGTAGAGTATTCGTATAGTTTCTGGCTATATTTACTCTGGTAATTGGACATGAGACCCCCTATAGGATGCAATTTCAGTGCTTCAGCGAGCACATAATCATTTATTTTCTGAGTTTTCACTAGTGTGTGCATGTGTTTGGGAGAGAGTGAAGTCCTTGGTGGGAGGAGAAAGCCTGCAGAGACTAACCAGAGCAAAACCATGGAGTCAACCCTAATTATTACAGCACACACACACACACACACACATTTTTCTCTGGAGACCAGTGCTGACAGGAAGCCAGCATCCCAGCACATTCATCTTTTAACATGTTCATGGAGCAATGGAATCATATTTTACATTACACACCAAATGTGGCCTGAAATTAAATAAAACCTGAAGCGCAGGATGTCTGTGTGTATTTTCTCGTGCTAGTCTGTTTGGTTACTGGGGTGGCGCTGTTTTCACTTCAGAGGTCTTGCATCACTCAACCATGCAGATATTTCTCACCATTTCATGATGCAACCACTATTTGTGATAGGAAAATATAAGGTGTCTAATGCCGTGATAAAGTATCAAATACTTTTTTATTAAAACAAAGTTCCTTTGTATTTTTTAAGATATAGTTTTAGAGTGTCTTTTGGTATGTCTATGGAATATTATTAGGTTGAGAACAATCTAAGTATTATTTTGAATATATAATTAATATATTATTGTAACATTTTATATTCATAGAAAATATAGCTAAATGATTTATAATTAATATAATAACTATTTTACAAAATAATTGTTGAATAATTTAGTAATAATGAATTGAAAATTATTTTTATTTTTTTAGTATAGTATTTTACATTTTATAGTAACAAATATTGATAAAATATACTGATACTGACATTTTAATAATTAAATTAGCAATGAAGTATTTATATTTAATATGAAGTATTTATATTTAATATAAATAACTTGGAAATTAATTATATGAAATACAAATGATTTAGTAATAATTACAATAAATTATTTGTAATATTTAAAATGTATACTGATATAATATTTGAATAATAAAATTGATACTAAATTATTTCCATTTAGCATAATTTACATAAAATAACTATATTAAATAAGTATAATAATAAATTTACAATATTTTAATATTCTATTAACATTTTTCCAAATTATTTAACAATGAATATTGATATTTTAGTTAAATGAATTTGTCAGTGAATTATTTATGTGCAATGTAATTAACAACATTTTCACACTTCACACTACACACACTTCAGTTATTATTTATTTTGTATTAATATTTTATATTAATATTCAATAATAAATTATTAAATTATATATACAATTATTATAAACTATAATAAAAATAAACGATTAATTACTAAAAAATTTGTAAAATAATTTACCACAAAATAATAATAATAATAATAATAATTTAGTAGAAATATGTAACTTTTATGTCTTATATATATATATATGTATATGTGTGTGTGTGTGTGTGTGTGTATATATATTATATATATATATATATATATATATAATTTTTTTATTTTTTTTTTTTTATTTTATTAAATATGAATTATGCAGATGCAGATTATCTGTGAGAGGAAATTATCTTAATAGCCACAATGATGTATAAAAAAAATATAAAATTATAAGATTCTTCAAAATCATGCAGCAACAGGAACACGAAGTGACAACAGTTATGAATTGGCCATCTGCACTTATAGATATCAGACGTTTAGAAATCTACAACAGTCGAGCACAAATTTGGACATTTAAACTCTGCAGCGTGTATCAGGGCGCCCCTGATGAGAAAGTCAAAAATAAATTCAGTTCATCAGTCTAGCATTAATGACACTCAAGTTGACACTTCAATCTCTCAGTCGTTCGGATAGAACCAAACGCCCGATTGGCTAAATTCCAGAACACCAACAGCCAATCAGATCCCTCGTCTCAGATACCAGACAGCCTGCATCTCAAATGCATGTATTGTACAATTCCTCTGCATTCAGTCAAAGTCTTTCTCAGATGCCAATACATCCCTTCTGGCTAGAAAATAGATGGAAACGCAAAGGACAATGACAAGATTTTCAGATTAAATGAAAATCATTCCGAAATCAACTAAGTTGAGCACTCCGAGGAATTTCTTCATCTCTGACTTTCAGAATTGGTTTACTGTGACTCTATGTATGAAACACTTCATTAAATGAGGCTTAAACACATGCTTGTTCTAGTCAGACATTCATTCAACAGCAAAAGCTTTCATTAACTAAATGAAGTATTATCAAAGCACAAAAATAACGTTACATTTTTTTTCACCTCACAAAAGCGTGAAAGAACTAATTGATTACGAGTCTTCTAAATTAGGTTTAAGGGAAAATCTCTCAAAACCCAACCAGAAATTCATATTGACATTTTTTTTAAATAAAAAATATTTAATATAATTAAAATAAATTAGAGTATTCGCATATAAAATAACTGCAGTAAATAATAAATATAAACATTTAGTTATAAATATTTAGATTGCTATTTATGTTTTTTATTTATATATTTTACATTAATATTAAATAATACAAATATTACACAATTATTTTCAATAATAATAATAATAATAATAATAATAATAATAATAATATTGTTAAACTGTTCCATATAATAATAATAATAACGTTTTTAATATATGTTACGTCCCATAATGCTGTGGGAGGTGTTTCTTTTTCTATCTGCCTTGTTTTGACTGTCACCACTTTCAGATCCTGTGATTGGACGTCAGCCCAATCGATCTTCCCTGTCAACGTGATGACAACACCCATCTCTGAACCAATCAGGCACCCTCAGTCTACTATAAGGACTCGGAAGTGACGCAAGAAGGGAGAGCACGTTTTTCCTTTGCTGACAGCTCTCGCTTGTTTGTCACACTGTCCATCCTTTTTGAGTTTCTGTTGCAAGAGATTTATCTCTTGGGGGCAGTCGTGGCCTAATGGATAGAGAGTCGGACTTGTAACCTGAAGGTTGTGGGTTCGAGTCTCGGGTCCGGCAGGGATTGTAGGTGGGGGGAGTGAATAACCAGCACTCTCACTCTCTCTACCCTCAATACCATGACTGAGGTGAGACCCTTGAGCAAGGCACTGAACCCCCAACTGCTCCCCGGGCGCCGCAGCATTGGCTGCCCACTGCTCCAGGTGTATGTTCACTACTGTGTGTGTGTGTGTGCACTTGGATGGGTTAAATGCAGAGCACAAATTCCGAGTATGGGTCACCATACTTGGCCACACACCACTCCCCCCCCTTTTTAGTGTTGAGACAAGGTTAATATGTCACGTGACCTACACAATGCAACATGTAGAATATCGCTTGTATAAAAACACTAGGGTAGGAGCGGGAGCCAATGTTTGTATTTATGTTTTGTTAGTGAGCGTAGTTAGTTGGCATTTACGCTGAAGATTTGTTTTTGTTTTCTTTTTCTTTGTTTTCAGCTCCGCTCATGTCTCATGCTGTTGACTTTTCTTTTCAATGTTGTATATAATTTGTAAATATCTTCTTCTTTAATCCTTGACGCTTCCATCGTCACTGTAAAAATGAAAAGCAATCGAGTGTTTGTTTTGATGGACATTATTCCTCACTAAAGATTTTCTGATAAGCATTTTTGGCTTTTGTTTGATTCATTACTTCACACATTTCATCCTTTAAGTAACAGACAGCCTTCCCGATTCTAAAAACATCTTTAATTCTTCTTTATTAATTTATTCTTCGTGTTGGCTTCCTTATTCCCTAGACACTAATATTAACAACAACAACAACAGCCAAATAGGAAGCAGTAACATAACTGGGGGCTCGTCCGGGATACTAACCTTGTCTCAACACTATGAGTCAAGAGATAAATCCAGCCATCAACTCTTGAAGAGAGAGTAGATTTAAATCACAAATACAACATGTAGAGAAAAGGGAACGATCAGAATACTCAAGGTAAACTAACAAATCATAATTGCAACAGAAACTCGAAAAGGATGGACAGCGTGACAAACAAGCGAGAGCTATCAGCAAAGGAAAAACGCGCTCTCCCATCTTGCGTCACTTCCGAGTCCTTCCGAGACCGAGGGTGCCTGATTGGTTCAGAGATGGGTGTTGTCATCACGTTGACAGGGAAGATCGATCGGGCTGACGTCCAATCACAGGATCTGAAAGTGGTGACAGTCAAAACAAGGCAGATAGAAAAAGAAACACCTCCCACTGCATTATGGGACGTAACAATATACTTATTTTATTTATTAGATAATGCAGGCGAATACAATTAACATGTAAAATAATTATAATATATATATATATATACAAATCATATTAATATTAATATATTTTCTATTAATATTTAATATTGCATATTACTTAATTACTTTATTTATAACTATTTACCAAATAAAACAATTAAATTAATAAAAACATTTTAACATTTTTAATTTTTATATTTAATATACTTAGTTTATATATTAAATAACTGTGATAAAGATGCAGATTATTTGTGATATTAAACTAGAGTAAGTAATAGCCACAAAAAGACAATAAGAAAAGCATAAATTATAAGATTCAAAAGCGCATAAATAAGTGGGAAGTACTTAATGAAAACATTTTTAAAACAGGATTAAGCGCAAATTTCTCAAAACTTGTCCAGAACATCTCAACTGACAGAACACAAAACTACAAATTATATTTTGCATACAAAAAAATAAAAACAATAAAATGATTTGGGAAGGGTCATGCATTCGCCTGGACGACGGCTCTGTTTACAGCAACAGGAAGTGGCCAAACTATGACAGAAAGTGCTCTGGAGAGACTGAGAGAGTAAAGGAGAAACATCGAGAGAGGAAAAGAGAAAAAGAAAGAGAGGAAATGCTTTGCTGATGAGTAGCTCGCGTCCCTCCCGTCTCCTCCTCCTGCTGTTCGGTGGATCTCAAGCCCTCCAGCTGTGAAATCGACTGCCACAGACTGGAATTTAATATCATTCCTCAGCTGATAGAACATAAACAGCACAAGAATCTCACTCATAACCCTGAGCTTCCTCTGGGCCAAATACAGGAAGCAGAAACATTAAAAAACCCAGACAAACTACAGATGGCAAGCATATGTCAGTCAGCTGAAGCAGTGATTGAGGTGAATCTATGGTGAAGATGCTCCTATTTTACATATAACAAACACATGACAACAGCAAATCTCTGTCACGTTTCATCCCAAAGAATTTAAATGTATATCACTTTTAATATAATAACTTTTTAAAATAACATATATTAGCATTATTTAATATATAACTTTTTAACCTAAGAAAAGATCTATTATTTTAAAGACAGTTGTGCATGTTTTCCACAAATGCAAAAATAAATAAAATAAAATAAAATTCTGTTCAAGTGCAGGTTGTCATGAGATTATTATAATTGTATTATAATTTTAAAGAATTAAATATTGTATGCATTATATAATTTTTAACTTTCACATTGTAAAAAGTTCACAGACCTATGGTTAAAAACCTAAGAATATATTAGTGCTGTCAAACGATTGATCGCGATTAATCGCATCCAAAATAAAAGTTTTTGTTTACATAATATATATGTGTGTACTGTGCAATATGTTACGTTTATATATTAAATATATTTATATATGATATAATTTTTATGAATATAAACATATACATCTAAATACATATATTATGTAAACAAAAACTTATTTTGGATGTGATTATTAGAGGATATATTATATACTGTCAATAAGAGTCAGCACAAATTATACATATACAACACAATACATATTTCACAATTTATAATAGCAATTTAACCTGAAATAAATTAATATCAATAAATGTCGTGAAAAAAAAAAAAAAAAATCACAAACACTTAAATATTTTACCCAAAGTTTTGTTGGGAATTTTAAGCGGAGAGCATGTTTAATTGTCTTGAAAATTATATAAAATAAATAAATATTTTTTTCCAGCTAAATATAATTTATTTAATTTGATATTCGGCACAAAAAACCAAGCCAAAAAAAAACAAGTCTCGACTCATTTCATGCTTAAACTTGAACTAAAATGAACCAAGATGGCTAGTTTATATATAAACACATCTGCGGCCGATGAATCATCAGGAATCAGAGGGTTAGACAACAGGCTAAAATTCGAGCCTCAGACTGTTGAGCGTCTCATGTTTGAGTTCTGAAAACAAACCGCCCAGGTCTTGGTCCTGATCCCAGCTAAAGACACCCACTGATACCATCAACAATACACTCCCTCATCCCAACGTACAGAAAAAGCAAAAGAGAGTATATAATTCTAGGTTCTTCGGAGTAATACTTACCCTTAGCTAAACTGAAACTAGCGGCTTTCTTTAAATATAGTATCATAACGCAAACCGTCTATAACAGTCATTCATATTGGAAGAGCTACGGGAATGGAAAGGCCACTTGGATGCGAGTTGAACTAGATCAGGCCTGCTTGCCTCAGGATAAACGCTGTAAAAGCCACAATTTACTTGCAATGTAATCTCTCCTGATGGCCAACTCTGAAACATTAAATCCTCGTAAAACGATCTGCCATTTTATGCCCTGCCTTTTTTTTTTCTTTTTTCACAGTCAGCTGCCATCTGACCGGAGGGGGATTTTAACACTGCTGTTCTAAGCTGGACTAATATGGCTTTATGTACAGTGGACAAGACACAAATAATAGAAAGAGTGATTTTTTTTTGCAGATGGGCACTTCTGTGAAGAAAGTGTTTGGGCTTTGATACAAGTTCAGCTGTATGGACAACATGCTTAACTTTATTCTATTCGCTTTGGTAGTTTTACGATTTGGACAATTTTGGACAATGTGTCACAAGACAGCATTTGAGTCATGTTGTCTTTTTAGTTATTTTATTGTGGTTTTACAGTTTGTGTATATGTTTTTTCATTACTTTTAACATTTTTAGTGGCGATTCTTAAATTAGCATGCTTTAAAGCCAAAGGAAAAGAGATTTAATTTCGTCCATTTCAGATGGAAGATTTTGCACTTTTCTGTTTCTGAATAACACGAGACAGAAAGTGAGACAGTTTATTTTAGTTATGTTATATATTTTTTTTTTGTTTTGGTATTAGTGTGCTGTGCTAAAGGTTATGTTAAAGGTTATCATTAAATTTATTGCTTTCAAAAAATGGAGACTACACCTGTATACATTTCAGACTGGTGATTTTGGACAATGTGTCTTGCATTTATTAATATTTATTTTTTGTGGTTTTACAAATTTTTCTATATACTTTTTACTTCACTTTTGGTATTTTATGTGGTAATTAAATTTGCGAAAGTTTGTGTTAAAGGTTATCGTTAAATGTATTGCTTTTAGAACGTACACTGTAGTCATACACATTCAGTCGGACAATTTTGGACAATGCGTCTAGCAGGTTTTTTTTTTTTTTTCTTTCCTGAACAACACAAAAAAAACAATCGGTTTAATGTCTGTAGCCATACACATTTCAGACGGATAACGTTTGGATTTTGGAGTTGCCTTTTTGTTGTTTTCATAATGAAACATAGAATTTTAGTTTTTTGTGTATTTTACACTTTTTCTTTACTTTTTTTAGTTAAATTTTCATGCTGTGCTAAACATTGAGCTAAGGATGCATCTTTACAGCTATCACTTTTAAAGAATGAATACTACAGCTTTACACACTTTAGATGGATAATTTTACACTTTTATTTACTTTTTAGTTAAATTAGCATGCTGTGCTAAAAACTGAGCTAAGGATGCTTCTTTAAAACTATCACTTCTAAAGAAGGTACACTACAGTTTTAGACGGATAATTTTGGATTTTGTGTGACATGACTTGCTTTTTTATTTTATTATTATTATTTATTTTTATTTTTTTTGTTAACGATGTGTCAAGTTAAAAACAGTACACCTCATTTCTGAAAGCAAGAACTCTTCTCACGCAAACAATCTTTAAGAAATATGTCTAATGAGGTGACTCTGAACAATGCAAATATACACAGCTTCCTTAAGACCGATTAGTATTCATTGGTCAATTACGAGAGAAAATAATTTCGACTCAGTTCGTAAAAACATATATATTTACATTATGTTTAAAACATACATATTTACATTGCGTTTACAATGTTTTCTAAACATAACTAGATAAACCTCTTGTTACGAGATACCAACATTATCACGTTCCATTCTGTTACCCTTGCGTGTATCATGCAAAAGCTATTGGTTTTACTGACTTGACGACTTACATTGTTATAAATTAGCACATACAATGTTAGTAAGTTATTACAATCAGACTAGTCTCATGTTAGCACGTATAACTGTTAAATTCTCAAGGCTATTCTTGACATACAGTAGCAAAGCTTTGTAAGAAACTCCATTGTAAGATTGTTACTGTACAAGTACCTTTCGTTTGTTTTCACAAACCAAAGAGCAAGTCCAAATCAAATAAGACAATTTATTCTTTGGTTATCGACAGCAGATTGTCAACATAGTTAACTTGTATCGGAACTGTTGTGACTTAACTTTTCAAGATGTTGAGATGTTACTCAACAAATATAGTTTCACTACAAACAAGCTTATGAAAAGAAGATACACACAAATGCACACACACAACCATACCAATCTAAAGTAGCAGCAGACATTTGTTCTGCGAGCCATGAATATTTAATACACCACGTAACTTGAAAATAAATTGTTAATATAAGAGGGGGAGCTAAGGTCTTGTAGAAAAACGAGGTTGAGTTATGCCACAGGTCAGGCCTGTTCCATTCAAAGTCTGAAAGGAATGTGGGAAGGGGAGGGAGGAAAAGGAGACGGGATAGACGGCTGGGAATGGGAACCGAGAGGGAGGGGGAACGTATAGGATGTCCTTACCATTAGAAATGACCACCGGGGTGGTCATGACTATCAAACACTGATAACCACAGTAACAAATAACCAACTGTCAAGCGAGAACAAGCTGTTCCTAATGAAACTATACCATGGTACCCATAGTTTTAATAGATTAGTAACTAAAATTAACTATTGTAACCAAATTTACCACATAAAAAATGAGTAGAAACAGTTTGCACTAAGAAACAGCTAGCAAATTTTACAAACAATTACAAAGAACCAGCAAGTAACACACTGAATTCAATGTACAGTTTTGAAGTAGGAACAGTGTGATAGTATTTTCTTGTAAAAAAATAAAAAAATACTACTACAATCTGTTTTAATCACATCTTTGAGAAATCATATTTACAGTGTATACTAATAATTTTTCAGTAGTAGCAACTGCAGTTATTATGGTAGGCTATCTTGGCATAAACGTATATTTATAATAGTTTTTGGCAACTTAAAATACACATGTTTGAAGAAACCAATGTAAATTTTCGAAAAATACATATATTTTACGTAGTGTTTATAAGGGAAATTCTGGGAACGTCCAATTCAGTTTTAAGTATGAGTTCATTCAATCAATAAATTCATATGTTTTAGTTCTAAAAACAGTTATACTATATTTTTATGTATATATAATTCATGTCGCTTTAAAAATCTGCCCATTAAAGTTTATGCATTTAAAATCTGAATGCACCTGATATATATTCGACTTCAGGTTTGTAAAAGCAGCTGAAATGTTACAAGAAACGCTTGTTCAACAAAACACTGAGCGCTGAGACAGTAACACAAACATTTCATAGCTTTCAAAATATAATCTGAATCAATTCAAAAGCAGCCAAGAGGATTAACAGGCACAAAAGCGCAACGATGGCATAGACTCACCTCTGCATTCCTGTTATGTTTATCCAAAGCGGCGCGCAGTTGTAGTGTTGAGTTGGTCACCTCACTTTGTGCTCCTTTGTGGCTCTTGGGCAAACGCGTCTCGCATCGCATCTGGGCGGGGCCGGAGCGCCGGTGATGTCACGGAGAGGGGCGGGGATTCGGAGACGGCTGGGCGGAGCCTGGAATCCGGTGGTTCGCCATCTGTCACCGTGGGCCCTCAAGGAAAATCACTTTTCCCCTGGCGTCTAGAGTTTGCCTGATCAATTATTAATTTCACTGAGTGATGATACGGATGATATTCATTCTGTCCCCTACATCAAGCTTTCCATCACTTTCATACTTCTACTCCTAAGAACAGACTGAAACTATGACAGGCTACATCATTTCTAATTTAATGTAATATTAAATAGAAAACAAATTAATAAATTATTTTAGTGGGTTTGTATTTTTTTAGTATTATTATTATTGATTTAAAAGTAAGAAATGGAATTAACAAATCTAATCTGTTCAATGATTTAAATGATTAAATTTCAAAATTAAAATTTGATTTATTTTGTGAGGCATACAGTCAAAATGTCAAGGTGGTATAATGATACAGACATTGTAAGAAATAAAAGTGCTTTAAAACATCTAAAATATTGACTAAATAAAGGCTGGAATCTTAGAAAAATGTTTACTTAGCATTGCGCACTTCTAGTGATGTGCCGGCCAAGCAAGTGTCAATGATGAATAGAAATGCTAACAGATAGCTATAGACTGTATCCAAAATTACATACTTCCCCTATATAGTAGGGGGAAGTATAGTATATGAAAGTGAAAGTCGTGACGTATTGTCAAGTATGGTGACCCATACTCGAAATTGGTGCTCTGCATTTAACCCATCCAAGTGCACACACACAGCAGTGAATAGTGAACACACACCGTGAACACACACCTGGAGCAGTGGGCAGCCATTGCTCCAGCGCCCGGGGAGCAATTGGGGGTTCGGTGCCTTGCTCAAGGGCACCTCAGTCATGGTATCGAAGGCAGAGAGAGGGCTGTTCATTCACAATCCCCACCTTCAATTCCTGCCGGTGTGAGAATCAAACCGGCAACCTTCAGGTTACAAGCCCAACTCCCTAACCATTAGGCCACAACGTCCCCATATTTTTAACTATATCATGTAAAAAAATAAAAAAAACGTATGTGAACATAATATGTCCAAATTTACAATATTCATAAAAATTAGGCAAAATGTATTCAGATGACTGAGAAAATTCTTAAGTACACATCTGATGGACAATTTACTATCCCATGAGGCCACCGGAGAGGATTTGCAAAGCAGTGAAGTGACGCAAATGACGCTGGTACAGTAGGTCACATCATGGAAATGTCAACATGTAGTAAGTCCGAATTACATTCATACTACACACATTACAGAACGGACATTTTTAATGCTTGCGAAGTAATTGACTGTTCACAAAGAGCTTGACTGACAGGCGATCTGACCAATCATGACGCTGAATCCACCATCTTGCTGACAAACAAATCAGAGAGGAGAATAGATTAACTTTGGCGGACTTAAACTTTAACAATGTTGCATATTGATGTCTTTCCAAGGCTGAAATAATGTTCTTATGTTCATTCATGTTTATTTCGTGCTTTAAGTTAATATGAAAAGATGAATGGTTTACGTGTCACTTGAACAGCCATTATAGGGATCTGTCACGACACATTAAAGAGCCACAAAATGGTATTTATTTTTTGAATTTCTTAAAAAATTACAAAATTTGAAAGCTGAGACCTTGTTTCATACCAGAAGTAACCTGCTCTGTCTTGTCCTGTCGGCATGTCGTCAGTTTCCTCTTTGCTCCGCAATGTATTTTTTACTGCATGAGAAAATGTGTTGCGTGAGAGCAGCATGGCTTGTCGGACATAGCAGCAGTAACTAAGGAGAGCAGGTTTTCCTGAAAAAGAAGTAACTACTCAGAATGTATGTGATTTCAGATGCAGCCATGGAGTTTATTGGGTATAACCAACGTGAAGTCAGCCATTTTGTTGTCATGTGACTATGAACAGGAAGTTATCTCACAAAGCGCCTGTATCCTAATACGCATAGAAGGCAATAAACAGTAGCTATGTAACGCTGCATTCACGCCATATCGTAATTACGAAATGACAACACGTGACATTCTACTTGGAACTGTTCACACCCTTGGACTCGGACACAGAACTATCGTACTATCAATGCCGAAACATAGCGCGTAATGAATCTGAGGTGGTCAGGTACAATTCGTAGCTCTCAGAAAACTCCCAGTTCTCAAGTTGTAATTACGAGTTCTAAGAGGACGTGAATGCTTTTTACAAGTTGGTAATTACGGTAATTACGATATGGGTTGAACTTTAAGTTGAAAGTTAAATAAAACCGTAGGCAAAAAGTACTCAGATGACCAACTTTTAAAGGCACTGGAATGTGCGAGGCTTCCAGTGTCATTGTCATTAACAGTTTGATATGCTGATTTATATGGCAAACTGGTAGTTACTATCACATTAATTTTGTCATAATCATAAACACGCTGGCTTGTAGCAGAAATAGTTATAGCACTTGTTTTTCTTCTAGGTATTTACTTATAGCAGCTAATCGGAAGTCTCGCACATTCAAAGAAAATAACTTCCGCATTGAAAAATAAGGTGGATAGGCCAACAAAATCAAGCTGTTATACAGTTTAGTCCTACTGGTAGATGTTTATAAAATCTGACAGAAAAAGCATATTTCTGAGTTTAGTTATAAACCATGAACTATCTATTTACAGTATCTACCGATTAATATTTATGTGCGAGTTAAAAACCAACCAATGAAAAAAGAGCAACAGAGAAAAAGCCTTCAGCTTGGAGTTTGAACTTCCAGAAAGCTACAAAACCTTTGTACTGTATGTATCCACAAAAATGCGTGGGGGTCTGTGTGGTGATGCTCAAGGGGCCGGTGGAATAATTTGATAGCAGTCTCAGGGAGGGAGCGAGAGCCGCTGCTATCTTTGAGACTGCAACAAAGAGACTCCTCTTCACCGCAAGCATCATGGCCTGCGTTCTCCGGGGGTGGTGAGGGCTTGTTGTCTGTTTTGTGAGAGGGAGAAAAAAATGCATTGAAAGGCAAAACGGAGCGAGAAAGAGATGAAAAACATATGAAAAGTCGCATGATATAGCCTATGCTTTCACAGTGCATGGACCAAAAAAAAAACACCTTTGTCTGGCATAGAAGCAGCAAATAAACAAAATGAAATCATTAGACATTGATGTTCTTTGTTCAGACGAGCTGAGTTGCGCGTTGATTTGACAGACACCCGTCGTTACGCATGAAGATACACAGTTCATTAGTCTCCTTGACATCGTGTCAAAGTTTGAGGAAAGGAGTTCACCCTCAGAGGGCTGTGTTTGAAAGGAAATAAAACCAAAAACAAATGTGCAAAAATACACTATCATTCAGGTTTAAAGGCTGCGGAATTAGCATACAGCCATGCAAGCAGAAAGCTCATTATTTGGGAAGTTCTCCTGTGCGCGTCCTTTTGTTGACATTTGTACGGGCTCTGTATATGCCTGTTTACACTTATTCTGTATTTTAGCCCGAGGTGCACACGGATGAAATGAAAAATATGGCATGCCAAATATGTTTGTATAATACCGTCCACATAAGCTTAATGTCAACTCCATAATGTAGACGTAGAATAAATATAGATATAACAGTATAAATGGTTGCGTCTTATACAGTATTTAGAGAAGTACTCGCACGTAAATTACCAAAACTGGTCATTTACGTGCGAGTACCTCAAGTTACTTAATGATTTAATAGAGCATTTTTTCGAGGAGTTTGTCGAAAACCACACGGTTTATGTCCAAAAAAAAAAAAATAAAAAATAAAAAACAAATAAAATGTCAGTACTTGTTTAACTCACAAACTCACAAGACAATCAACTTCCATCTACTTCTTAAAGGGACAGTTCACCCAAAAATAAAAATTGTCGTCATTTACTCACCCTCATGTCATTCCAAACCTGCATGACTTTCTTTCTTCTCTGGAACACACACACAAGGGAAAAAAAAAAAAAAAAAAAAAAAAATATATATATATATATATATATATATATATATTTTTTTTTTTTAAACAGTGTTTCTTTCAACTGTTTGTGTCCATATAGTGCAAGTCAGTGGGCAAACTGTCCCTTTAAATTAATATTTTCAGGTTTTAGTACAAGCTAATCATATTAGATATTACAGTAATGAGCTGTATTGTTAGTAATGCACAACTTTAATAATTTTACATGGGAGAACTAATATAAGCGCTTAAACAAAAATTCTAGCAGCACATTTCTGAATTCAGTTGTAACCAAATTAAGGTAAACACAATGATTTGTTTTTCAAACTGAGGGTGAAGTTTAAATGGTTTTCTGTGGTTACTGACAGCATATCACATCTTGTATTTAACACAGTACGTTCCCTTAAAAGTATGTACTGTATCTCTAAACCAGCGAAAATGGTTCAAGCTGTTTTTGTTGATATTATCTGCATGTATCGTCACACAGAGGGCATTTGTGCAGACTGCAGTAGTTTTCAATGCCCGCTCTGCATTCTTAGGCATTGACTCAGAGGTTTTTCAGTCTGGGAACTGAACTATGGGAAACACACAGGGGTATTCAAGCGGCCACATCCTTATCTGGACTTCTGTTTGAGCTCTGAGGTCACGCGGTGAAGCAATGTAGCATGTTGTCACACCTGGCTGAAAATTAAACACAAAAAATGTGAGAATTTTGACAGCAAGTGAAGGCATTTGTAAATAAAAGTATTATAATTGGACTCCCAGACCATCACATATTCAGGCCAGTTAGACACTGTTTCTGCGTAAGTGTCGGGCTGGAAATTTTTCCACAGCCAGCGTAATCTGTAAAACATGTCACAGTGGGCAGCTCCTGTCAGAGGTTTGGGCCATTTCCAAAGCTCTGTTAACATTAAAACCCTACAGTGATGGCAAACGTATAAAATGGACTGACACACACACACACACACACACACACACAATGATGCAAGGCTTTGTAATTAACAATTTAAACAGAACCAGAGCTGCTTAGCAAGGGTGTATGC
Source organism: Spinibarbus caldwelli (assembly GCA_039654775.1). Classification (NCBI taxonomy): domain Eukaryota; kingdom Metazoa; phylum Chordata; class Actinopteri; order Cypriniformes; family Cyprinidae; genus Spinibarbus; species Spinibarbus caldwelli. The sequence continues at coordinate 13,955,949 of CM077230.1, read as the reverse complement.
TTCAGAAAAGACGTGTGTGGCACGGCACACATAGAGAACAGAGTGTTATGTCTGGCCTCAATTAAAAAGAAGAAAGAGAAGGGGAGAAAGATGGCTTTAGAGTGTGTGCATATATAAATGAGGGGGAATGTAATATAGTCATGTTCAAAATTGGCCACTTATAAGCTGTCGAGTTTTCATGATCCAATTGAAAAAAAAAAAATCAAGTGCTTCCCAACATTTTTTTTTCTCATCAAATATCCAGCAATCAGAAATACATCACATTACAGAAGTAAAAGTTTAGATACCATATTTAAGTCAAATGCTTTCTATTATGAAGGACTCATCCCTTCAAGGGATGAAGGGTGTAGGAGACCAAAAAACTGTTCCTTGGAATACACTTCTGCATTATCTTGCCGAGCTGCTGTTGTCACACACATAAAACCATGGGAATGAAAAGTCCATCAGTTTTACCCTTCGAAATCCTTTGTTCTGAAGGGCACTTTGAAGTGCCCAGTTTTGAGCACTTTGGTTTGTATGACTCTTCAATGTGCCATGATTGTTCTCTGCACTCCGAAGTGCCCTTTGGAGGTGGATTTATCCCATTTGGAATGTAGTGAGAAGATAAATATTCCCAGAATGCATTCTCAGTTAAAATGTTGACTATTAATATTTAAATCCTGACAAGTACAGAAAACAAGTTCAATATAAGTCAATATGTTATGCATTTTTATATCATGAAGCTGGTCTCACGAGAAAATGTAACTATTTTATGAGGTGGCAATTTTGTATCAGATCGTACAATGCGATTTGTATCAAAACGTATGATTTTTAGCAAAAACGTAAGAATGAATGTTCACCCCTAACTGTCAAAGCTGCATAAGAAGATCTTATGTGAATGTATGAATGAGATTGTATGCTCATGCGAATTCATATGATTTAGCCGTCATTTCGCCAAAAAAATAAAAAAATTTACTAATTTTCATGAGAATGTCTCATATCACTCTATTAGGTTAGTAACATGTTAAAGGGATAGTTCACCCAAAAATGAAAACTCTATGATTTACTCACCCTCAAGCCATCCTAGGTGTAACTTTCTTCTTTCAGATGAATGCAATCGGAGTTATATTTAAAAAATGTCCTGGCTTTTTTAAGCTTTCTAATGGCAGTGAATGGCTGTTAAAATTTTGAAGCCCAAAAAAGTGCATCCATCCATCATAAAAAGTGCTCCACATGGCTCTGGGGTGTTAATAAAGGCATTCTGAAGCGATGCGTTTGTGTATGAAAAATATCCATATTTAAAACTGTAACCTCTAGCTTCCGCTAACTTTCGTATGTGCTTTCAGGAGATAGTTGGTTTCCAGTGGAAAACGGAGAACATAGGTGTATAGTGTAAGCTCAGATGAGAACTGACAAACATGGAAATGCAGAGGAGAAAGCAAAACAAAACACTATTTGCCTAAGCGTAAAATAGTTACTTATTGCCATGAGAGTTTTTTGATATCACTGTATTAGCTTAGCAACATCAAGTATTATCCCAGGTAAGAAAAATATGCGCTAATGATGTTTCGCAAATGCTTCCATTAAGTTATGAAAATGTTATTTCTGAATGTTCACAGGACATTCAAAATGTCCAGTTTTTCTAAATGTTTTAAAAACGCTTTTCTGGGTTATGTGAACATTCTATTCTCTCATTTTGCAAAAATTATGGGAACGTTACTTTTGAATGTTCTCTGAACATTTTGAAACAAGAAGTAACTATTACAAAATGTTAGAAGAACGTCTGACTTAAAAAAGTTTAAAAAACAAGAACATTGACATTTTTGTGCTAATGTTTTAAGAACATTATTAAAGACTTTAAGGCATAGTTCACCCAAAAATGAAAATTCTGTCATCATTTACTCACCCTCAAGTAGTTCCAAACCTGTATGAATTTCTTTGTTCTGCCGAACACAAAGGAAGATATTTTGAAAAAAGTTTGTAACCAGGCTGTTTTGGGGCACCATTGACTTCCATAGTAGGAAAAAAAAAATACTATGGAAGTCAATGGTGCCCCAGAACTGCTCTGTTTCCCACGTTCTTCAGAATATCTTCCTTTGTGTTCAGCAGAACAAAGACATTCATACAGGTTTGGAACTACTTGAGGGTGAGTAAATGATGACAGAATTTTCATTTTTGG
>CM077230.1:13643791-13948791 GCA_039654775.1 Spinibarbus caldwelli | reverse complement strand
TATATATATATATATATATATATATATATATATATTAGTGCTGTTGTCACAATACGCAGGAGCAAGGGAACGAGGAGACGAGGAATTCTTCAACAAACAGTCTTTAAATGATACAATAGCTGGGACACAGGGAACGTAGGAGACACGGAGCACATAAAATGACATTTAGACATATAACAAAGGACGCTAGACTCAGGGAAACACAGGGCTTAAATGCAGGGAATAAACGAGATAATTAATCAAACACAGCTGGAATCAAATGAACATAATTGGAACTATACAGGAACAGGAAGAAACCAAATATGGACATGAGGAAACACGGGGAGCACGTGGAAACACACACAGACAGTCCATACTCCTGACATTACTCCCCCCTCCCGGAAGGCACGTCCCGCGCCGTAAGAGTTCCACCGGGGAGGGGGGGCGGGCGCCCTGGAGGCTGATGCAGGACTGGGACTAGGAAGGCCTCCAGGGCGGATCAGGCAGATCGGGGAGCCATGGCGGTTCGGGAGACTCGGGAGGCCATGGCGGGACAGGGAGCTCAGGAGGCCATGGCGGAGCAGGGGACTCAGGAGGCCATGGCGAATCAGGAGACTCGGGAGGCCATGGCTGGACGGCCTCCATGGCCTTGGCCTCGCCACTCGGCCCGACTACTACAACCGGGACCCTATAGCCCCCCCCCCAAAAAAATTATTGGGGAAAATCACGGGATCTGTAGCCCTCCCTCGGCCAGACGTGGGAACAACAGCAGTCTTTGTGCTGAACATGGGAATAGGTGCCCTCTCTGGGCTAGACAGGGGAAAGGAAGCCCTCTCTGGGCTTAACTTGGGAACAGAGTCTCTTTCTCTGCAGGACGCTGGAGGAGAAGCCCTTTCAGTGCTGGACGTAGGAGCTTGAGCCCACTCAGGGCTGAACGCTGGAGCTGGAGCCCTCTCTGGGCTTGACGTAGAAGCTGGAGCCCACTCAGGGCTGGACATTGGAGCTGGAGCCCTCTCTGGGCTTGATATAGGAGCAGGAGCCGTCTCATGGCTGGACGTTGGAGCTGGAGCCCTCTCAGGGCTGGACGTTGGAGCTGGAGCCCTCTCTGGGCTGGACGTTGGAGCTGGAACCCTCTCCGGGCTGGATTCGGGGACTGGAGCCCTCCATGGGCTAAACTCAGGAACAGAAGCCCTTCTTGGGCTAAACTCAGGAACAGGAGCCCTCCGTGGGATAAACTCAGGAACAGGAGCCCTTCCGTGGGCCAAACTCAGGAACAGGAGCCCTCCTTGGGTTAAACTCAGGAACAGGAGACCTCTGTGGGCTAAACTCAGGAACAGGAGCCCTCCGTGGGCTAAACTCAGGAACAGGAGCCCTCCTTGTGCTAAACTCGGGAACAGGAGCCCTCCGTGGGCTAAACTCGGGAACTGGGTTCCGCTTACTTGGAGCAGGAGCCGACACTGGAGCGAGCTCGGGGCTGGAGCCGGCACTGGAGTGAGCTCTGGGCTGAAGTGAGTGACTTCGGAGCGGCCGGCAGGCTGGAAAGAGCCGCAGCTGGCAGGCTTGATTTCGGAACGGCTGGCGGGCTTGAAGGAGCCGCAGCCGGCGGGCTTGACTTCAGTGCGGCTGACGGGCTTGAGCGAGCAACAGCCCGCGAACTTGACTTAGGAGTGGGGAACGGCCGGCGCACTTGAGAGAGCATCGGCCGGTAGGCTTGAGGGAGCCGCAGCCAGCGGGCTTGACTGTGGAACGGCCGGCGAACTTGAGAGAGTAGCGGCCGGGGGGCTTGACTGAGGAACGGCCGGCGGACTTGACTGATGAACGGCCGGCAGACTTGACTGAGCAGCGGCCGGCGGGCTTGAGGGAGCCGCGGCCAGCAGGCTGGAGAGAGCCGCAGCCGGCGGACTTGACTGGGGAATGGCCGGCGGGCTCGACGGCAGGCTGGTTCTGGCTCGGGTCCGGACACTCCCCAGACACTGGAAGACCCCTTCCCTCCAACTTAGTCCAGTGGTGTCTGGGAGGTTCACGGGGCGATGGTAGTTGGCGCCAAGCCAGAACAGAGGATTAATGGTGGCGTCATCCCATGCCGTCGCCGCGGCGAGCCCGCAGAATTCCCAGGCATACTCAAAGAAGGGGAGATCTCGGCAGGCTAGGGCGGAGAAGCATGCAGCGGTATCCATGCCACGGGTAGACAAACAGGAAAACAAAAGACTTTAGAAAACAGGAAAACAAACGAGGAGAAGGAGTGCCGCTTACTGTTTTGGTCCGCTGTTCTGTCACGATATGCAGGAGCAAGGGAACGAGGAGACGAGGAATTCTGCAACAAACAGTCTTTTAATGATACAATAGCTGGGACACGGGGAACGTAGGAGACACGGAGCACATAAAATGACATTTAGACATATAACAACGGACGCTAGACTCAGGGAAACACAGCGCTTAAATGCAGGGAGTAAACGAGATAATTAATCAAACACAACCAGAATCAAATGAACATAATTGGAACTAAAAAGGAACTGGAACAGGAAGAAACCAAAGATGGACATGAGGAAACACGGGGAGCACGTGGAAACACACACAGACAGTCCATACTCCTGACAGCTGTCAAATGATTAATCGCGATTAATCACATCCAAAATAAAAGTTTATGTTTACATAATATATGTGTGTATACAGCGCATATGTATTATGTCTATATAAATACACACACACATACATGTATATATTTGAGAAAAATAGGTTATGTTTATATATTAAATATATTTATCTGTAATATAAATAATACAAATATAAATATAGATACGTAAATACATGTAAGTATTTTCAAAATATATACTGTATGTGTGTGCATTTATATATACATAATAAATATACACAGTACATACACATATATTATGTAAACAAAAACTTTTATAATTTATATATACATAATAAATATACCCCCCCCCCCCCCCCCCCCCACACACACATATAAAACTAATATCTCACTTACAATATTTTTTTTAAATCATTCTGTTTACAATATGTTTTGGTCAGACAAAACTCATATTTTTGCTGTATGGGCAAGTGAGCTTCCAAACAAAGAAAATCCAGCCATCTGGAGCTGTTACATCACACTCATTGTGATTAAAATAGAAAGATGTGTGTGTGTGTGTGTGTGTGTGTGTGTGTGTGTGTGTGTGTGTGTGTGTGTAAGTGTCTTTGAGTGGGGCTGAATCAAAGATTAAAGGCTAATCATATGAAGTTATGGTGCATTTTCCCGCCGCTTCAACACAGACGGGAAGTGACACGCTGACATGCCTCACAGTGCCGCAGTACATCTTCCTCTCAGACATAACAGCCTTTAGAACTTGTATACTCATGCATCACTGTATTATGTGAATGATATCTGTACTGTAATTATGATGAAGTCAGCTGTGTGTCTTACATTCTGTCCACCAAGGCAAATCTCCTTCATTGGAGCTTTGGAAACTCATCAACCATTTGGACAGATTCCACAAAGAAGGAAAAAGGTGTATACCCGGCCATTTCTTTCTCTTTACGACGGGCCATTAAACAAACATAATGGCCAAATTAAAATCCTGTCATCTACCGCAGCACTTACGAAGCTAAGCTAAAAGAAGATGAAGCCAAATGAGAATGAGCAGGTTACAAGTTAAATCTTCGGCTTAAACCATGACACTACACCCAATTTACTATATAATCTAATAATCACTGCTCACTGCTTTGTCATATTACTACAATTGATATTATATTCATATTTATTATATTACTATTAACTATTTATAATAATGAATAATAAGTATTATTGTATTAATGAGCAATAAAATAATAAATAATATTATAACTAATATCAATTTATTTTATTATTATTTTATGTTAATGTTACAATTAATTTATAATATTTATAATTTGTTATTATTATTATCATTATTATTATTATTATTATTAGTAGTAGTAGTAGTAGTAGCAATAACACATTGTATTTAGTATTATTTTATATTAATATTATAATTATAATTATATTCATTTTATATTTATTATATGTATAATAATTTACTTATAATGTAGTTACGATGTTGTAATTAATATTATAATTATTTTAAATCAGTAATAAATAATACTAAATATAATAATAAGAATATGTATTATAACAAATATGCATTTATTATTATTATTATTATTATTATTATTATTATTATTATTATAGTCTGGGGCAAAGGATGAATATTGTAAAATAGTAATATTGTAAAACTGCAATAGTAGCAGAAGTAATAACAATAATTTTACATTTTACATTATGTTGTATTATTATTTTATAATAATATTATAATTAATTGTGTAATGTAAAAAAAATACTTATAGATACGATATTGTAATCAGTATTATAATTACTTAAAATTAGTATACTTTTTACATAATAATAAATGTTATATTAATATTATTGTTGTAATATTATTTTTATTAAAATAATAATACATAAAATAAAAAAATGTATAATATCATTATGAATATTCATTTATTATTATTATTTATATAGCAAAGGATGAATATTGCCATTAGTAGTAGTAGTAGAAATACATTTTACATACTATTTTATTATTATTTAATATTAATATTCATAATTTACAAAATATAGTTACAATATTGTAATTAATATTATAATTATTTTAAATTAGTATACTTTTTACACAATAATAAATGCTATATATGCTATATGTTAATTTTGAGTAATATTAAGAAAACGTTATATCTTATTATTGCTTGTTATTTTTTAGTTAAATAGTAATAAATATAATAATAAAAATATATGATATTATAACAAATATTTATTATTATTATTATTATTATTATTATATAGTCTATGGCAAAGGATGAATATTGCATATCATTTTAATTTCTCTGAAAATGAAAGCATTTTTTTTTTTACTTTGCAATTCATAATTATGCAAACCTTTATTTATTTCTATCTTTCTCTTTCTTTGTCTGAAACTGGTTGCAGTAATTGAAAACCATGAGATGAATAACAATAAACCAAAAAAACAAAAACAAAAACAAAAACAAACAAAAAAAAAACAATCCCTCATCTGCCCTCCAAACAATTCTTTAATGAATCTTTTTCCCTTCAGAGCCAATTCCAAATAAATGAGTTGTTTTTCTGTGATTCACAGCAGCCTCCCTTTGGGTGCAGTTTTCAATGTTAATGCCTCTGAGGTAATGAAAGGCCTTTCTGCTAGGTTGTGCTTCTGTTTGAACACGTTCTGCGGTTAAATAATAAATTATGGTTATGTTTTGATATAGTTTCCAAGGTTGAAATTAAGTATTGGCTCATTAAAACGTTACACATTATTGAACCGTTTCCACATTTGCTATTAGAACAAGAACTTGAATCCATCCCGAGAGGAAACATGCCTCAACATGTCCAGTTTGCTGTGGAAACCGAGTACACTATTAAAAAATGAAAATTAATCATCATTTTTTTCACCCTCTTGTCATTCAAAACTTGTATGTCTTTCTTTTTCCGTAGAATACAAAAGAAGATAGTTTGAAAATGTCCCAAAAAAAAAAAAAAAATAGGGTCCACTGTTTTGACTAGCATACGTTCAGATTAGCATACTAGCATCTGTGTTCTGTCTTTTATGTCTACATTTGCCAAAATTCATATAGTATTTAGTTTGAGTACTTATGTGCTAGCTTTTGTTTTTAATCAGATGCTTGCTCGTGCTAGCTCTTATTTCTCTGTTAGCATTAGCATTAACCTTTTCTTACTGTAATACTGCAGAAACGATACAAAGGTTTTAAAGATGCTTCTCAAAAGTACCCTTCATGTGTTTAGTGTAATGTTTAGGCTGTGTTTTCAGTGAGTGGAAGATCAGTGTGTGTCGCAGTGAGGTGAACTTGGCTAAAGAGCTAATCTCTGTCCAGCATACTGACCCCTCATTACAAGCGGCCTGCTGACCTGGATTTACTATTCCTGTCTCTGTCAATTACTCAGAGGAAAGGCTGACATCTGCCCCGGCCCTGTGACCCAGACACCGGTTGTGTTGTGCCCGTCATTTTACACACTGTATGTCACAAAAACTCTTACTACTACTACTACAACTACTACTACTACTACAACTAATTTTATCTTTATTATAATAACTTAATTAATTTTGAATAATGGTATTATTGTTATATTTTTATTATTATGTTATATTAATATTATGTTATGCTTTAAATAACAACAATAATGTTATGATTTTTAATAATTATTGGTTGTGATTATTATTATATTAATATTATTGCTTCTATTTTATAATATATTTTATATTAATTTATTACATTAATATTGATTAATATTCTTGTTATTTTATTAGTAATAATAATAATAACTTTAAAGTCATTAATATGTTAAGTTACTTAGTTAATTAACATTTTAATTACTTATTATTTTATTGCTATTTTAGTCATTTTTGCTATACTTTTAAATATTATTGTTATTATTGTAAATGTTTTATTAATTAATAATGCTAATATTGATAACAATAATTAAATAACAATAATTAAAATTATTAATAATCATAATACTTATTATATTTAATATTTTGTTATTTTTAATTTTGTAACAATATTAGACAATTAAAAATAACGTATAATAATACATTTTATATTAATGTTTTTTATAATAGTGATTATTAATATTTATTTATGTTTTATATGAATATTTTTAAAATGATAATACAAATATAACAATCATTATTGTATGATAATTATAATACATATTATTGTATTATTATTTTGTTACTTTATAAGCAATATAATAAAAATAATAATACAACTAATATTAATTTATTATTATTTTATATTACTATTATTATTTGGTACATTTAAAGAATAATAATTAAAATTAATCATAAACATAATTCTTATTATATTAATATTATATTACATTTTATATTATTTTATTTTGTTAATAGTGGTTATTATTATTATATATTTTATATTAATATCAAAATGATTAACAAAACAATTATTATTGTATTATAATTGTAATAATTATTATTTTGTTATTTTATTAGCAATAATATAACTTTATATTAATTGCTTTTTAAAATAACAATAGTATTACCAATTATAATACTATACATGTTATATATAATATTATAATATTACAAATATATAACATTAATATTAGAATTTTATATTACTTTATACTTTTTTAAAGGGGACCTATTATGCAAAAATCACTTTTATAAGGTGTTTGAACACAGTTGTGTAGCTGCAGTGTGTGAAAACAACCAGCCTATAATGTAAAAAATCCACCAACTCATTTTTTTTTTAATTTTTTTATTTATTTATTTTTTTTATAAAACCAATAAATCATGAACAGTCTCTCCAAAAGAGCTGTTTCAGATTCTCCCTCTGTTCACGTCACCGAGGGGAAACAGTTCTGCCCATTTGTGACGCTCTCTGCCCTATTAGCATAAACACAGCCCTGAGTGAGAAGCTGCGGTCCGCCATTACTGGAGATATATACAATGTCAGCGCCAAAGAGTCATTACAAGTGTTGTGTTTTGGGATGCACTAATGAACATAGGAGTCGCCATAATCTCCCCCATCTGAGCCGAGGACACTGCGGTTAAATTTCATTTTCGAAGGAAATATCCCGGAAAAAATCGATAACATCCCCTAAATGTTTAGGAATCAATACCAACGCTTTGTGCGCGAACGTCAGCTCCAGACAAAGTATCACACGTATGTTTTCCAAATTGCCTTTCTGAAAGAGCTTCTTGGCACTCTGTAAGGCTAATTGCTAAAGCTATCATTGTCTGTTTTCAATGCTGCTGTCTTCACGTGCTGTCAGAATGATCGTGAATAGAAATGTGGTAGTTAAAAGTTGCATATGAAAGCAATGTGAGTCGATCGCTTGAAGTTGTCGAGCTCATGATCAGAAGTGGGACTTATAAAGTTTGTGATAGCATGAGACCAGCTATGTTGTTATTTTTATCCCGCCGTGCTCCCCGTCTGTGTAATTCATAAACGCGCATTTATTATGCACAGTATAATCAGATGACTTACTTTGAAACCGAGTATGTTTTCTGTAAAGATAACAGGCTTGTATTAATAGTGGAATGTTTATTTGCAAAGGCTAGCACTGCTAATGCCAGAGCTTGAGCTCTTGAAGCTCCGCCCTCTTCTCCGGGAGCAATAGCTCATTTACATTTAAAGCAACATACTCAAATTCAGCGCGTTTTGGCTCATACCCTAAAAGTGGCAATTTTAACAAGCTATAAAAATTTATCTGTGGGGTATTCTGAGCTAAAACTTCACATATACGCTCTGGGGACATCAGAGACTTATTTTACATCTTGTAAAAAAGGGCATAATAGGTCCCCTTTAACAAATAGTAATAAAGACATGCTTACTTTTCAAAAAATTATGATCATCAACCTAAGAAGGTTATAAAACATTTTCTCTTAAAAGTGTGTGTGTGTGTGTGCATCTTCGTGTGGGTTGACATGGTAAGGTGAGGAAAAGCCAAACGGTTTTCGGGTGCCAAACTGCAACAGGCAGCCAATTCATCACAAGGGCCACATAATCCACTTAATCCAATTTAATTACCGCGTCTGTGTTGTTTTTGCCAGTTTGCAAAGCCTGTTTACTACGGGACGATAATGAGACGATGTCTAGGAGGGTAAATGTCCAAATATTACACAGCTTGATCTTCATTCTTGTTGGCATCAGCAGAAATGTCAGCAGGGGTAAGTCAGTCTTTGGTAAAACATTTAAATTTTGTAGTTTTTGCGAAATTGTTACATGAGCAGCATTAATTCTAGCTGACCATGTGCGCACGTCTATGTATGTTGAGCTTCACCTGCTGATCTCAGGGAAGTTGAGCGCTAAGTCTTACTTCCGTTTCTAATTACCGCAGCAGATGACGGACTGCAATTAAGGCCTTTTACAAATATATGAGCCCTGATTCCTAGCCAAACCAATTCTATGCTATAGATCAAACCTCTCTTCACTTAGCGGCACAACAGGGCCAGATATCGATCCGGCCATTGTGCTGCCAATCGACCTGGCTGCCCCGTACAGAACATTATGGTGAACCTAGCAAGTGATTTCCTATCTCTCATATTTCTTCATTTTTATAACAGCATGCCAACGCACCTGTTTGTGAAATATAGCCTGTGTTATAGACACCAGCATGGTCAGCTAAATGACATTTAACCAAGTATTGCTAACTGGCTGACATCAACTAGAGTTGGGGAAGCTACTTTTGCTCATCAAGATAAAAGTTAATCAAGCAAAAAAAGCTGTTAACTACAAAAGCTACAAATTAAACATAGCTAACTATATTTAAGCTAATCAATTAAGCTAAAAATGCTTATATTTTGTCGAAAATATTTACCTCAGCTCACTTAGCGTAAATCTGCTCCTGCAATAGTGAGCTAGCATTCTGTCATACTACAATCGCTAATAGCTACAAGTAGCTTGAACAAGTAGCAAAAAAGTGTCTTGTTAATAAACAAGCTACACCGTTTTGAAAACAGTTGGCTACTGTTAAACTTTCAAAAAATGTGGTTAAGTTTTAGTAGTTGCTACTGTATCTTTGAAAAATTAATATAGTAATTTTAGAAAAATTACTATTTTTGGAGTTATAAAAGTAAACACTTAATAAAACAAACACTGCTTTTCATATTCTGTGTTAATTTCTGAAGAAAACCTGCTGATTCATTTAAACGTGGTAAAAAGTTGTTACACAGCTGAGATTATCACATTTTTTACTGACATGATTTATAAATAAAAATTATATATTTAATATGATCATAATTTAATATTTTACTCTTTATATAATGTTATATAATTTATTAATGTTCACATTGATTAATAATAATTAATTTTTATATTGTTTTATATTTTTTATAATAACAATAACAATTATATAATAACAAATATATAATATTAATATTATTTTTATAGTATTTAATATACTTTTTTATTTGTGTATGTGTAGCTACTGTCATGCTTCTAAAAATGTAGTTCTAAAGTTACTGTTGCTACTGTATCTTTTAAAATATTACTAGTACTTTTTCTGGTTACTTGCTATTGCAATTTTGCAGCTAATAAAAATGCTGTTACTAGTCTCATTACAATAAGGTTTTTTTTTTTTTTTAAACATAGGAAAAATGTGTTACACTGTGAAGATGATCACATTGTTATTGACATATATCATGTATAAATATTAAAATATGACCTTATGAAATATAATAAACAGTACAATATAAAACTATTATAATATCAAATCAATACCAAATATTTTAATATTTAAAATATTATATATATATATATATATATATATATATATATATATATATATATTTAAAATATCCACTAAAAATTATTGCTGGAAAATATTACAGTAATCGATTAATATTGTTAAATATTGATTATTAATTTATCCTTTTAATACTACTTTTTATTTATTTATTTTTTTTAAATTTTTAGTTTTTTTATTTATATAGTACCATATAATTACAACGTTCATTGTCCAGGGTGCTTACAATTCAAAGATAAAACCAAATACCAAAAAAAAACAAAAAAAAACAATTTGTATATATATAAAACAAATATATAATATAATAATATTTTATATTACGTTTATATGCTATTTATATTACTTATCCACTGTATCCACTAAGGAAAATATGATTAGGATATTATCCGACACCGTCGCCCCTCATTAGGGGAGTCACGTGACTTCTAAAGCATAACTATAGACATGTCTGCCGCACGGCAGCTTGTTTTACCGGGACAAGTGGCTTATAGCTTCCGCTGACTGGACGGTTATCTGTGGAAACAGACCAGACGAAACACTGCAGGTAGGAATCACGGGACAGATTAGAAACCTACGTGTCCAGACAGAGAGAGAGGCTTCCTTTTTAAAAACCCTGCAGAACCGATCAAAACTGACTTGTATACAAAAATACAAGCCTGCCACCTAGCGGTTAATCATAAACATTGCAGATGAGAGAAAAAAATAGCGTAAACAACCATTACAGTAACACAAATACATCCAAACAGTCCGTGAATGAACCAACAAAGCATTATAAGACTCTTAAACGTGTTTTTAACCAACTCTGAACTTTTTCAAAGAGACTGGACGCGTTTTGTGTAGAATATATAACAGTATAATAGCGATGCCTCCATGTGGTCGTTTATGAAAGAAACCTTTTGAACTACCAAAATGTCAAGTTTAGATATTTTCAGATTCAAACGCATATATATAGTTTTTTTTATCAGAGATGAAGTGAAGCGGACTCTTTAGCACCTGGAGAGCTGCCCTCGTCCGTTTCCCGGCGATGACTCAGCGCTTCTGGCTCTCAGCGCGAGGGCTGCTGGGAACGAGAAACCGCCGCTGCAGCGCGGCAACGGCTCGTCGCCATGACAACAGCGGGTCTCGCGGGGGGATTTGTGTGGAGAGAAAAGTTCACCTGAAAAATACTCCAAGACACTATAAACGGACGCGAGTGAATGTGGCCAAACATACTAAATTTTCTCTCCCATCAACCACCCGCGAACTGAACTCACACATTTCGCTCCTTAACGTTCAGAAGGTCAAGCGGTGAAATATTCGGTCGTAATTGTCTTTGTGAATCCTTGTTCCTGACTGTTTCCCTGCGAAAACAGCCTAAACTCAGCAGAAACAACATTATTTACCAGCTGAGGTGGCAATAATTACAATTTCTGGATCTACTTTAATATTTCTGCAAATATATACCGTGTAATTTGCATTGGTTCACTAAATATACAGGCCCTGAGACGGTCTTTAGGAAAAATTTAACTAGCATATTTCTTGCTAGAAATGGTTCAAAATGTACATTAAGAAATATTTAATAGGTCAAAACATGATTTAACAGACAAGAAACTATAGTGTCCTTACATGACCTTTGAAAATCAGGTTGTTTTTATAAATTTTGTGGACTTTGTTTGCGATTTCAGTTCACAAGAGGACATTTAAGGCCACAAAAACATGTTAAGTGATCTGCTATATAGACAAATTATATATGAAACTTTTACAGTAAACATTCATGTGGAAGTCAGGATTTATATTGTTAGTAATGTTTTATTATTATTATTATTTTTACTAGATAGATAGATAGATAGATAGATAAAAAATCCCAGATAACATTACCTCTAAATAAAACTGTTACAAAGACAATGCTACTACTAATACTACTACCACCAATAATAATAAGAAGAATATTATTTAAAAAACAGGGGTCTTCAAATGAACACAAAACTAAATACTATAAATGTGCACTAAAATATGAACAAATATTTATAATATTATGAATTAATATTTTCAGTATATTTTTGAAAGTCATGTAAGTAGCCCCACCCGCTATGAAATCCCATTGGTCCAAAGTCTTCTTACTTTTAGATAATCATGTTCAATCAAAAACAACAACAACAACAACAACAAAAAACCCTCTTGAAAAACACAAATGAAATATGCATTTCTGAACATTTAAAGACTAACTAAATTAAGTTTAACTAAAATACTAATTTTGCAAATGAAGTATCAGCAGTGACTTTTTCCACCCTTGTGTTTTTTTTTATTTTTTTTATTTTTTTTTTTTATACAGCTTCTAAATATACACTAATAATAAAATAAAATAATAATAAAATAAACATTCAGTTTAGTGAAATTGTGAACGTGATAGATCCGTAGTAAGAAAACAGTAGTCAATGAGAGCATGTGATCCTGAGCGTGGCTGGAGCTCAGAATGAGTCCTCTGTCAGGTCACCACCAGTATCCCAGAGTGCACTGGGCAGCCAATCATATGGCTGACACAACAGCAGGGAGAGAACAGGTTCCTCAATCCAGCGGCCAACAAAAGCTCATTTATTCAGCCATTTTGTATAGAGGAGATTATTCACAGCCAGACTAAAACAAACACACACACATCTGATTTTATGGTGGAGACATTTATTTATGTATGTATGTATGTATTTATTTACTTATGTTTAACTGTTAGAGCATCATACTATTTTTATTAATTATTATTGTATTTATTAATTATTTTTTTAATGTATTTTGATATAATCTGTTAACTGGATTATTATTATTATTTATGAATTAGTAATTTAAACAATATTAAGTTTAACAACTAAAGGGCCTTAAATTAATTAATTAGATTTTATTTCTTATTTTGGATTAATTATTAATTATTCTAGTAAATTATTTTTGTTTATTATTTATTTCAATTTCATTTAATATTAAGTGTAATTGTTAAAGGGTCTCATTTTATTAAATTATTATTGTATTTATTATTTATTTTATTTCATTTCAGGCTATTTCATTTATTAATTATTTTTAAAAATTTTTGATTTGGGGACATTCGGTGCCCAAAAAACAATAAAAGCATACCCACTGGATCTGATCAAGATCACTGATTCATCACGGCAAAACAACAGCGCCCATGATTGAACAGTCATCTGAGTCAGTCCATTGCGAACGAACGCCGCTCCCAGATCGCAATGTGATGAACGAATCAACACATGAGTATGGAGAGGCAGAGAGATGGATTATTGATTTGTTGACGAGGTGTTATATCCAGCTGACCCCTGAGAAAGGCCGTCAGGACAGCGAGGCCCACACAAGATGCAGTGTTTGCTGTCAACAACAGTGTGCTTGTGCTGCCTATATGAGGCCACAAAGACACATTTATTATGGCGGAAAAAAGCCCGTCCGACAATCGCCAACCGTCCGGCCCGCTGGATAAACGCCAGGCAGGAGTAGGATGGGAGAGTGAAGAATCGTAGTGCCCCGTGACTGCATTCCCATGCACCTCTTCATTTTTATATGGAGAATGACTTCATGACTTCAGATTTCACTGTTTATATAGGCTTAGAACAATAGTAGTAATTATTACAGCAATTTAATACATTATAATATTTAGTAAGTATAATATCTAGTTAAATTATATCTTTGTAATACCTTTATTATAACTTATTATAATAAGTATATTCATAGTATATTCATCATTTGTATTGCAAACATATAATAAATGTTATAATATTTAATATTATATAATGCAACTGTAATTATTATTATTTATGAAAATAAATGTTTTTGGATTGCAAAAAATAAATATTATAATTTTAAAAAATATATGTAATATTATAAATAAGACAAATTTGAAAAAAATCTATTTATATTATATTATTAAACAATAAAATTTGCATTAAAACTTGATGTTTATTCAATAATAGTGAATAATAGTATTACATAACACTATTACATATAATAACACTATAATAACTCTATTATATATAAAAGCAATTTAAATTGTTTTTGTTATTATCAAACAGTTAATGAATATATAATATATACAATTTAAAATAATAATATATTATTTTATAATAATAATAATAAAATAATAATAATAATTTGCCATTTAAATATATTATTTAAAATTATTATTATTATTATTATTATTATTATTTTCCTTTCAAACTTAATAATAATAAGAGTAATAATAATAACATCAACAACAATAATACATTTAAAATGTAGTTATAGTTGTTAAATAAGTGAAATAATAATGCATTTAAATGGCAAAATATTATTATTATTGTTATTATTATTATCATCATCAGTATTCAAACAGACAATATCATGCTTATGGTAACAAACATCTGTAACAACAAACAAAAATTCGGAAAAAAAAAAACTTTTGAAAACTATTATTAGGTTAAAGTTTCTTGAAAACGTAAACTACAGATTGTGTTAATGCAGTGTGTGTGTTTGTCTCGGTGTCAAAGCTGTTTAATAGTCCAGTGGTGTTCAGGACACACGTCTGGCCAATTCTATAACAGAAAAGGATCGGCTGATTAACATGCCACACCACTCACTTCCTCTCAAACACCCTATTGTCATCCTCCAAGATGCCTGACAACAAAACACTTGTGTGCGCTTATGGGCAACAGAACTTCCAAGAAAGATCAAAAGGAAAACAGAAAGGAAAAAAAGTGGTGAACATATATCCTTATGGCCTACACAACGAGAGGATGAGATGACCAATGTATAGAAACAGGAGACTGTCTTGATTCCTTGCAAAAGACTGACAGGACAATGCAGTTTCAAAGAAAAATCAAAAAAGGCCAGTACAAACAATAAACATACTAGGTATCAAGTTTCCAAAATCCAGTGACAACTAAAATTTACCAGATTTAACAAAATCAAACAAACAAACAAACAAACAAACAAAAACTAACTCAGTTTAATTTAGCTACAAATTGTACATGTAAACAAAGTACTATGCTTTGAAAGTTGGCAAAGGCATTATTTTGTATGACAGAATTTTTAAAGCTTATTTATCAAATTTGGCCACAAAAATGTTATTCCATGTGTGTGTGTGTGTGTGTGTGTGTGTGTGTTCATATTCATCTCTTTGTCTCTCACTCGAATGTGTGTGTAATGGAGTGAGAACAAGGTCAGAAGCTCATTGGTCAGTTCTGGTGATTGACAGGTCAGAATCTCCAAGTTACAGGCCCCTCCATTTCAGACCTATAAATGGACTCCCATCTCACTCTGCTCTGAATCGCCTCATTCTGACAAACTCTCTGCTGGTAAGTCTAGTAAGTTTTTATCATTGCAATGTTTTACAGCTTATTTTGCTTCAAGCATTCCGAACTGCAGATGAAATTTCAAAACTAACTACATAATGACTAGAAATGTGTTTGCAAAAGACAGAAAGAAAGCTAATGGTCCATAAAATTGCTTCAACGCTTAAACTTTTACAGCCATTTGAGGGAAAAGTTAAACAGCTTGAAATTGCTTTCAAACATTTCCACATTTTTAGTGCTTATTGTAATTATTCCAGAAAACGTCGAACGCTACACTACATTAAGATGTCAGATTTAGAGAACTGCCTGGGAACCATCATTGAGGTCTTCCACAAATACTCGTCCAAAGAAGGCGACAAGTACAAATTAAAAAAGACCGAACTCAAGGATCTGCTCACAAATGAATTTCCGACTCTTACCGAGGTAATTAAACTTCAAACTTTAATGAAACTTTTTTTTTACCCTACACTTGGGCTTGAAATTTAAAGAATGCTTGATTTTAAAATCAAGGTTTTGTGTCAGAATTGAGTTTTTGGGTCAAAAATTTGGTTAAAAATATTTTTAATGGTGAGTGAATTAGCTATTTTCATATTTAAGCCTTTTCTTTTCCAACTCTTTACGAATCAATTAAACTTCAAACTTTTTTTTTTTTTTTTTTTTTTTTTTACTCTACACTTTGTCTTGAAATTTAAAGAATGTTTGATTTTCAATCAAGGCTTTATGCCAGAATTGAGTTTTTGTGTAAAAAATTTGATTAAATATTTTTAATGCTAAGCAAATTAGCTATTTTCATATTTAAGCTTTTACTTTCCCAACTCTCATAGAAGTAATTCAATTTCAAACTTTTTTTTACTCTACACTTTGTTTTGAAATTTAAAGAATGTTTGTTTTACAATCAAATCTTCATGTCAGAACTGAGTTTTTGTGTCAAAAATTTATGATTAAATATTTTTTTAAGTGAATTAACCATTTTTATCTATTTTAATTACCGAAGTAATTAAACTTCAAACTTTTTTTTTACACTACACTTTGTCTTGAAACTTAAAGAATTGTTGATTTATAGTCAAAGCTTTATGTCAGAATTGAGTTTTTGTGTCAAACATTTACGAATAAATAATAAATGTGTAATAGTAAATTGCGCATTAGCTATTTTCCTATTTCTTAAGCTGTTTCTTTTTATCTCACTCAGCATGTGAAAGATCAAGCAACAATGGACAGTTTGATGGAAAGCTTGGATACCGATGGTGACTCAGAGTGTGATTTTCAGGAGTTTATGACCTTCATCACCATGGTTACCATCTGTTGCCATGAGTTTTTCGAACACCACGAAGACGAATGAGTCGAATTTAATAAAATGAGTTCAGTTTTCGTAGTTTAATGAGTCACAATACATTCCTCCTCTTAAAGTTTGCTTTGTTCTTTATCATATCATATTAGGATTGTTGTTTTGTTTGGATAGAATGTACATGCAGCTTGTGCAACAGTTTGTTTGGCTTATTTTGCTAGACTCCAAACTAGTTCATAATTTATTACAAAGCATGTTTCTATTATTTTGCCTCGGCATTTTTTTATTTTTTTTTTTCTCCAAGACATCCCCATCATAAATCTCATCGAGTGAAATGCGGACCAGGTGTTGCGCTCTTGCCATTTCAATTCCAGGCTGATTGTGAATTTTTTTTATTTTTTTATTTTTTTTTTCTGATTAGCTTCAGACTATTAGGCTGCTATTGACTTACGTTGGATTGTTCTGGGGCCTGAGACAAATCATACTGTGCTTTAAAAAGACCCACCAAAGCAAATGGTTCTTTTGAAAATATCTAATATGATGTTTACAACCATCCATAAATGATTTGGAATTTCAGATCAATCCCATATGTTATTAGAGGCATGAAAACTCATGGTTTTCATGTATTAAATGTTCAGAATATTTACTAGCAGATTTTTTTTTTTTTAATTGAAATGTGTTTTCCAACTGTAACCTAAGCTAACAGTCAATGTTAAAACATCAGGCTTAATTCATGAAACAAGGCATTTTCTGTGTAAATCGTACATAAATCTACTTGCATGCAAATTATTAAACTGAATGCGACAATTTACTTAAGAATGTATTATGAACAATTTACAAAAATTTGTGTAACAAGGCCCTACAGTGAATGTTTCCTTATAAAGTTGAACAAAACAAAAGATGAACAAGTTTCAGAAGCCAAACTTTTAGAATTATAGAATGAAAACTAGCTAAATAAAACTGTGAACAGATGAAATTAAGTAAAGAGTGAATTTTTGAAACTTTGACTGCATTAGTTTTAAAATAAAGATGTTCAATAAAATTCTATAATATCCCATCAACACAATATCTGTCTGTCTGTCTGTCTGTCTATCTGTCTCTCTGTCTGTCTATCTATCTATCTATCTATCTATCTATCTATCTATCTATCTATCTATCTATCTATCTATCTATCTATCTATCTATCTGTCTGTCTGTCTGTCTGTCTGTCTGTCTGTCTGTCTGTCATCCATCTATCTATCTATCTGTCTATCTATCTAAAGATGTTCAATAAAATTCTATAATATCCCATCAACACAATATCTGTCTGTCTGTATGTCTGTCTATTCGTCCGTCCATCCATGTAGTTTTGAAATAAAGATGTTTAATATAATTCCATTAATATCCCATCATTAACGCAACATCATGTTTATCTTTATCCACAAATCCTATTGTGTTAGTTATAGTATACTTAAGAACAAAACAGAATTAATAGTTAATTGCAATATTTATTTAAAATTTAATTTAAAAGCATTTGTGAAGAGGAACTGGGTCCTATATAAACCAAGAAAATCATTAGTTTTATGTTTGGCATTACCTTCTCCTCCAGAAAAAAAATTGTCAACAACTCGAGGATGCCTGTAAACAATGGCTTGGCATGGTCCCTTGTGACTTCCATTGATTTAGATGTCCCGCAGGTATTCTTATTACCGAGCACAAACCATCAATACAGCAGCCTTGATATCCGTGTGTTAATTAACAGATCAATGGTCACGCAGCAAGACCCTGAAAGATGATAAATATAATATGCACACAATCTGATAAAGAATACCTTCTTCATCTCAAGTATGTTTACATTAGGCAGCCTGAAAATCACCTACATATTTATACGCAATACACAAATCTAAACAGTCAAATACAAGTTTGTTTGAAGGACTTTTATGCATTGACCAATCACAGACTGCCATACTGAAAGCTCCCGATAAGTGGTAGTGTTGTGCCGTGCCAACACAAGTTCCCTGATCTAAGCTGTGGAAATGAGAAATGTGTTGAGGTGGAGGCTGGACACAATATGATAAAGTGACTGGATTTATTTGACAATGCAATAAGGCATAAAATAAATAAATAAAACATGATAAAAATAAGTGTCCACAGTATTTCTGGAGTGAAAGATGAGTGCCTTGGGGTGATTGCTTTGGCTAAGTTGAGCAAATGAGGCGCTCTCTCTCTCTCTCTCTTTCTCTCTCTGTGTGTGCGTGTGTGTGTGTGTGTGTGTGTGTGTGTGTATGTTTACCCAGCTGTGTGGTCTGACTATGACCAGTCTTTTAGCATCTCACAGTAGGTAATGTCCCATGAGGTCACTGGATTGGACACGGGTAGAATTTGGGAACTCGACTTGCTGCCAAAAAGGAGCTCTGTGGCGGTATTCAGTCTGCTGTTTCTGGAACATAAAATCACAAATATATGACATTACATTACATTATGATGCTTTTCTAGCTATCTAACAACTTACACAAATTCGTGTTTAATGAACAAGGCCCTACAATGAATGTTTCCTTAAATTTCAGGAGCCAAACTGTTAGAAATTATGGAATAAAAACTAACAAAATAAAGTTGTGAACAGATGAAACTGAAGTAAAATATGAGGAAGTTTATGAAACACTGATTGCATTAGTTTTTGAAAATAAAGATGTTTATATACAATAAAATCCAAAATATCCCATTATTAGCAAAATCTATCTATCCATCTATCTGTTTGTCTATCTATCTATCTATCTATCTATCTATCTATCTATCTATCTATCTATCTATCTGTCTATCTATCTATCTATCTATGTGTCTGTCTGTCTTTCTATGTCTGTCTGTCTATCTATCTATCAATACATGAATACCATTTGGAAATTATATCTTCATGAGCTCTGGAGGTTCTCATTTGAAATTAGCAATGATTAACATACATTCATTTCCCTACCATCCAGATTTTTCATTTTCTTTCCATCATTAGGGATTCAAGGCAGCTTTGAGAACACTTGAAAGAGAACGAGGGGAATGCAGAGAGAGAGAGTGAGTGATTAGATTGAGTGACTATATATTTCTTATATAGGCAGCGTGTGTGCGTCTTGAGCGAGAGATGCAGACAGAAGGCGTTTTAATGACATCCACCATCATGGAAAAACACTTATTTGATTATATAGATGCCTCAAGATGCAACATAACTACAAGTACCTCACTGTGAGCGCTTGCCAATCACTGATTAATTGTTAATGTCTACATGTGTGCATACCTTCTGCATCAGAGTGCAAAACCTTACTGATTTGATATACATCATCATTTCCACAAAGCCAACTATCACTACTGATTGGTTGACACATTGTAAAGGTGTTGATTGAGTTTGAGTATCCTGACAGCTGTAAAGTAATTTCATCTTAATAGTTCAGCTCTGCACCAAAGTTGTGTCAGCACGTCTATATATATATATACAGTATATATATTTTATGTCAAGAAAATATGGAAATAAAAGGCTAGAATTTTAGGCTAGACATTGTTATCCTCATTTTTCTGCCATCTAAAACAATTACATATTCCATAAACGTAAACCTGTTTAACATCGTACAGAAAAATTATATAAATACCCCATTTCAAAGAATGACCCCAGGATTTCCATGCGGCAATATTTTCCTCTTTCTTCCTCATCTCTGTCTCTTTATGATATTCATTGTTTAAATTAGAAGAAAAATGGAAGGGGTCTCAGAAGCGAGCGGAGATGCTTTCTTGGGGCTGCATGGATGCACATGATATGAGAAGCAAAATTAAATAAAGGCTGATTGTGTTCAGGGGATTATATCGGGGTTAGTCCTGCATGCTCGGCTGGAAACATGACAGCACAAGAATAATTAGCTCACCTGCAAATATTTCTAACTCACTTACACCGGCTGACTCCAGTGACCATCCTGATGGAAGGAGGGGAGTGTGTGTGTGCATATATATGTCTGTAAGCGTGTAAGAAAGAAAAAGGTAACCCCAGGAGCTCATAGACCCCAGCAGTGAGAACAGATGTCCTACCACAACCTATAGCAGCCTGTGAGTGACCTCCATGAGAGCGGGCTGCCTTGCATTAGCACCTGCCCTTGCTCACGGGGAGGCGGAAAGGAAGTCATTTTAATTGGAGTATTACTTACGGGGCAGTGATTCATACCTTATCATATATTGTGTGTGTTTTGGAGAATGTAGGAATGTCCTGGAAAACATCTGAAGAGGTAAAATGGGACATGGATATGTGCTTATTTTACTGAAGGAAGCGGATTGGTTTATATTCATTTTTACAAATTACCTAGCTCTCCGGCAGGGCCCTTAGAGCCCACACTTAAACACCATCCGATTATTCCCCCAGCATATCTGCATCCCCCAGAGAACCGCATCAATTGCAAAGCAATAAGAAAATCTGGTGGGGTCTTCACCCTTCACAAAGACTTCCGATGGGGATTTCGGCAAAGAGATCTAAAAAAAAAAAAAAAACAGAGATACTTATTATTATAGATACTTATTATTATATTAATATATATATAATTATTATATATATATCATATTATATGATCTGAATTATTTAAAAGAAATGGCCACAATAGTGATTTCACGATATCTTTCGGCAGCATTTCAATGAATATATTTGCACAAGATTTTCTTAATTTAAATTATCTATAAAAAATCCTATCTATCTATCTGAATAATTATTTTAAATAAATATGTACATACACGGTACAGTTGGGTCTTGCAAATAAAAGATGTATATAACATCATATGTACACAATCATATATGTGCTTTTTGCATTAGTTTTCACTCGCCACCATGATAACTTCCGATGGGAATTTCACTGCAGAAATCTGAAAGAAAAAAGCTGTTTTTCTGGAATTAATTAAAAGAAATCACTACAATACTGTTGTCAAGATCTTTTTTGGCATCTTGACAGATTTCCTTGATTTAAATTGCTTATTTATTTAATTTTAAGAGGCTTTAAATCAATTAATTATTTTTTTTAACCAATTTTAATTAAACAATATTCGCATAGAAAAATATAAATATTTTAAATCTATATCTGCATATATACAGCACAAAGAGGTCCGCAAATAGTGAAATTCTCTATGTATATAATACTATATGTATATAATAATATATGTACTTATTTTACATTAAGAAGCTGATTGGTTTATATCATTTTTTACAGATTACCCAGCTCTCCGACAGGCCCCTTGGAGCCCACACATAAGTGCCATCCAATTATTCCCCCAGTCACCATGATGACTCCCAAAGGGGATTTCACCACAGAAGTGCTATTTCCCTGCCATTATATTTTAAAGAAATTACTATGATAAATTTGCATTCGACGATTTCCTTAATTTAAATGGTTTAATTATGTGATTTTAAAGCTGTCAAAAGCACTCCTTTTTGAATTGTTGGTCTATGTAAATGTGTAGATACTGGACGATTTTGCCTATTGTTTCGCATCAACAGCCCATACAGATAAACATTATTTTATCTCATTTGTTCTCTTCTCCTAAACATTGATACATCTCTTCCTACACCAGATTCTGCTGTATTGCTTTAAAAAGAATTGTAGCTGAAGGTTCGAAATAATGACAGAAAATTATCTGTCACACCGAGCCACACAACAAGGGCCAATACTACAAAACGTCACAACAAATTTCTCTTCATATCCAGTGTGTGCTTGAGCAGACCCACAGGACAGACGGAAATGGGAAGCTCTTGTGCCGAAATGATGTTTTCTGCATTCCACGAGTGGCTCTTCTCCGAATTCATTATGCTTTTCTGTTTCTGATATAACCGTGCTGTCTCGGAGTGGAATATTTGTTTACAGCTTGCTCAACAAACAAGTGCGCTGTTATTTTGGAAGCTGAGTCTAGTTAACCCCACAGTGTAGATGTGATTGCTCTAAAGCAGACGAGCCAGGATTTCAGCGGCGAGTTTGACCTCGGAATGAAAGGTCAGTCATATAATGCTGTGATTTCAACCAGATCTGTTTTAGTATGCCTAGTGTTTGCAGTTTTTATCATAAAAGGAGCATTTTCTTGCCTTTCAAGACTTGAATTATGTGCATTCGTACACAAAATCTGAGCTGTTTTTAACATATCTAGCTCTTTTTCTATTTCTCATTACAACTCTTTTGTATATGGGATTTCAGTTTTGCTTCCTAGCCCTAAATTGTTTTAAAAACAATGGCACAATAAAACATTTAATTTAAAGGAATAGTTCACAGAAATTATCCAGAAAGTATTCACCCTCAGGCCACCCAAGATGCGATGAGTTTGTTTTGGATAAATTTAGCATTATATCTCTTGCTCACCAATGGATCCTTTGCAGTGAATGGGTGCCGTCAGAATGAGAGTCCAAACAGCTGATAAAAACATCACAATAATGCACAAGTAATGCAAGTAATCCACTTCATGAATATTTGTATTAAACAAAACCTTAATTAAGATGTTTTTACTTAAGTCACCTATCCATAACATTTATTTCTTCATTGAAAGTTTTTCACTTCAAAAGATGTTAACTGATGGACTGGAGTACTGTGATGTTTTTATGAGCTGTTTTGACTCTCATTCTGACGGCACCCATTCACTGCAGAGGATCCACTGGTGAGCAAGTGATGTAATGCTACATTTCTCCAAATCTGAAGAAACAAACTCACAAAGGGTGAGTAAATTTTCAGCAAATTTTCATTTTTGGTTAATTATTTCTTTGATTGTGAAAGTAGATGTTATCATGTGTTGTAGGTTTGTTCAAACTGGTGAAAAATCCGATTCACGTTAACAACCCCCACACACACCCACATAAAAGCATCTGTGACCCCTTGTTCAATTTTAGTCTTATATGTGCCGTATCAGAATAGCTTCCTTATCGTTTTCATTACTGAGGTCAGAGCACTTTGGAAGGAGATTGATGACAGGTTTATAAATGGTTTCCTCAAAAGTTTTGACGTTTATTTATAACAGGAGTTTCTCTGTTGTGCCGTTCTGCTGCTCGGCTTTATTGTTCTTGTGTAAGTCAGATTGGTCGAGGTCAGAAACGCTTGTAGCAATAACACAGTCCCTGGAGTCAGCCCGTGCCATGACCTAATTTAAAATAGTTTGCGATTTATCCGTGAGCCAAAGTAAAGTCTATGATTTGTAAGTATAACCTGTTCATCATATCTGTATTTCTTTACAATTAAAATAATTGCATTTACATGCAAAACTGTTATATACAGTCATGTGAAAAAGTTAGGACACTATAGAATTCCATTGGTTTTTTGTATCAGGACATAATAAAACATTATCTTGTCTTGGCAGGTCTTAAAATTTGGAAAATAAAACCACAGATGAACAACAACACATGGCATATCGCACTGTGTATTTATTTATTGTACAAAAATAAAGCCAAAATGGCAAAGCCTTGTATGACAAAGTTAGGACACCCCCACTGTTAATATTGGAATTAAGAGGGTAAGTAGCAGTCAGACACTGCTAATCAAATGCCTTTGATTAACTGATCATCAGCAAGTGTGAACACCTCTATAAAAGCAGAAATTTTGGCAGTTTGCTGGTCTGGAGCCTTCAGATGTGTGTTAACATGATGCCAAAGAGGAAAGACATCAGCAATGATCTTAGAGAAGCAATTGTTGCTGCCATCAATCTGGAAAGAGTAATACAGCCATTTCCAAACAATTTGAAGTCCATCATTCTACAGTGAGGAAGTTTATTCACAAGTGGAACACATTTAAAACCGACACCAGTTTTCCCAGGAGTGGACGTCCCGGCAAATTCACCCCAAGATCAGACCGTGTAACGCTCAGAGAAGTGGCAGACAACCCAAGAACTCTACAGGCCTCAGTTTACATGTAAAATGATAAAGTTCATGACAGTACAATTAGAAAAACAATGGGACAAGAATGGCATGTTTGGAAGGCTTGCCAGAAGAAAGCCTCTTCTATCTAAAAAAAACCCCAAAAAACATGGCAGCACAGTTTAGGTTTGCAAAGTTGAATCTGAACAAGCCATAAGACTTCTAGAACAATGTCATTTGAACAGATGAGACCAAAGTGGAGATGTTTGGTCAATGCACAGCGGCACGTTTGGTGAAAACCTAAAGAGCATATCAGCACAAACACTTCATACCAAAAGTCACACATGCTGGTGGAGGGCTGAGCCACAGGACCTGGGCACCTCACAGTCATTGAGTTGACCATAAACTCCTCTGTATACCAAAATATTCTAGAGTCAAATGTTAGGATATTTCCAGTACAGTGAGATATACAGTATAATGCTGTCAAATGTTTGAAAATAAAAAAATAATAATAATAATGTTCTGAAAGATGTCTCTTATGTTCACCAAGGCTGCATTTATTTAATTAAAAATACAATAAATTAATATAATTTATTAAAAAAACAACTGTTTTCTACTTGAATATATATTATAAAATGTTATTTATTCATATGAAGCAAAGCTGAATTGTCAGCAGCCATTATTCCAGTGTCACATGATCCTTCAGAAATCATTCTAATATGTTGATTTAGTGATCAATTATTATCAATTATCAAATTACTGGAGCTCAGTTATTGGTAATGGTCCTAATTTTATATATATATATATATATATATATATATATATATATATATATATATATATATATATATATATATATATATTTTTTTTTTTTTTAAACTGATACATTATTTCAGGATTCTTTGATGAACAGAAAGTTCAAATTAAAAAAAAAATATATATAGAAATCTTTTGCAACATTATAATTGTCTTTACTGTCACTTTTGACCATTTTGATGTGTCCTTGGTGAATGAAAGTATTAATTTAAAGTAATAATTTCTTGCTTTGTTTTTAAATCTTTCTTACCTCAGACTTTTGAATGGTAGTTTCTGGAAAAGTATTAAGCAGTTTTCTTCATTCCTTTAAATTATTTCACAATAGTACTGTTTTTACTGTATTTCTGAACAAATTAGTGAGCATAAAGGACACACACACACACACACACACACACACACACACACACACACACACAAACTTTAGCCAATAAAAAATAAAATAGAGTATTTTCACATTTCAAAAAGATATCCAGTTTTAACAGGCCAAAGTCAATTTTTACCCCTAGTGTTTCTCATTTCCCCTTGCGGCAGGCATTTTTACGCATCGAAATTGAATTTTAACAAGTCAAATTCACACATTCCTCTTACTGCTATGAAATGTAACTCACAAACTAATGAATAATTAGTATCTAATGAATAATGAAAAGCTCAAAAATGGTCACAGATTTGTTTGTATCTTTGTTCGGGGCTTGTAATCCTCACAGTACTGCAGTGGGTCTGTGTGAGATCTCTCAGCTCCCGCCGTCCACAAGATAAACATTTCAACAGCACCGTGTCCATTTACACGACTCTCTAGGGTGACTGTGGGATGCCACAGAATAGAGCGGACACCTACACACACACACACACACACACACACACACACACACATACACACACACACACACACACACACACACACACAGAGCGGGGACAATCAGATGTGTGGGTAGATGGAGTCGAGGTTGTATTCTCCTCAGGGACCTGGTTTCTTAGGAAAGATGGTTTGTTTTGTCATCTTTCCACTCTCTTTTTCTTTTCTTTCTGCCGTCTTTTCGAGCAGAGGGGCCCTTAAATGTATTAAAGCCCATCAAAGAGTCTTTCAGACAAAATAAAAAAAGGCACAGTCGCAAAAGGACACACGAGCCTTTGGCTTTGAAGAAGAGAGCAGGGACGCGGTCGATGCTGACCAAATTTGATCCCAGTAGTTACCCACAATCCTCGGCTTAGAAGGTGGGGTTTACTGGTTGGCAGAATTGGAGAGTTGTGGCATCTGCCAACGTAGATACAGAGCAATGCTGACAGGAGACGTGTGTCAGGGAATAAAGACTGTGTGTGTATCTATATTTTTTAAATAGGCACTCATACACACACACACACACACACACACAAAGTAAAATAAAAAAGTAAAACACACACACACACAAAGTAAAATAATCTAAATTATTGTAATATTATTAATCATTTCTATTATTCTAAATACATTATTTATATATTTGCATTATTATAATATTATCATATTTTCTATTATTGTAATTTTTGCAATAATTTTTATTTAATAATTATAATTACTACTGTTATACTTATTTATATTATTATAAAAATATTACTTGTATATTTGTATCATCATTACATTAATATATTTGTTTATTATTGTAATTTTGTACAATATTTTACATTATTTTATGTATATTTGTAGAATGATTTAACACTAATTCAAATTATTATTATATTATTTTTTTCATTTATAATTAATTTTCCCCTTGCATTATTATTATTATTATTATTATTATTATTATTATTATTATTATTATTATTATTATTATTGTTGTTGTTGTTGTTGTTGCTGTTTATTATTGTATTTTTACAATAAATGATGCATAAAAGGTTAACAGAAACTTTTTACATTATTATAGATATTATTATAGATATTTTTTTAATATAGTATTTTTATCTATTTTCTTTCTGACAAAAAAATAAATAAATAAATAAAAAGAAAAGAAAAAAAGACAGATGCAAAAATATATATTAGCCCTTGACTTTGAAGAAGCGAGTAGGGACATTATTGTAATTTAAAACAATTTATATTAATATGAAAAACTGTATATAGTTACACATATATTTTTAAAATATTAATAAAATATTTTTTTATTATTATTTTTTATTATCTTAGGTGAAAAACAAATCAAGAGCTTAGCTGTTTATATATATATTTGAGATAAAGCTGATAATTGATGAGATTCTCAGTTATGTTTCATTCAAGTCTCTGGAGCTCAAAACATGCAGATTTAGTCACGGTAATTTTGCATACATTAATGTGACTAACTCCCAATTTTTTTTTTTTATCCAAAAAGGGAACATAAAATACAGAATATGAAATGAAAAAAATGAGTCTATGTCTTTACAGAGACATCAAATTCAGACATCAAGGGTTATAAAACCTTTTCAGATCAAAACGAGGCCTCTTTATCGCTCTCTCTGTACTTAAGAGTGAAAAATATAATGAATATTAAAAAACAGTCTTTTCTTATTTCATAGCAAAGAGTCTGAAATGCAGATTAAATGCTCTATTGGAATCTCATTACCGGCTTCATTTTCAAACGAGCTTTGAGAATTTTAAAGAGTGAATAATCAGACCTAATATAATGTAAATGAATTTATTAAAGAAGTTTACACAAAGGTTGACCTTGAGCTGATATGCACTATAAATATCAGGAGGGTGTAGGAACAGATCAAAGGAAGCCCTGCAGACTTCTTTCCAAGGCTTTCTCCAAACCTTAAAAAATTCAGCAACACACACTTCACGAAACCTCACTTTGATACAGATCTAGCACTAAACGCCTGTGCTAAGTCTCTTATTCTTAATAAAGCGCCTCAAACAAAGTACCAGGAGATACAGCTTCCGTTTGAAATAGTCTTGCCTTAATTAAATCTTAAATCGAGTCTTAGTTCTAATCTTAATTTTTTCATGTTAGCTTTGAAAGATACATTAGATGATTCTGTTTTTATCATAAACAGAAATAGCTGCTTCTTTGTTGCATATTCATCCGCTGATGTATTGTTTATTGCAATCCCTTGTGTTTCCATGTTTGTTGTTGTATATAATCAATATTTATCAGAAAAGTCCTTAGGGATATTCTGTCACATCCATAATTAATGCATATGGCGGTCTTTAGAGGAAACAAGTTATCTCCCTACTGCTTGGGAGAGCGAGAGAGAAGTGCTCTATTTATTAAGAACTAAAAAAAAAAAACACAATCTACAGTTTTCCAGCATTTTATCCAAAGCCCATGTTTAATGATGTCAAAGTTCCTTTCATTTTAATTTTTGTATTTTAATTTGTGTTTTATACAATAGCCTTCAACTCTTTACAACTAAACATACTGTTTTACTACTGTAGCTTTAATATATATATATATATATATATATATATATATATATATATATATGACCTCTGTTATGACTAACTAACTTTAAAACAGTACTTGAAACTGCTTAGTAATGCACTAAAAACACTCAGAACACTTTGGCATCAATGCATAGCAACCCCTTGACAACCACCCACAACATGCTAGGAACCGCATAAAAGATTTGACAAAGAACTCATTACAAACTACATAGCAACCACCCAGAACATGTTGAAACAGCATAGCAATGTTCGAAAAATATTCAGAACACATTAACAATTGCTTAGAAACACCCTGGAAACCACCCACAACATTACATATAGGAACCACATTGCAACAAATTAAAACCACTCTAATCACATTAGCAAGCACATAGAAACACCCTGGCAACCACCCATAAAACCCTAGGAATCACATAGCAATGGTCTAAAAAAATTCAAAGCACATTATTCACTGCATAGCAACACCCTATCAACCAACAACAGCACAGCATTAATAAAGATGTGACACTTACAACAGACTTAAAACTGCATAGCAACACCCTGGCAACTACCCACAACACTCTAGGAATCACATAGCAATGCACTAAAAATATTTAGAGTATGTTAACAATGCCATAGCAACACCCTGGCAACTATCCACAACACTAAAGAAACCACTAAAATATATTCAGAGCACATTTTCCACTTCATAGCAATGCCTTGGCAACCACCTACAACATTTTAATGACTACATTGCAACGTTCTAAAAACCTACTGATCATATAACAACTGCATAGCAACACCCTAACAACCACCCACAACACTTCACGATGTGCACATTAAAACTATGCAAATATTCATAGCAAATGTTTAGCACAACATTTTAACAACTGCATAGCAACACGCTAGCAACCCACCCCCCCCCCCCCCCCCCCCCCCCCCCCCCCAACACTTTAGGACGTGCATAGTAAAGTGCAAATATTTACAGTAAATATTCAGAATACATTAGCAACTGCATAGCAATGCCTTAGCAAACAACCCCCAACAGTGTATTAGCACAGTGCTAAAACAGTGCAGGCTCAAAACTTCATAGCAACACCCTGACAACTGCTCACAAATGTCTAAGAACCACTAAAAACACAGAAAATGCAAAATATCTAGTTCAAATCTTGCTGTGGAGGAAATAATCTTATATAGGCATAAAAGTGTCTGTGACAGCACATCAAAATCTTTTATTTCAAAAGAACAAATTATCTATTATATGTCCGCTAACATCATCATCATCATCATCATAATGCTGCATTTTTCTCTCTGTAATGCACACTAGCTTCGCCCAAGTTTCTCTGCTCTAAACACAACCCTCTCAGTCTGCGGCGCCATGACGCCATCTTGGGTTTTATGGGTTATCAATCTCCATCCACAAGTAACGTCTCAGATTAATGACCTCACTATTGTGCTGTCCCTCTCTGATTACCTCACCATGGCCACCCATAACAGAGCCATTTGGACGTGCGAGAAATTGAGCCATGGCCCGTTATGCCTTCAGTAATGATGAAACCAAACAATAGTATCAGAAAGAAAATAAGAGATGGGAGAGAAAATGAGAAACTGGAAGCCTCACGAGGGACCGGTTTTGTAGTTCTGTCCCGACGAGAGCAGCCAAGGGATTCAAGCTGCAGATTCGCTTAAACACTCGCAAAATAAAAGATTAACTAAACACGCTGGGCTCGTTTTGTGAAGAGTTTAATTACCGTTATGTTTCATTTCTGGATGTCTCTGCAGCTGTTTGAACTCATTTCGATGAGGAAAAGAGGGAAAGGCCTCCCATATAAAAGACATAAAATGGCATTCGCAATGTGTTTAACCTTGGTAATGTGACATATTGAAACAAAATACGTATTCAACTGGAAATCATTTGGGATATACTTGAGTTTATCTATCAGGAGTTGTTTGGATTGTAAAAAGCAGAATGTGAATTTAACATTAGTTATCATCTCAGAGGTAGATAAAATCGATGAATTCTCTTCAGAAGATGTAGAACTCTTTACTATAACCTTGCAGCGCAGTGAAGTGATTTCAAACCTTCTTAGATGGACACAGATGTGCCAGCCGGCCTCATTCCTCCAGCTGTCCGCATGTCTTCACGGAGCAGGAGTTCACTAGGGCTGCTCAAGGACTGATGTGACGTGTTGGCAGCAATCATGGTGCGGGATTTACCACCATCAGAATTGGTTGTATCAAGTGGAAGCAATCAGAATCCACGCCACTCAAGGCCTAACAGAGTTTTTTTTTTTTTTTCCACAAGGGTCCGGCTTTGAGAAAGGTTGGCTGGAGTCTAGACTAAACCACTGAAGTCAGATTATTTACACAGAAATTCTGGCTTTTAATTGATTCAAAATTGATCTGATATGATATGCTCAAATTACTCCAACTTAAAAAATATTACATCATTGTGATGAGTACATAATTACATAGACATACTAAAAAGTGGCTTTAGAAGACAATAAATTGATTGTTTTGTTTCCATATCACTGAACATCAGCATATAACTGACCTTCAGTCCACAGCAATCCGTTTAATTAAGTTTGTCAGTATGTCCAGAGGCCGTTCACACAAAACATGTTCTTGCGTTCAAAATAAACAGATGGAGAACAATAGGATGCAACAGAATCACAAAATCTGGTAAGATTCATGCATACAACAAGAAAAATAAAGTGTCAACATGGGATAGGAAAAACTGGCTTTTCTGTAATTACAGTGTAATTAATACACTGATTTTTGCAGTGAACTAGAAATGGCATCTTAAAAATGTTGGGTTTTTAAGATGCTGCATGTTTACATAATAATTGCGCGAATGGATGCAAAACTATGTCCTGTGTGGTTTGGCGAAGCAAGTCTTCCTCAAACTTACATCAGACTTGAATTGCATACATTGCACTAGAATTGTATAGATCAAAGCATAATTAATTGCGTTAATTTTTATGACATTATTTTTATGATAATTTATCAAAATGTTACACTGATTGCTGTAACAGAAATGTTTCTGAAATCCAACATGACACGAATTAATTTAGCGAGCCTGTGGGATTCTGAACCCTAAGGCCGGCAAAATTTCCATTACAATATGATGCAATCGCTTGGATCCAAAAGCTCGGATTTCCCCATCATTCTGAGCCACTATAAACTCAAAGGCTGAAAAACATGTTAACGACACAATGCTTTCAATCTCCTCCACACTTTTCTAAATGAAAGGGCACAGTTTGATTCCTGCGCGACTGTTACGAACAACAGTCGCTCCCCATGTCTCACTATCTCAGATATTACAAACTCACGGCAAAAGAGATATGCTGGCTTCAGTAAAACAGACTGAAATGCTACTATTTCGCATTGTTAACAAGTTTTTAAAATGTGTGCTCGTGTAGCTTCAGATTGTATCTCTAAGTATATTCCAGCGTGAGAACAGAGAGTGTTTCACGCTCCCCTATTTCCCTCCTGCTGAGCGCGCGGCTTTGAGGAGAGAATTAACTGTGATAGACGCTAAAGCCCGTCTTCGTCAAATTTCACGTTTTGATCTTCAGTGTTATTGCCTGATGTGTCATGTAATGACGAATACTGACAAAATTCTGCAACTATCACATATAAAGAGGCTCTAAAATGTGTTAAGTCACACTTAAAATGTATGAATATCACTGCATTAGAAATAAAATATCAATCTGAATTGCAAGAACTAACTTCACAATAGCAATTCTCACAATTACATTTAACCAACTGGTCCCAAGGTGACTTTTAGTGGATGTAGGAAGCCATCACATTAACTACAAACATGTCCACTAATAACAACCAGAAAGTGTCTAAATACTTTTTGGGGGAGCAGCTGTACGTAAAAAAAAGCATCGTTATACATAGTAGATCACATTTACTGTAATCCATTGAGGTCTAGCTATACTATTCTGTGAACATCTGTGGGATTGACTTCACAGATATTTCCCTTTGAGTAGCCTATATTGAGTAGTCGTTCATGAATGTCTGTAAAACCCATGCTGAGAGGACTATTAGGTCTGAAATAGCACTCAGTAGGATAATAATGGCTAATAATGTTATCTGTCCTAGTTCTAGAAGTTTACCTGCAGTGATGGGAATAACGGCATACAAATAAACATTACTAACGGCGTTATTTTTTTCAGTAACAAGTAATCAAACAAATTACTGTTTCCCCTGTTACAGTTACTGACAATAAAATGTGCCGTTACTATAATTTATTATAATTTTTTTTCAGTTCATCTGAATGGATGCGCAGTCTAGCTGTTTTTGACGTACCGTAAACTCTAGTGTGAAGTCGCACGACTTGCCATCGCTTTGTCTCACACACAGAAAGATACAGAGAGAGAGTCTTTCATAACATGCAGAATTGACGTGCTACATGTAAACTATATCCCCCACACACGAGGGAAGTGAGGAGACGTAGGTAAACTCAAAATACAGTCTTTAATTAAATCCAAATGACAGACAAGGCAAGGCACGGCAAGACAAGGCAGGAATGACACACAGGAACACCGGGGGTAACGAGTAGACCAGACGAAAATGAACTGAACGGGCAAGAACTAAATACACATAATAATTAACACACACACGACTGAAATAAATGACAAACAATCAACTAGACGAGGACAGGAACAGGAAGGACCAAATAAGGGCATGACAGAGGAAACACAAGACAAGACAGACACAATACTGACAGTTGTATTTTCCTGTCAAAATAACGGAGTTCCTTTGGAATTATTCAGCTTTTAAGAACTGCCGGTTTCTCTGGTAGTGGGCGGAACTAATGCGCAAACGACAATCTCATTGGCTGACGCTCACCTATTATCGTCCCTGTTTTGATTTCAGCAAATCAGTTTGAGCGAACGCAGACAAAGTGATTAATATTCATGAACCCAGCAGCTCATTAATCTTTAGTGCATTTTATATTGTTATTAGTAGTAGAATTCGTTGTAGTTTTGTTATCTACGGTGCCCGGGAAGGGCCGTCTTCGGTTCACTTAGTTTTGTCGTGGCCACGACATCATAACTCGTGGGAACGTGATAATATGTCGTGGCCACGAGATATTAATTCGTGGGAACGTCATATTAACTCATGGGAACGTAATATTATGTCATGGCCACGAGATCGTTTTGTCGAGGTAATGACATCCTTATCTTGTGGCCTCGAGATGTTATGTTGAGGGAACGACATCCATTTCTCGTGGCCACGACTTCTTATGTCGAGGGAACGACATATTTTTCTCGTGGCCACTAGTTTAATGCATAAACAAACCTACATGACCATATAGCAACCATAGCTACATGATTATCAGAGATGGATTCATTAATATTTTATTTTGAATTATGAAATTATTATATTAATTATTATAGAAATTATTACATAATTAAATTATTATATTGACCATAGGTTACCAGACTGTAGGCAATGGCACGCGATGTATACAGCATTCGAATTAAGTTTATCATGAATAAGCCAAATATTACATAAAGTACATAAAATAAAATAGACCTACAAGAAAACATTTTTATCCATCCCACAGTCTTGCTAGCTGTGTGTGTCTATTAACTGATCGTCTTTTTCCGTAATATTTGTATATTATTATTAGCTATTATCATCATCATCCATAGGCGCCGATCCCGTGGGTGATCAGGGGCTCGAGCACCCACGGAAATGATCGAGCACCCACGGAAAAACACGAGATAGTCTCCGTTCATTTTGACCAATAAGAAATGTCCTGCAGCTTGTACGACTTTATTGTCATTTTCATAGTTCATCTGAGGCCGTTTTGGCGTTATTTTAATGGCAAATGTCAAGAGTGCATTATTGTAATAAGAGAGGGTGCCACGGGGTGCACGAATCTCTCGGCTGGGGGCTTGCTCTCCACTAGTGATCATGGCTCTGCTGCGCTCCCTCAGATATTACCTGTGCGCCCTCAAACTTTGCCTGTGTACGCGCGAATAAGTGCTTATTGTAAACAGGTATTTATTAAATCATTTTATTAAGTGAAGCGCAACCCTCAAAGAAAGAATGTGTGTATTATTTGCATAGGCGTAATTTACGAGTGGGACATGTCTTTGCGATTGTAGTGCTACAATGTTCGTTGTGTTGTTATTAGTGACGGAACGCTCTCTTGTGGCTCGTGCACAGTCTTCATACCTATTCATTCCGGTTACATCACAAAACAATATACACACAAACGTGTCCCTGCTCTTGATATACGATGATCATCTTTGATTTTAATAAGGGGGAAAAAAATATGTGAGGGCGGATTAGAACCCAAAACCTCTGGTTTACCTAGCGAAAATTCTACCACGAAGCTAGGAATACAAAAACCACTGCGTATCTATGAATTTATTCACTGACATTAATAGTCTCAGACCTAATAATACATTTTATTATAGTAAATATAAGTCAGTAGATAAATAGTGTAGATTAATGAACAATGTTTTATAATAATCTATTTAGTGTCCGTTTCATTCATTTAACATATTTAATATTGGGGGCATCCAAGTTATTTGACATATTTGAACATTTAAAAAAAAAAAAGTAACGCAATTCTTACTTTCCCTGGTAATTAGTTACTTTTATAATGATGTAACTCAGTTACTATTTGTGAGAAGTAACTAGTAACTATAACTAATTACCTTTTAAAAGTAACGTGCCCAACACTGTTTACCTGAATGATGGACGTGGAGGCCATTTATTGTCCCATAAATCCACTCAGCAGGAGCAATTTCGACGGTTTCTAACGACTGGAGGCGTACATTTCCTGCTGTCACCTGGATGTCTGCATTTACATTTTTGTGGCACAAGTACTACTAATTTTGACAGCATAGTGGGGAGATTGTCACTCTTGTTCATTAGAAGGATGTTCAATGTGTTCTGCAGCTTTCAAGTCCACACTCATAGCATTGTGCTATGTGTTTATTTGCTAATGATATTTTACTGGAATGAACTGAATGAATTAAAAGTCGTGTAGTATAAAAAAGTATTACCTTGACATAACCATCTGGACCTGATGGAGAAGTTATTAAAGAAAGTTTCCCAAACATTCTATCTATTATTAATCACAAAAATGTAAGTGATGCAATAATGTACAGAAAATATCTCAACAAACTGCTTTTGTCTCTTATATTAGACACTCAAATCGCAAAGCAATTTTGGTGGTTCACAGCTATAGCAATGTTTTCCTTGTGAGACTTGACTGACTAAACAGTTTTTTTTATAAAAACGTGATAATTGGCTGCTTGGCAGCCCTTCAGCAAGTTCATGTAGTTAGCATTCATCGTGTATGAAAAGAGTGACAGATAAAGAGACTGATGACTCAACTTCTCATCATATCACATATCACAAACGTGTAGGAATAATGCGGCAAATCGGTAGCAGGTGCACTGTCAAACTCTGTCTCTCAGTAGACCCCTGTGAAGTTTTTTTTTTAGTTCACTAAAATCTCACAGTATATGTATTTTTGTTGATTATGTGAAATGAGACCAGCATCTTGAATGAAGGACACTCACTCCTTCATATTCCTGCAATCTGTGAGCTCTCTGGGCTCATCAAGACAGCTTGAAACTGTATAATCATCAGCTAAATACTGAATAAAGCTAGCTAGCTTGGTTTAAACTTTACAAATCATCACTTTTGGGTCCAAAGATGTCAAATAAGGACTAAAGTTGTAGGGTAAACATTAAAATAGTGACAATAAAGGTTTCTAAAGAAACAGAAGTAAACAGATATTGATTTATACTGCAAAAACTGCTAGCAGCTAACAATTTTTCCACCAATTTTAAGTTTATTCTCTCACAAAATGATTGGTCTGTACAAACATAATATGCTCCACTAACACAAGTAACTACAGAGTTAGGCATACAACATACTAAAATGCATGCAAAAATATTTATAAATTATAAAACCCAATGTATACTTTGGTTTTTATGTTTGTTAGTATATACATAGAGTGCATGTGGCATAAATATTATCATAAACATAATATTTGTGTGTTGTACACATGCAGCCAGATTTTTCAAACTATTTTAGTCAAAAACATGTCTACGTCGGCAATCTTTGTAAGATGGTTAAGAGATACACACAACTAGTTTAAAAAAAGTGCAAATAAATTTTTTCGCTTACTTTCAGAGAGAAATAGCACATAAACCTGACAAGGATGAAACTTTCAAGTGTAAAGCGCCTGTGTTTGTATATGCTATCAAATTGCATGTACTTTGAAAGGCTATGTGTACAGCTATATGGAAACACTTAGCATTTGCATCAAAAACTGAAGTGGGTTTAGCACATTGAAATGATAACTGATAAAAAATGAGCATACAGTGCTTTTGTACATATCTATTGCATGTTCTTACATTTGCAGTGATCTAAGCAAACCATAGGCCTACTCAAGACGGAGACAGAGTTACAGTCAAATGCTGTAAAACTGCATTCAGGTAGCTAGCTATAAACATGCTAGGAGGCTAACTTTAGCTAACTTGCTGGGGAAAATTCTCTTCAGTCTTTGCTTCACTGTGACAATAACTGATTTAATAGAGAAAGCAGGTCACAAGTACAGTATGTGAAATAAGGTTAGTGTAGCAAAAAACATTTGTGTTGTGTAAAATACTTCCTTAATAGCCTATTAAGCTAGCTGCTATGAGCATTTAGCACAACGTTGATCTGACAAACCATATTGACCAAGACCCAACAATTGTTGCCTGATTTTGGCACTTGTATCTCTTCAAACAACAAAGCCACATATTATGAACACAATAAAATGTCCTAATTGTTGTTCGGTCATTGTTTACATTAGCATGGTGCTATTGTTCCTATTTTTGTGAGCCAAACTATCTGTAACAACCAATAACCAAACAACCTGAGAAGGTTGGCAGCTTCATTATGTGTTTATGCATCAATATGTGCGTTCTTTGTACTCATATGAACACCATGCAGCTTTCTCACCCAGTTCTAGCAGGTCACCGCATTGCTCAGTTAATTAATCTGTTTATCGATGCCCACGAAACATTTTTATATCACATTCACAGCTCATTGTGAGGCCCAAGGACAGCACACATGCATACAAATAAGCGGAACCTCAAATCTAGAGTTTTCTTTCTGATACTCCTCCATTACGGCTCGTCACCTTGAATCAGCAGTAAATACTTTTCTAGTGAGATATGCACTTCAATTATGTTTTGAAGGCCTTTTTACTCTTATTTTGAGCCGCCTACGCTGCATTTTACTGAACTGCTCTTAAAGCACAGGAATATTTTTAAATACTTAGCTTCTTAGAATGACAGTGATTTGATAGGTGGGGAAATTATCTTTCTTCCAAATCAGCAGGCCTGGATGAGCCGTACTTGTTATGTAAAAGGAAGTTGTGAATATAATGACCAAAGAACAAATTGTCTCCTAGATTGGACGACAATCAGACATTTTGGTCTCTTCATCAAGTGGGACGGAGTGTACAAATGACAGACGAGAGAGAAAACGGGAGAAAAGGGTGTGAATCATTCCATTTAATACATGACCCCTGTATCAATAATTTCCAACTGTGTTGAAATCATTCATCATTTTGTCCCCTTTAGAACACGGAATCAAATTCCACCCTTGAGTAAACTCTACAGAGCCCAGGATGCTTTGCATTTTATGATCCTCTGTCTCATGCAAGCACAGGTTTAAGGCCCATATTTCAACCTGAGAGCCCGAGACATGAGAAGAGACACGGCGGAGAATGAGCTCTGAATTAAATGGATTTTTAAGAGGATCCAGTACAGAAGATATTAAAATTAAAATTAAATGTTTAAAATAAATTCTTCAATTTGGCTTTGATTGAAATTGATTTTATGTAATTAACAAAATGTCACTATATGATGTTACAGTCATCTATGATCTGTACTTTGCTGAAAGATGAGTTTTGATTTACTATGTTGCCATTTTAAGAAAACGGTGTGTAAAAAAAATGACACAAAATCAATGATAATGTAACAAAAGTTCCAGTCATTACTGCATTTAAAAGTTTCCTTTATTAAAGTTTGGGGCCTGTAAGATGTTTAAATTTTTTTAAATGTTTAAAGAAGTCTCTTACGCTCACCAAGGCTGCATTTATTTGATCAAAAATACAGTAAAAATATAATACTGAGAAATATTATTACAATTTAAAATAACTTTTCTATTTGAATATATCTTAAAATGTCATTTATTTCTGTGAGGCAAACAATCATTATTCCAGTTTTCAGTGTCACATGATTTTTCAGATATCATTCTATTATGCTGATTTGCAGCTCAAGAAACATTACTGTTATCAATATCAGTTGCACTGCTTAATATATTTGAGGAAACGTAATTGTAATCTTGCATAAGATTAAACGGTAGGGTATGTAAATAAGTTAAAATAAGACGACAAAGAAAAATTTGAGTATTTTTATTATGCATTATGAATACTTTTTAAAAATGCATTTAAGCATTATAGATATAGGATTCAATTAAACTCTAAGCAGGGGTTGAACAAAATATCAATTTTTTCCCTGCTTTTAAAAAACAAATCATTGTTCTTTTGAGTGCATTTCACCTCAAATGATCTAATCACTAGTTTTTTTTATAATTAAAAATTTGTTTCTGTGGTTCTGAAAAACGGGCATTAGATAAAAACGAAAAAGGTCAAAATCAGGTGTTTCACAAACCTAATCTTCTTTCTGCAATAACAAACATGGCCAGGACTGACCAATCCTGCTGCGCATTTCATTGGCAGAACTAATTGCATTAAATCCATGCCACAACCAAAAACCTTTTAGCGTTCTGCATTGAGTCGCCATAGAGCATCCATCCATTACTCTCATGTCCAGCTGCACCAAAACGAAACAGCAGGCGTATTTAATATTTACAGAGCACGATGAACCTTTAATGGGCTTGAACAACTCTAAACGCACAGATGAGGCCTGCTGCAATATTAATGCTGTTCGGAATGAAAACACACAGCGTGATACCACTCTCATTTGTTGAGCTGGATGGGAAGAGCATGACCGTTTAGAGCAAACATGGGCTCTGTGAATACCACAGATGAAAGCATAACCCATAAGTAATAAAACATACGAGACTTGTATTTCCATCACGGCGACAGACAACATGGAAATGGATCTGTAATGGTCTGCAATGAATCAAATATATTGAGGAAGATAAATAAAGTAGTGTCTTTTTACCGTTTTACATTTGCAGGAATCAATAAATTGCTTTGATGTTATTGGTGATAAACTCTGCCGTATGAAAGAAAAATGACAAACGAGTTAGAATCTAATGTGATTCTCCTGGACCACAATAATTAGACTACTGGAGACTTTTATTAAAAGCTTTTTCTGATTTTTATTCTGCGATAAAGGAATCTTATAATGTCACAGTCTTAGAGACCTCAATAGCTATGTTTTCATCACCCTGTTTTTATGCGCATTTTGAAGTATCGTATCAGAAACAAGTAATGGAAATGCCAAATTCACAAAAATGTTTTTACACTGGCTTGAGGTGGACTTAGAGTTAATGTGAATATGGGAGATGGAAACACATTTACCGAATACATTCTTCCATGCGCATCAGAAAAGTCATGTGACTTTGTGCGATGGGACGGCATAACCAGCTGACTGATCTCATTGCATAGCATCTGAAATATTGTAATAGTCATTCTTAAATGCCTGAGCAAATCTTTCATCACAATATTTCTATATAACTGCCTCCCAGAACTGTCCCAAAACATTGAAAACATTCCCAAACAGCAGGCATCCACCTTTGAAAGCAATGACCGCATTTATTATGCTTTGTCAGCTCGCTCTGAGGTGCAAAATTTATTATATTCAGTGGCTTCTCCTTTTTTCTTAGTGATATTTAGTGCCAGTTTATCAGGAAGTGATGATTTTGTTTTGTTTAACTCGTTGGATGGAATTACAATTTTGCACATAGTTAAATTCGCAACTTTGGATGGAAACATAGCTAATGTCTCAGTAAAAATGTGCTCAGATTTGCTAAAACAGGAAATAAAAACCACAACTGAGATGCCTTTAATATTTCAATTGTTTCTCCTATAGAGAACAAAAAATAAATAAATAAAAATAAATAAATATTTGGAGATGTTTTCTCCAAATATAGGAGAAGTTTTTCGCTTCTTATGTTTTTCCTAATAAGAGATCTCAACAACCTCTCAAACTGTGCTCAGATTTTGATAAATATCTGGAAATAAAAATAACAAAGTAATCTCATATTGCAATAGTTTTTTTTTTTTCCTAGACAGTAATGAGATTAAATAGAGAACATATAGAAAGTCTCGTATACTTCTCAGATTTTTCTCCTGAAACAAGCCTAGTAATCTCATGTTTCTCCTCTCAACATGTGGTCCAGCCTCTAGAAAAGAAAATAAAAAAATAAAAATAAATAAAAAAATCACAGACGAGGTCTATATAATGACTCAAAATAGCAATTCCAAATGCTATAAGATTAAATAGAGAACAAATGTGAATTCTTATAGCAAGTCTTCTGCATCTCAAAACAATCTTCTGAGATAAAAGACCTGAATAATCTCAATAGGACATAAAAAATAACAAATGAGATCCTAATATCTTAGTTATACACATTTTTCTCCTGAGAAAACTATGTTTCAGTGTTTGTCTCTGAGCTTTCAGAAGAGATCTCAACAATGTCTCAAACTTTGCTCAGATTTGATAAATTTAGCAAAATAGGAAATGAAAAATAGTAATTTCAGTAATTTCTCAATTGTTTATCTTAAACAGAAATTATATGAAATGGAGAGCAGAGATACATTTTTATCAATCTCCTGCTTCTCAGTTTTTTCTCACGGGGGAAAAACAAAAACAAATCATAGTAATCTCATGTCTCTCCTCATGAGTTCTAGAAATTTCTTAATACTTATTTCTTACATATTTCTTAAACTTTTCTCAGATTTAACATCTCCTAGAAAAGAATAATCACAGAGTAGATCTCTTTAATAAAATAACTTTTTCTCCAAAACACGAATGAGATAAAATAGAGAGGAAATTGAGATTCAGCTTAAACCTCCTGAGAAACAACCCTAGTATTATCATCTCCTACACTCTTAAAAATAAAGGTGCTTAAAAGGTTCTTCAAGCGATGCCATAGAAGAACCATTTTTGGTTCCACAAAGAACCATTCAGTCAAAGGTTCTTTAAAGAACCATCTCTTTCTTACCTTTTTATAATCTGAAGAACCTTCTTTCACCACAAAGAAACATTTGTGAAACAGAAAGGTTCTTTATGGAACCATTTAGACAAAAAAGGTTATTCTATGGCATCGTGAAGCACCTTTATTTTTAAGAGTGTATAAAGTCTATAGTTTTAAACTCTTCTCAGATTTGCCAAAAACCCCAAGTCTAAAATCAAGAGTCAAATCTCAATATTATGAACTCAAACATGTCTTATTCAAGTCCTTATAGTTATGTAATTCGCAGTCACTTTATAGTTTTATACTCATACTATGTATCAAACATTAGGCCTATTCATATTTTTCCTAATGACTTTCTGAAGAATCTTCAGAGACAAAGTCACAAAGACCACTGAGAACTTCGCTGAACTAAGAAGGAGCAAACTTTAAACCATAAAATGAATTGTTCCTCTGAGTGGATCTATATTTTTAGTGAAACAAGCTT
This sequence comes from Spinibarbus caldwelli, assembly GCA_039654775.1. Classification (NCBI taxonomy): domain Eukaryota; kingdom Metazoa; phylum Chordata; class Actinopteri; order Cypriniformes; family Cyprinidae; genus Spinibarbus; species Spinibarbus caldwelli. The sequence continues at coordinate 13,906,220 of CM077230.1, read as the reverse complement.
TGTATTTATATCCTTGTGGGGACTCTCATTCACATTTATCATTCTTAATTGTAATTACTTTACGCTAACCTAGACCATAAAATGCAGTTAAATTACATTTAGTATGGTGTGGCAGTATTGTTTTCTCCCTGGATCGAATGCTTTTGCTTTTATTATACTAATTAATAATTTACTTTACATAAAAATGTTTTTGTAAGTGAATAAATATAACATCTGGCACAAGGTGGTTCTTTTAAGGACATTTTCAGATATTTCAACCAGCAATCCAGTGTAGTTATATAAAGCTGCTTCCAATCCCCCTTGACCGAAAACACTTGTCCGTGGAGTCCATTCTGCCAAATAAGTTCTTAGTGTAGTGAGTAATCTGTGGATTCAGGCACTTTCCAAACCCTTCAGAGACTGTGTGAAATTAAGTTGTTTTGTGCAACAGCTCACAATCATAATCAACCCTCGGTCAGAGGTCTGACGCCACAACCACAAAACCTCTAAAATCCGACTGTTAAAGTGCCCTTTCTTCCTGAAATCAATGAGTTAATTGATTATCGTCCAAAAGCAAACCATCTCCACGTTCTCTCGCCGCTGAGTTTTCTGGATCAGTGAACATTTGTGGTCGCAGGTGGCCATTTTCCTCGCCAATCTAACGTAGGCCTTCATTATTGTCTGTTTAATATCCTGAGCGATCCGGAGCCTGATATCAGGATGATAGGAGATGAATAAGAATCCGGGTGAGATGCGGTGCAGTGAGATGAGCATCACTTAAAATCTCATCAGGCTCACACACTCACAGCTTTTTAACCTCGAAAGTTCCCACTTTTCCAAAACGGTGGTCTTTATGTTGTGTTCTTGCTTCAATGTTTCTTTTTTTTTTCTTCTCGGATGAATAAAGTTTAGTTTATGGACTTTCTTTTTACTGACAGTATGTGAATAACTATATTGTATATGCATGTTTTCTTCAACGCCAAGGTCATGGGTTCCATTTCCAGGAAATACATCCAGAGATGAAATTATGCTTTACATGCACCTTGAATAGACGTGAGGACCAAATTAATTAATGTAAATGAAAAGTCACATATAAAAAGGTCTTGGCTGAATATCTTATACACTGTGGCATTTTGAGAAAAAAACGCCAAGGTCAAGGGTTTGATTCCCATAATGATAGGATGTCGACCTTGAATGCATTGTCAATCACTATGGATTGACATGTTGGCCAAACAAATTAACATAAATTCTAACATGAAAATCTAATACAAATACATTACACATAAATATATAGAAATGTCTTCCATACTGTAGCGTTAAAGGAATCGTTTTTGTCAATAGTTTTTGAAAATTTTGTCATCATTTACTCACCCTCAACTTGTTCCAAACCTGTATGTACTACTTTCTTCTGCTGAGCACCAAAGAAGATATTTTGAAGAATGTTGGTAACCAAAGAGTTGACGGTAGCCATTTACTTGTAGTTGCTATATAGCTACTATATTCCATAGTATGAAAAAAACAACAACAAAAAAACAAAAAAAACAATGGCAGTCAATGGCTTATGTCAACTGTTTGGTTACCAACATTCTTCATAATATCTTCTTTTGAATGTAACAGGATAAAACAACTCATCCAGGTTTGAAACAAATTTTAACAACACTTCATAGGCAACCCAAGTTCAAGTCCTCGATCAAGTTTCTTTCCTAATCACGTTCTCACCTCTCATCTTCAATCAGTTCCTATCTCTTTGAACCACAGGCCTATATATATATATATATATATATATATATATATATATATATATACACACATATACACAGAGACACACACACTTACAGATAAAATATATATCTTTAATTCTGCACTGGAGAAAAAAACATATCTCCCAAATTACTGTGTAAGTCAATAAAAAACAGACTATGTTCTACTCAAGGACTAAGCTTCACTTAGAAATCCCCTTTAGTCACAGTTGGAAATTTTATAAAGTCACACTAATAAGAAGCAAATTATTAAAGCTCGGAAGTAATTCAAGAGTGTTCTAGGAAAAAAAAAAAAGACGTTTATCAACAGCTTGCTGACACTTGACGTCATTTGTTATTGGACCAGCAGAGTTTGAATAAAATACGATACGGCTTCCCGCCGAGTGACATACTGTCAGTGTTAGACTCTGTTTGCGAGGTCGTATGTTGTGTTTGTTTTCTAGCTTCGCCAGTGTTGGCTCAGTCTCACCGCGCTGTCATCCTCATCACTAAATTACTGCGTAGTTGCAGCCTGGAGTTCATTAAAGCCACCGAGGTTGACCGGTGAATACGGCGTACACACGAAGAAAAGGTTATAAGAGACATATTTCCCCTTCTCTCCAGAGTAAAAGTTAATTGACAACTGTATGATATTACATTTCCGCACAACGCCGCATCAGCAAATTCCGCCTGTGTTTGTTTGTGTGTCGCGCGCGCGTCCCATTTTTCATTGAGTTCAACTATCGAAAACTTCACGTCTCCTCTGAAAACTCATTTCTTCTCTCTCTTTCTCGTCCACTCGCTCACCCCAGTAATCACCCACAAGCCATCTGTTCGTCTCCGCCCCTGTAACCGCTGTGGGAATGCTGACACTGTGTCCCCGACTGATGTGGGACAGTACTGACTTCTACTGACTTTCACTCACAATCCGACCGCCAAGATCGGCAGAGATGAAGGGCCCCCGAACGCCCTGTCGAGGAGAGAGAGAGAGAGAGAGAGAGAGAGAGAGAGAGAGAGAGAGGAGAGAGAGAGAGAGAGAGAGAGAGAGAGAGAGAGAATAAGATATTATTTATGTTTGAGGAGCCATAGATGTAAGCTATTTGTTTTATGGAAACCCATTTCCAAGACTTTATAGCTCAGAATTTTGAGATAATGTCTGGCAATTCTGAGTTTATATCTCACAATTCAGACTTTGTTCCTGGCAAATCTGACTTTTCTCAGAATTCTCAGAGTTTACATCTCGCTTTTTAAAAATAAATAAATAAATAAAAATATATATACAAATATTGTATTGTATTTGGTTTTGTTTTTGTTTGGAATAAAAATACTAAAAAGGTAATTGTGACATTTTATCTCACAATTCTGATAAAAAAAAAAAAAAAAATCAGAATTGTGAGACAAACTCAGAATTCAGCCTTTTTTTTCTCGCAATTCTGAGTTTACATCTTACAATTCTGAGTTAACATCTCGCAATTCCATTTTCCCCCACAGAATTAAAAACTAAAAAATTAATTGCGACTTTTCACAATTCTAAATTCTTTCTTGCATTGTGAGTTTATATTTTAGTTCTCAGAATTGTTTACAGTGTATTCCAAGTTTGTCAAGTTTTTTTTTTTTTTTTTAATTTGGTGAGAAAATTCATAAAATACTAGTTAGTTACATATGATTTGTGAAACTACTACATTATTTTTGTCATTTTGAAATACAAATTGTACATAATATTTAGCAAAAAAAAAAAAAAAGTACATAATTCGCAGTAAGTATGTTATTTTGCATTTTCAATTCAGTTTTGTGTCAAAATATCTTGGCCAATCAATATCTTGGTTCCTACTCATTCATCAAATTGAAAACAGAAGGTCAAGGCAATGCATTGCATTTTGGGATACAGTATTTCACCTAATGTGCACTGGTTGCATACTGCACGTCATGTAGTTGGTCATTTAGTTCAATTATTTCATATGCATATAGAAAATGTACATATGTCCACAACATATACGCTGTATCCTGCAAAAATTAAATAAACAAATAAATAAATAAATAAATAAAACAGTTATATCCATTGAATAACTCTTTCACAGCTCTCCGTATTACAGCATTTATGGGACACTTCTAAATCCATCAATAAAATTGTTTTCATCAAATGCCCACAATCTGCACAAGTGCCTGGCTGAGAATTATAATGAACTGGATTTTGTTCATAATCATTTGCATAGTCAATCTGCACTTTAAAAATGTCTCGGCCATTGAAAGAAGGGATTAACCTCATTATTCAGGAAATGAAATTAATGAAGTAGATAAGCATAGCCTTGCACACTGAATAATTAATTCACAGGGTATTAATGTCCCTCTGCCCTGGCCCTCATCAAAATAAACACACTGACCCCTGTTAAACGTCCACTGCACTGCTGCCAAGCACTCCATGATTATATTAGTATTGTATATCGACAGCAAAGGTTGAAGGCTGTTGAACTGTGATGGAGGGCTCTAACTGAAGATTTAAAACACTTCTAAGGGTTACAAACTCCAAACAATTATTATTATTATTATTATTATTATTATTATTATTATTATTATTATATTTTCCACCAATAAACAAAAAAATACTGGCAATTTATGTGAAATATATGGTAATGCATTTTAAGGGAATAACATTTAAAATATAAATCACAAATACAAAATGTACTTCAAGGTGCCACAATGTCCATTACCAATCTTAACTAACTAACTAACACACACACACACACACACACACACATATATGTATACTACAGGCTTTCCTGTAGCTCAAATAGTAGAGCATGGCGCTAGCAACGCCAAAGTCATGGGTTCGATTCCCAGGGAAAGCAAGAGCTGATAAAATGTAGAAACTGTAACTTGAATGCAATGTAAGTTGCTTTGGATAAAAGCGTCTGCTAAATGCATAAATGTAAATATATATATATAGAGAGAGAGAGAGAGAGATTTAGTCATATAGCAGACGTTTTAATCCAAAGCGACTTACAAATGAAGACAATGGAAGCAATCAAAATCAACAAAAGAGCAATGATATGCAAGTACTATAACAAGTCTCAGTTAGCTTAACGCAGTACACGTAGTGAGTTTTTTTTTTAAATATATAATAAATAAAAAGAAAACAGAATAGAAAAAGAATAGAGCAAGCTAGTGTTAGAGGCCTTTTTGCTTTTGTTAACTGTACAATAAATAAAAAGAAAACAAATAGATAGAATACAAAAAGATTAGAAAAGCTAGTGTTAGTATTTTTTTTAAAGAATAGAATTGGAATAGAGAGTGCTAGAGTTAGAGGGTCAAATAAAGATGGCCGATTCTTGAAGATGGCTAAGGGCTCAGCTGCTCGGATTGAGTTGGGCAGGTCATTCCACCAGAAGGGAACATTTAATTTAAAAGTCCGTCAAAGTGATTTTGTGCCTTTTTGGGATGGCACAATAATGCGTCGTTCACTTGCAGAACGTAAGCTTCTAGAGGGCACATAAGTCTGAAGTACTGAATTTAGGTAAAGGGGTGCAGAGCCAGTGGTGGTTTTGTAGGCAAACATTAAGGCCTTGAATTTTATGCGAGCAGCTATTGGTAGCCAGTGCAAATTGATAAACGGTAAAAGGTGTGACGTGCATTCTTTTTGGCTCATTAAAAATTAATCTTGCTGCCATGTTCTGGACTAATTGTATAGGTTTGATAGAACTGGTTGGAAGACCTGCCAAGAGAGCACTGCAATAGTCCAGCCTGGACAGAACAAGAGCTTGAATAAGGAGTTTTGAAGCATGTTCTGAAAGAAAGGGCCTGATCTTCTTGATGTTGAATAAAGCAAATCTGCAGGACTGGGCAGTTTTAGCAATGTGGTCTGAGAAAGTCAGCTGATCATCAATCATAACTCCAAGGTTTCTGGCTGTTTTTGAAGGAGTTGTGGTTGATGTGCCTAACTGGATGGTAAAATTCTGATGAAACGATGGGTTTGCTGTAACCGCAAGCAGTTCTGTCTTGACAAGGTTGAGTTGAAGTTGATGGTCCTTCATCCAGCAAGAAATGTCTGTTAGACATGCTGAGATGCGAGCAGCTATCGTCGGATCATCAGAATGGAATGAGAGGTAGAGTTGAGTGTCATCAGCATAGCAGTGATATGAAAAGCCATGTTTCTGAATGACAGAAGTGATGCCATGTAGACAGAGAAGAGAAGTGGTCCAAGAACTGAGCCCTGATGCACCCCAGTAGTTAGATGTTGCGACTTTAATACCTCACCTCTCCAAGATACCTTGAAGGACCTATCTGAGAGGTAAGACTCAAACCACTGGAGTGCGGTTCCTGAGATGCCCTTTCTCAATAAGGTTGACAGGAGGATCTGGTGGTTAACGGTGTCAAAAGCAGCAGACAGATCCAACAAGATAAGTATTGAAGATTTAGAATCCCCTCTTGCAAGTCTTAGGGCTTCAACAACTGAGAGCAAGGCAGCCTTGGTTGAATGTCCACTTCTGAAACCAGACTGGTGGCTGTCGAGGAGGTTGTTCTGTGTGAGAAAGGCAGAGACTTGGTTGAACACAACACGTTCAAGTGTTTTAGCAATGAAAGGAAGAAGGGAAACTGGTCTGTAGTTCTCTAAAGGAGAAGGGTTAAGGGTGCGTTTCTTAAGTAGCGGGGTTATATGAGCCTGTCTAAATGCTGAGGGAAAAACACCAGTGTGAAGAGATGTGTTAACGATGTGAGTGAGCGCAGGTACAACTGCAGGAGAAATAGCTTGAAGGAGATGGGATGGAATAGGATCAAGCGGACAAGTAGTAGGATGGTTAGAAAGGATGAGTTTCGAGACTTCTGCCTCAGAGAGTGAAGAGAAGGATGTGAACGAGTGTATGTTTGCTGGTAAGATGTGCTTGACAGATTGTGGTGTGGAAAATTGTGCACTGCTGGTTTTAATTTTATTAATGAAGAGCATGGCAAAGTCATCAACTGTTAGAGTTGATGAAGGAGGGGGAGGAGGAAGACAAAGGAGCAAGGAAAATGTTTTAAAGAGCATGCGAGGATATATATATATATATATATATATATATATATATATATATATATATATATATATATATATATATTATATTACATATCTTACGTAATACATAATATATATTATATTACATATCTTACGTAATACATAATATATATATATATATTATGTGTTGTTACTTGAAATACACTAAATGTCAACTGAAATAAAAAGGTTCATTAGTTAATGTTAATTAATGCATTAACTAATATTAACTAACAATGAGCATTATAGTTGATACAGGATTTATTCATCTTTGTTAACTTTAATTAATAAAATTACAACTGTTGTTACAACAAATGTTAGTTCATGTTAGCTGAGGTCCATTAATCAATATTAACAGAACTTTGGATTTTATTAATGTATTAGCAAATGTTGCAATGAATATGAATTGAAACTAATAAATGCTTATAGTAATATGAATAAAAGAAACCTTATTGTGAAGTGTTACCATAAAAAAATACTAAAATAAAATCAGGTTGATGTACTGAAATAACTAAAACTGAAAATTTATGGGAAAAAAAAAACATATAAATAAAAAAATATATATATACAAAAAGACAAAAAAAAATTGTAAAATTGAAATAGGAAAAAAAGAAAAATAAATACTGATTCACAAAATAAATACTGAAATGCTTGAATAGCTGGAGCCAAGATATCTATTCACAACAACACAAACCATGCAGATGAGGAGGAGAAACGCCCCATTCATTAAAGGCAGCATATGTTATTAACAATGAGCGGCCTTTAATTATACATACAATATCTCATTAATCAGCATAGGTGAGGCTAGGAAGATATCTGAAAATGGACACAGACAACTATCTGGGGAAAAGACTATTACTTCCTGATGAAGGAAATCATTTCTTTTTGAAGTCGGCCTCAATTGTAAAACCTTTATCTAATGAAGACTCATCTTTCGCGCTAAACAAGAACAAATAATTGACCATCTAAAGACTGCAAATTAAACAGTCAGCTTGTATCGAAGGGTTTTGGTCTTTTCATTTCTTCATAAGCAGATTTCCCATGAGGCCACATCTGAAGGTCAACCCGACAGCGGTACCTCATCCTATTTGAAAACTGAGGCACGAGAAAATCCAGTAATTTAATTTAAAACAGAAGAGAATCTTTTTTCTCCATTTGCTTGAGGTCACCGGTTCCACCGTCATTGTAGGTCACTTTCAGTAAGAAACGTAATATGCGCAAACTATGAAAGGTCTCTATTAATATTTGACCCCTCCAATGGCCCAATGTTTGATTCGGGGGTAAAAAAGCACACCTGCTGAGGGAATATCTTATTGTCATTCTGCATTATGAATTTAATTCCATATAACTTCAGCCTACTTTATCGCCGACTAAATTGAGTGTGTGGCTGCAGGCGAGTACCTTCAGATTGAAGGTACACTCAGGGGAACTTAGTTACATTAGCAAATGTCATGGAGCAACCAAGTCATTCAAAACTTTCCCTCTTTTCTCGCCCATGCGGCGCAAACTACTTTTTGAGTACAGTTAATGTTGTGTGTTCGCTCTGGCCTCTGACAAGAGATGAAAATGGAGTTGGACTTGATAACGACACTCCAAGGACGCTTGTTTGCCACTTTCTCGAGTAAACAAACACTGAATCTGGTCAGCTTTGATTCTTAAAACTGACTAGTACATAGTATTAGAGCTATGATAAGATTAAAATAAAAGCTTTTTTAAATGTAAAGTCCCATTCACACCAAGAACGATAACTATAATGGTAACTATATTAGCATTAGGGTTGGGAATCGAAAATCGATTCCAGAATCGAATACTTAAGGTCAGGAATCGGATACTTGATGTCAAATTAAAATTTCGATTCCGCCTATCGATTCCTATGCGCTTTTTTTATTTTCTTCATCTGTGAGGACCGGACCTAGCGATTTGCCACGACCTTGCTCGCTAATCTAAGCGCTCCAAAGTTTGGCTACATTTGCGATCAGAAGCCAAAAAATCTAAGTATAATGTCTGTGATAGCTAAACATGTTGCAAGAGAGGTGTCACCACCAACATGACAAAGCACTTTAATTTAATAGATGGTTAAAGATCGCGAACACGATACAAACACCAACGTGATTTTCTTCCTAAATTACAATGATTCGTCTGTTTCATTCATTCCTCAACCTTTGATGTGTGCGATCACAACGCTGTGATCACTCTTGGTTCGTCCGTGAAGCGTACAATCACACCAGTTAATGTGATTTGAACATTTAAATCTGCGTTTGCGCTGCCGCTGACCTAAAGAGAGCAGTTGTCATGTATATGAATGAAACAGCTTCACAGTCTTTTCAACCACACAGTATCATTATTTCTGTGTTACAAACATTCAAATCACAGACCCAGATAGCACACGTACGTCTGCAAGATGTCTTAAAGATCTCTTGATCTGGAAAGCGTCTGCTGTCTACAAACGTCTGACAGACGTCTTGCAGATGTCAGTTTTACATACATTTTAAATCATAAACATCTTAAAGATATCTAACAGACGTCTATTTGACATCTAAAAGGAAACGTCCTATAGACGTATTGCAGATGAGCAAACACTCTAAAAAATACGTCTTGCAGATGTAAATGCAGACGTCAAACAGACGTCTCTGAGATGTACTTGTGCTATCAGGGGAAGTACTGGAATAAAAGTTTATAGTTCAGATATAAACTCTGATGTGTACGGTAGCGATTAAAATAGAGTAAATCACCTTTTGAAAGTAATTTGACACTTCAAATGAAGATTTATCGATTACATTGTTACGCCAGTAGGTGGCGAAAAGGGGCTGATAAAATGTATTTGTATTTGATTCATACAAGATTCATCCGGTAATGAAACAATTTTGATTGGTATATTTTGATTGCAAACCAAAATATACCATCTATATTTTGGTTTGCAATCTCATCATAATGACCAAGTGTATTCTGTCACCCAAAATTTTCAATAAATATCTTGACCTTAGCTTGAGCCAACCAGACACTGAATCATTAACAATGTAAATGAATACTTGACATAATGACCCAGGTACACAGCACCATCAATAATCAAAATGTCATTACGATCCCCGCTAACGCTTGGACCCATTCGCCTAATGACCCATCTCTGATTATGCCGTTAAAAAGTCACCAAGTGCAAATTTATGTAAAACACACCCATAAACAATTGTGCTTTAAAACACAAGCAGGAAACGTATGTACGTGACTCCATTCAATTGGTCAAAGTGTATAATTCAGACAAATTGACTTGTGGTAAGGGGTTGGGCTCCATATTTTAGTGCTCGGGATCGAAGACATTGGTAAACACTTAAGCTGTTGGACTTGTTAGTCGATAAGTTATTTTATGTTACATTTACCAGCTCACATTAAATAAATATTACCAGGTAAATCCAACCCCAGTGGCTGGCAGGCTCTAAAAATAAAATGACCCATCCTTGACTGGGAGAGGAAAAGGCTCCATGGATTGCTGTCGAGTGAGCGTGACTGGGGGTCTGCAGAGCAGCGGGTGGGATCGGGCATTATAATCCACGTGTCATGTTCAGGACGCGAGAGGCCTTTATCTCCTCACTACAGATACACGCTAGAGCAATGCAGGCCGCCGCTGTGTCTCTGAGAAACATACAGCACAAGGACAGAGGTATGAGCTAGCGCTAAGCCATGGGATGAGAATTTCGCAATCGTTGTGTTTGCGACCACAATACATGTTCAGTTAGAGCGTTTAAAACTGCTAACGTGCAGCTTAGCAAGCAATGCTAATTGCGTGTTCGTGCTACACAACAGAATGCTTTATCGTCTTAGAAGGTGATGTTCCATGAGGTGGAAGCAAGTCTCTGCCAGCTAGTTTGAATATGAATATTTTGAGCTCCAATTCGCTAGGCTCTCTATGTAAATAAAGCCATTTACTACCAAACAACATCTCTCCAGCTAGAGCGTTAGCATATTCTAAATGATTTAAAAGGATTTGGGCTACGCAGCTAACATACAGGTGAGTTGTTAGAGTCGTGACATAGCATACAGTAGCTGTATTTGGAATAGCATTTAATTATTACATTCAGAAATGATATAAAATACCTGTAAATAAAACAAAACTTTTACAAACATGCATTTTAGTTTCCCTCACCTCACAACAACTTATATAAATTTAACAGTTTTAAGAACAGAAAAGCAATAGCATGAGTATAACATAAACATAAATGATAGTGGCATCCGTTATAAACAAAATTTATTATAAATGGCAAACCTAAACAATGCATGCTTGACGTTATTTGCTTTATATGTGATGCTTTTATATATAAGTAACAGTACGTTTTAGATAAAAAACACAACTTAGTATTAGTATTTTTAGTATTTTTGAACATAAGTCACAGCACGTTTGCAGAAATATCTTTTACTATAAATAAATACATATATGACATTGAAAAGTCATAAATTGTAAGGGTGCCGTAGTATACTGTTATGGTATTCTGAACATGCGTATGTCTTGACACATTGCTGTGTGTGCTGATCCAGACTCCCCACAAAAAAAAAAAAAAAAGGTACAATGGTATTTTTAAAGTGACAGTTTACCCAAAAAAGTATATTCTGTCATGTTTGCTCACCTTTGTTTCATTCCCAACTTGTATGCTGCTACTTTTCCTGCACACTTATTTTGAAGCCATATGGTAACTTTCTGTGTGAAACTGACTGATGTTTAGTTCTTTTTTCACAAAAAGACCCAAAAGAACTCATATACATTTAAATGGCGCTAACCAGTAAGCAAAAGCCCTCAAATAAATAAATAAATAAATAAATAAATAAATAAATAAATAAATAAAATAATAAATAAATAAAAAGCAAAGCATACTGTACATTGGGGGGGAAATGTACCATTTGTCAAAAACACTGCATGGGTTCCATATCTTCCCTAAAAAAGACATTTCCGCTACAATTGTATTCCCTGTATAATTTTGCCCACAGGTTTCTCTCTTTTTCTCTGAATGATGAAACAGTGCTGACTTTCACATCTATTATGCACCTCATCTTATGGTCCACACCACACAGCTGGAAACTTCCCTCACAATGTCACAGCGGCACCATAATTGGACGTTTCTATACACCACCAAGCAGAAATCGGATCTGCGTTTTGCATGCCTCCCGCTAAATTGAAGGCAAATCCAGAAGCAGAGACATCAATCAGTACTATTGAGTGGGCCACGCGCTGTCGAGAACACAGCCTTGCCAGATAAAGACGCCGTGGTCCCGTTGGGTCCTGTTCAAATCTGCAGAGCTTTCCTTGACGTGGGTAAAATGACACTGAGTGACATCTTCATTCTGAAAATGCCCTGATGGAAATGCTCAAGGTTTTCCTTCAACTTTGTGATCTGCAGATTTGACTTTTTCCCCCTTTAATCTCTACCTGTTAGTGTCAAAAACAGGCAATAATTGAAACAAATTGCTTTTTTGTTCTCTGTAAAACAGCCATGTATGGAAACCCATTTGTGCCTCAGACTAAAACAGAGAGAGAGAGAGATTAAAATAAGATATGAAGTCATAAAGACACCGCTTTTATGAGAAATAGTCATGATTATGAGAAAACTCTGCAATGGAAAGATATAAAGTTGCAATTATGAGGAAAAAGTCACAGTTATGAGAAAGTATCAAAATTAAGACAAACAACAATTATGAGATATAATAATTTTTATATTAAAAAAAATAAATCACAATTTTGATAAACAAATTTGGAATTGTGAAAGGCTCAATTGTGCAATCGTCAGAAAAGTCAAAATCATGAGAAACAAAATCACAACTATGAAAAAAATCGCAATTATGCGAGAAACAACGAAGCAAATAGATATGAAGCTGCAACTGTGAAAAACAAATTTGCAATTGTGAAAAAATCACAATTATAAGAAACAAAGAGAAACAGTTTGACCTGTATGAAATTCACAACTGTGAGAAATAAATTTGCAACTAGGAGAAACAAAGTCGCAATTGTGGGGAAGTCAACTAAGACAAAATGTCACTATCAGAAACAATGTAACAATAATGCAGTATGAAGTCGCAATTGTGAGAGTCAAAAAACAAAAAAACTGTAATTGTGAATAAAACAGTCACAATTATGAGAAACAAAGTCACAATTGTGAGAAACAACGTAGCAATTATAAGATATGAAGTTGCAGTTGTGAGAAACAAATTTGCAATTGTGAAAAAATTCAAAGAAACAGTTTCACCTGTATGAAATTCACAACTATGAGAAATTATCGCAATTATGAGATACAGTTATAATTATGCTGAAACAATGCAACAATAATGTGATATGAGGTTGTAAATGTGAGAAAGTCACAAGTGTCCGAAAAAAAAATGTAATTGTGAAAAACAAAGTCACAATTATGAGAAACAAAGTTGCAACGGTGAGAAACCAGAGTGGCAATTGTAAGAAACAGTGACAATTGAGAAAGCCACAACAGCCATGAGAAACAAAGTTGCAAATGTGAAAAATATAGTCACAATTATGAGAAACAAAGCTACAATTGTGAGAACTAAATTCACAATTACCTTTTTTATTTTTTTCAGAGGTGGAGCTTTAGTGTGGCTGTTTATGTTGGTGCACTGTTTGTCTTTCATTTATTTAACTACATGACATTATTTATGGTTATACTGTATTTCCATGTCAGTGATCACAGACATTATTTATGGTTATACTGTATTTCCATGTCAGTGATCACAAACATTATTTATGGTTATACTGTATTTCCATGTCAGTGATCACAGACATTATTTATGGTTATACTGTATTTCCATGTCAGTGATCACAAACATTATTTGTCTAAATGTCACGATTAGTGACTTGCTCTCATTGCCAGAAACCCAGGATCTGAAATCTATAAATCTCTTGTGTGGCTGACCGTGAAGGCTAAAGCAGGTATCCACCGGGACGCAAGATGGATAATCTGAACGTTGACCAATTCATCCTTTCCACAAACCCACTATCTTTGCCTCTAGGGGCTAAATTTGCATTATGTAACCAGATGTTTGTCCTCTGCCATGATCTACATATACAAGCTCTGTGTTTACATGGCTACTATGTATGTGATTGGAGATGTAGGCTACTCATCAAAATTGAAGGGGATGAAATGGCTAAGAAACCCTGCCTCCTTGACAAAAACAATAAAATAACCTCAAGTCCCATCAGAGAACAGTTCAAAACCTCTTCAAAGGACATGTTCAAAGCTTTCTGGGTACCTTGGGAAAAGGTTTAGTACAACAACCAATTTAAGTGCTTGCCCCCAAATGTTGAAACTTTTCTCACTTGCAATGAACTAATACAGCCATCAACATGAAACAAAAGAGACCAAACAAACTATGAAAAGAAAAACATCTCAAAACCAAACATCAGATTAGGATTTACAAACTTGAGTGTCGGTCTTTGAAATGCAAACAGTTCCCTGTGGTGTGTTTTTGGTCTATTTAAGTCTGTTAAATGTCTGTTTGCGTTACAAGGTTCTTTGGTTTCACGTTAAAGACTTGATGTGTTTTGATATTTCTCTGATAGAGCAAAAACAAACAGCATGTTTCAATGACTTCGCACATCAGCAAAGACTTCACGTTGTGAATAAACAAGTCATAACGTGAGCCTAAAGAGAGTGACGCCTTTGAGAGTTAGCAACATGGTGCTTTTGAGTATTTACAAGCAAAAAGACACCTGATTAGATGTTTGCGCACTTTGATAACACTCATTAACAGGCCACGTCAATGTTTGCAAACACCAAAGTCCTGATTTTTAATGTCACTCATTCGCCAGATGCCTTGATATCCATCTCCGGCCCGTATCAGATCTTCAGAGTGGTTGTTTTCTTTGGATATTTGTATTGGTTTTGCTCTGTGGTTGAACATATGCTAGCCAAGGGCGCTGCATTTTTAATCTGGTATTCGTTTTAATTAATAAGTCACGTCAAACTTCGCCACACAAACATCTTTAAATGGAGGTCTGGCTGTAAACATATTTGGGGTCTATAATGAAGGTTGTACTGGGAGCCAGCGAACAGTATACGAAATTATTTTCTGATAAAGACGTCGTCGGTTCTCAATTATGAACTACCATGCGGTACAAAACCTTGCACCTCGGTGAACCAATTAGTTTGTGACTTGCCAAATCATTTACATGTAAATTGCAACTTTCGCAATGGAAATCACTGTCTCGCCACAAAGTACAAACAGACGGCCGAATGCATTTATTTACAGATGGCAGCGTCGGTTTAGAAACCTGCCTCTAGTCTATTCATCCACCAAAGTAGCTGTAATTACCAAGCCCCTCTTCGAAACCCCTCTTCATCGAAACCCCTCTTCATCTCCTGAGTTTCAAAGGAGCCCATCTGACAGGCCATGAAATCATAATTTAATCAAAAGAAAACAAATGTTTGAATGGATATTGCAAAATGAGAACAATAACTAATGAATTCTAATGAGGGGAACATTATGGCACTTTCATCCCGCTGAAGAGATAGCAGTCTGCCAGTCTGACAAACACAGGTTATTGTTGTGAGCCGCTTTTTATTTTACACTTAATTTATTATTTGCTCATACCGCGTACATTTTATTGATGTAAATACTCTGGAGAATACCTATTTTTCATTCATTAATGTGCAAATGTTGTCTCAGATGTTGCTGCTTAAGTTTCCTTAAAGTTCAAGGAGAAATAAATAAGACAAATGTTGATAAATTAATGTGGATAACACAACCCAAACAAGAAAAAATAAATAAATAATAATAATAATAATGTTGTTTTCCAATTTAAAAATATCTAAACATCCTTAAACAAGAAAAATGTGTCTGAAAAGCAAACCACCTTAGATTATCACTTGTTTTCTGAAAATATATCTTGAATCATTTTGTCTTGTTTCAAGCATAATATATAGACATACTGAGTTTATGTATGTATGTATTTGTTTATTTACTTACAGCTAATGCCCTAGGAAAATATAGATATAAAATATACTTTAAATGTAAATAAATACTACAATGCAATACTCTCTGAAAGTTATTTTTTTATACAAAATTTCAAACTTTTTTTGTTTTAAAAATATATAGTTTTTTGTTGCAAAACAAGATAAAATATTTATTACATTATTTTTAATAATTTAGATTTTGATGAGAAATATTTCAGTTGGTATTAAATTTTTTATTGCAGACAAAGTAAGGCATTTCTTGTAAAACTGCAGAGGAAAAATGTGTCAGTTCACTGCAGTCTTTTTCTCAGGAAGAAAAACTGCAGAAACACTCCCGATTTAATCTTGTTGCCGTCCACGCGCAACAAACGAGATATTAAAGAGATCTTATTTGTGATTTTTCTTTCCTATGGGCATATATTGCGATTGAAATATTTTGTTGAATTTGCAGTTCTGACCAAGAGCAATACAAGCATCGAAAAATGAAAGCTGAAATATGATAAAGATTGAACGGGAGCATTTAACTTTCACATAATACTGATAAACAACCAAGCACCATCACATACAGATCAAACACATCCACTGTCTTCTTACTCATAAACACACCTGAGGGACAAAGATGATTTTTTATAAAACTACTGACAAATTTTGCCACAGTTTAGTTCAATATCCAAAAACAATACCTTAGTCAAATAGGTGTAAATCACATGACTTTATATAAATGCTATAGGTCCATAATTCATCTAATCTCGACTGATTTTGTGTGATATTTTAATTGCCGTTTGACAGATGATATCCGGGTGAGGAGGCTTTGATATGGAAATGTTTAAGAGGAGCAGTCCGAGGAGCTCTGGGTTTCCTTGGTAACTTCAAAGGCCCGTCCTTGAATGAAGAATCAGGCTGTAAGTGCAAGTGGTGGCGTGGAGCTTCTGAAAAAATAAAAAATTATTAAATAAATAAACAGACAACATGAAAGGCAGAAAAATGAGAAAATGAAGGCATATTTATGTTTGTGAGTGTTACATATGGAAATCGTAAGGAATTTAATGGTGCTTCTCCATTTGTTTGAGCATTCCGGTTCTTTAATGTTTGCATTAAGAATTTTTAAAATTCTTTTTAAACAATAATTTGCATTAAACAAATTTAAACAATTAAACAAAAACAATACTTTTATTTACAATCTGCTGTTTTATGAACAGCTGCACTGAATTAAGTGTCACAAACCTGGATTACAGTAAATAACTTATGGTAAGACTGATTCATGACTCTTTTTAAATGATTTATTAAAAATAACCAGTTCTTAAGAGTTATTCATTTGCTAAATAACCCTGCATAGATTTACTTTTAAATCTGACTGTTACCTTTAGTCGTGCCCATAATGTGTTCAGTTAACGGTTTATTGTCAATGTCTAATTTTATATTTTCTGAAGAAAATGAGAAGTACAAAACTCACCACCACAGTGCTGGTGTTCTGGATGGTTGCTAGGTGGTTACTTAAATTATGGTCTCTAAATATGGCTTGAGACCCTGCTGAAAAAAATCTCCCAGCTGAAAAGTACTCAAAAACGCAATGAAACCAACAAGACAGACCAGCACAACAGACCAGATCAAGTGCCAGTAAATCTCTAAAAATGAGCAAAACAGACTAAAATCATCCCCCCCACCCTCCCTTTTTTAAAGTGTCCCTTTTAAACCATCAATTAAGACAAGTACCCAAAAGCCCTCTAAAATTCCTAAACAAGACCCATATAAAAGTACTATAGCTGACAAAGTCTCACTAAGTACCTAGACCTGTTGGAGTAGCTTACAAGTGCCCAAAATCCCTTCTAAAACCATCACTTCTGACAAAACCTCTTTTAAACCAGCAAACCAAACCAGCCTGACCAGTTGAAAAGTGTCCAAACCCCCTTTAAATCCAGCAAACTAGACTGCTAGAAAACCAGCAAACTGTCTTACGCTTAGTTAAGATGTTTTTTTTTTTTTTTTTTTCCAGCAAGGAATGCAATTTTTCACCTATATTATCATCCACCAGGCGAAAAATCATACATGCCAGATTTAATACTCAAGGTTCATAGTTTGTTTAATTTGAATGAAAATATGAGCAATAGTAACAGTGATGCCCGCCTTGACATTTGCATACCGAGTAACATTATCATCTTAAAGCGATTACAGTGAATGGAAGTGGAAATATAATAAGACCATTCAGAACCAGATGATACGTTTATGAGTTCTCACCAATTGCAACAGACCACCGTTGGGCGACTCTGCCCGCCTAAGCACCAAAATCACATTAAAAGTTAGTCTTTACCCACATCCTTCCATCTCAGGTGAGATGTCTAATCTTGAGAGCGCATATTTCAAAGCGGATTTAACTGACACATGCCTGGTTAGGTAGCACCGATAAAGCTCTGCCCACAGGTATGTGTCTCTTTTCATTGTGTAGGCAGGCCGAAAGCTCCTTGGAGGCATCCGGGAGCGGAAAGCGCCCGCACAGGCTGTCATCTCACATGATTTTTTTTTCCGCTTTAAAGAAGCAGCCATGTGACTGATCCTCTCCCCACATCTTGGACAGAATGACTCTGGCTGATTATTTCCTTGCGTTTTTTTTTTTTTCTGTATTCACACGCTTCCTCTCCAAGAAGCGACAAGAGCGGCCCGTCGCATTGCAGCTGAGAAGTCCATGCTGTTTGGCAGAGGATTAATCCAGGGCTTACTCTTAGCTCCCGCTCTGTTTATCCATGGTGGAGAACTTGCTATTTGTGAAAAAAGTGCAGTATTTCCGTGCTTGGCTGAGGCTTCGGGCATCGGCGGGCGCATCTTCCCTGGTTGTTAAAAAAAAAAAAGAAAAGAGAATAGATTCAGAATCAAGTAAACAGCACAAAATGTCACCACAATTACTGCTATTGGCATTAGTTTCATTACAGAAGTTGCTCATTCTAGATTGGAATTGTCATGCTTATCGAGACAAATTAAATGCCGTGGCCTGACTGCTTACATGTGGCCTAGAAATGGCTATTTTTGTGCACTTATTTGGAGCCAAGTTTCTTTTTCGTCTTGGAGCGCAAAACAGTCTGTGGTTGATATATTAAAAGGGTGGCGGAAATACATCTGAAAGGTTTTTTTTTTATTTTTATTTTTTTTTTATATATAAATTCAGCTCTTTAAAGCAGGATATATAATTATGAATGTAAGTATATACATGCATAGAGCAGTTTATACTATGTTGCAAATCTCAACTGCTTGATTGCTTGTACTGCTGCAAAATATAAACTAAATTGTTTCCCAAGAAATTATAAACATTTCATTTCAATATCATGATTTTTGTAAAACTGCTTTGAAACAAGCTGTATTGTGAAAAGCGCTGTATAAGTGAATTTGACTTGACTTTATTGATGTTAAATACTGTTTTAGCCTTTCTTCTTGTTGCAAATAGTATTATTTTACACAAAAGATCATTCAGAAACACCAAAATGAGGGTTCTCCTCATGTTTGATGCCAATTCGTTCAGATTATCTGTTGGTCAATTGTCTTTTTCGCTATACAAACTCGCTGGTCACCAAATTTGAGCTAAAATTTGTGAATATGCTGTTCCGTATGCATAAATTTCAAAATCATTTTACTTCCAAAAAGTGACATTTCTGAGTAAAACTGGACATTCAGTCATAAAACTATGTATTTTGTGATGTTATCCATCGTAGTTAATCGGACTGTAAAAAGCTGCTGAAGAGGTGGAACAAAAAATAAAAAGGCTTAGTGATCTCATGCAAAACACAAAGTAATTTCTGTGAAGGAGCAGGTTATGAATTTCAATTATGAATTGTTTACAAAAAACTAAAGATGTATATTAAGAAAATTAATAGAGTCAATTTTCATTTCATGTTGGCTATAAAAGTTCCAAGTAGTTTGCTTTTTCCATAGTAGCTAATCTCGTGAAAAGTTGTTTGAGAGTTGTTTGATGTCAACACAAGTCGTTTCGGAGGCGGAGCAAATTTGATAAACCATTACAAAGACAAATAATTTTTTATATTATGAATTTTTTTTACAAAAAGGCTACAAATGTGTAAATACTCAATTTTCATTTCATATTGATTATAGAAGTGCTAAATTTCTTTAAGGTTTAAATTTAGTTTTGGAACATTCTGGAAACTAAAAGAACATGCAGGAATTCTTATATATTGTAATGTTTGTCCTTAAAGGACTTGTATAATATAAACCACTTCAAATATAGCCTTATGGAGTGACCAATTTCCTCTGGCAATTTTTTTTTCATTTTCCCTGTTCAATCCAAAGCACTTTGAGCTGTCTCAGTCACCTTTACAACTCATCTGCAGCGGTTCTCCGGGGCCACAACCGTTTTTCTCCTGGGTTCAGCCTGGTCCTACCTCCTCTCCGACCTTCACAGGCCTCCCAGGCCTCAACGTCATCTCCAACATTAGCTGGAGAAAAATTAGTCCCCCCTCCTCTGGAGTCAGCTCATTTTTCTTGTGCTGTCAGAACGTATGCGGGCGCAGTCTCGGCCGGGTGTATACCTAAAGTACATTCGGCCTTTATTTAATCTTAATAAGCTCACATCAGCTAGGCCTGGGTCGCATAAATTCAGACACAGTTTTTGGCAGGGTGACTGCATTCTTCCACACTCTGATCTTCTGCATACAGTTCTTAGAACCTGATGCTATAGGACTCAACAACAAGGATGGTTTGATGGCACAAGAGTGTTCAGTTAGAGTTTTATATATAACTATATTTTATAATTTATAAATTTATATAACTTTTGTAAATTGTTTGTTAAAGGTGCCATAGAATGGAAAACTGTATTTACCTTGGCATAGTTGAATAATAACAGTTTTGTACATGGAAATGACATCCCGTGAGCCTCAAACACCATTGTTTCCTCCTTCTTATGTAAATCTTGTGAATGCAAAAGACCATAAATAACGCCACGACTAAAGGGACATGGTAGCTGCCTGCTAGGGGTAGCCTGTTACATTACAGTACATAAGATTTCACTTACCACATAAACAGAGTAAGGAGAGATGACTGAGGATGATGGTGAATGATTTACAGATCCTGAGCACCACTGACAAGCATCTGATCTTGTAAAATGTGTGGTAAGTACTGCCGCTCCATAGTATAAACAGAGTTTGTGCGATCGCGAATCTCGAAAATGAAACTAAAAAGCAATAGTGCATTCAAAAGCAGTTTCAATGCCCCGCATATTAATAGCGGTTCCCTGATGCCCGCATTTTATTTACAGTATAATTACCCAACGATATAACTGCGCGAGAAAGTATTGTAATATATATTTTTCCTGTGTTTCCTTCCTGCTGTGAGCTACTGAAATGAGCCGCCCTGTGAAGCAGCCAATCAGAGCAGAGCTCAACATTGAGCCTCACTGTGAAACGACCAATCAGAGCAGAGCTCAACATTATTATTCATGACCCTTCCAAAAAAAGTTAAAAACAAACCATTTCATTCTAGGGACAAATCCTAGGGTTGTAAATGGACATGTAAAACCCAGGGTTCCTACGTGGTTTGGAAAAGTATGGAAAATATGGAATTTGATTTAAGTAATTTCCAGGTCTGGAAAAGTATGGAAAAGAGAAAGCAGAGTATGGAAAAAATATTTGTGTTTCCCGACTTTTGCCCCTATTTAGTTTTTTATAGTAGAAAATTAAGAATTTAATGAAAATACATTTATCGTACAGGAAGTGAGGTTTCATGGCAGTTGTTCAGTGATTCATTAGTGATTGTCAAATTCGACTGAATGAATTCAAGGTGCACTTTTTCATTACGCAAAATGCAGGTTATAAGCATTTTAGTTTTCTTCTTAGCACCGTATTGCATAGCCTCAAGGACCTTTGAAAAATAAAAAATATACAGACTTTTATGTGCGCACAAGAAACCATTAAATTTAGCATATAGGACAATGTGCACTGAGCCACCTATTGTGCCATCAGCCCACTTCGCGGTGTGGTTTCTTGGCCGCCACAGACTATGCATTAAAGGACTATGCCAAATCTTAAACACTTTTTTACAGTACCAGTTTTTTTTATAGTTCCTTGGCAAATTTGATGCCATCAGCCCATTTCATCTCATGGTTTCTCTGCTGCCACAGAGGATGTGCTAAATTTGGACATTAGGCCTTGATATTAGAGGTACTACTGTAAGAAAAGCAAACTTTTGAGCAGGTAGATCTCTGTTAATTCATGTGCATCCATGTTATCGTTTTATTCATAGTAAGATGGCAGTGTTGCACAGAGGAAATAGGTTATATAAAACTAGAAATTATACTGAGTATGCATGCAGAACATTCCCATGCGCATGTGAATAGTTTCTCGAGGGCACAAAAAAAGTTTCTTGTGTGCATGAAAAAGTCTGTAATTTTTATTTGTTTAATTATTTTTAGGGACTCTGTGTGTTGTCACTTCAAGAAACTGTACTATATACCAAATATAAAGCT
Source organism: Spinibarbus caldwelli (assembly GCA_039654775.1). Taxonomy (NCBI): domain Eukaryota; kingdom Metazoa; phylum Chordata; class Actinopteri; order Cypriniformes; family Cyprinidae; genus Spinibarbus; species Spinibarbus caldwelli. The sequence goes on along the minus strand of CM077230.1, from coordinate 13,884,074 downwards.
GAAAATAATGCTCTATGAACCATTTCTGTTAAATATGGTCTGAAAATCTACCGAGAGGTTTGGAAATTTGAGTCTGGAAAAGTATGGAATTTTGAAATGGAAAATGTGTAGCAACCCTGAAAACCATTTCTGGAGTTTTTTTTCCCTTACCTAAGCCACACACCTTCTATGTAGATATCAGAGAATAATTTAAAATATTGGATCAATGCATTCTATGGCATCTTTAAATTTGTTTTTAATAATGTCTGTTAACTGTTATTAGGGCTGTGAATCTTTGGGTAAATAGCGAATCGATTCGATTCACGATTCATCAGGTTTCAATTCGATTCAAGAACGTTTTTTGCAAATTCAGAATGATTCGATTCGAGACGATTCACAATTAAATTCATTGCGATTCGATTAATGATTCGATTCTGCATTCTTTAAATGCCCTCACAGGATTATTTAAATGCGTCCCCTAAATACTGTAAGTGCTTAGTCAGGGGGCAAATTACACGGCCACCTTTATGGAATTAGAGAGTGAGGGCAAAAAAAAAAAAAAAAAACACTTTTATGCACTTATGATATGGCATGACATATGGCATGTATAGAAATTTACCGTAGTAAAAGGTAACAGGGCCACTGCTATCCAAATGGGTGCCCTAAACAGGATTGTATTGTTGTGCCCCCACCCTCAAATATTATGGAAGTAAAAAAAAAAAAAAAAAAAAAAAAAAAACTACTATAGGAGTCAAAATAGAACTTTAATAAAATAAAGTAAATAAATAAATAAATTGTAATTATATTATTTACAAATTACAATTGTAACTCTAGACAGTTACCTATGGTTATTATTTTATTAATACAGTTGTCTGATTGATTTTATGGTCTCAAGCATTCAGAAATCACGCAAAAGAAAATTAAGCAGTTTTACTATGATAAAACCATGGTTAATTTTTGTAAGGGTTGTGATATCCACGTTTTTTTGTTGAAGAAATTATAGAGACTGTGTCATCTATAGCAAAAAGGTGGCCAAAAATTAAAGATTAAGTGGATATTTGAATTAAATATTTGGTCAAATATTAAACAAGGATCGTACTGTAAGTATAACAGCAGCAATTACCAGGCCTTTGGTGCCCTTCACAGGCATTTATAACGTAATGTTGAAAAAAAAAAAAAATAAAGACACCATCACAAAATGTGCAATGGTTTTACTGGTTATAATGGGACTTGTATTGGTTTTAATGGAAACATAATGGACTCTGTTGGTCTCTACTGGTAATTGGTCACCTTCTATTTGTGGCTTGTTAAAACCAATAAATCCTAATGGAATATGTTCCAAAACATACTTGATTTTTTGTAATGTTTGTAATGGTATTTGTGATTTATTTGTGATGGTATTAGAATTTTCTGTGTTGGTTCTATTGTTTGTTTTGTTTTTTGTTTTTCAGCAGGGTTACCTCATTGTTTTTATATAATGCATTTTAAAGGCTGTTGTTGGCTAAGGTTTGTTTTTATAACCACAAAAAAAAAAAAAAATATATATATATTATCTTAACACTTTTTTGTATATTATTATCTGAAGTAACAAAACCATGGTTAATTTGTGGTTGCCATGGCTACAAGAACCACGTTTTTATGTTGTTGTTTTATTCGTGTTAAAACCATGGCTAACTTTCATTAGGGAACATGAAACCTCGGAGAGAATATTAGATGGGTTGGTGGTGGTGAAATCATTACCGACATTAAAACACATTATTAACCTCAACACCCAAAAAAGTTTCACAGGATTATGAATGTAGCCTACCTGAAAGTCACGAACGGGCTTTTCCTTTTCATCTTTTTTTCCCCTTCTTTTCTTGGCGCCGGATTTCTGATGTCTTTTCACGGGCATAGTTGTCCATCAATTATGATAATTTGCTTTCAGCCGCTAGCAGGTGCGGATGCGTGAATGGCGCATTCATTTTTTTTTTTTTTTTTTTTTTTTCTGAGCAACTGGGATGGTGTTTAGTTTAATATTAACATTATTTATGCCTCGCTCGAGACTTACTGATATAAAAATTCTAATTAAACTTTATTTGGAGTACTACTTGTGCGCAATGTGCGTTACCTGTATTATTCGAGTATGGGTCACCATACTTGACAATACGTCACGACTTTCACTTTCACTTTCATGTACTAACTAATGATGAGGATTGTATGATCTTTGAATACTAAATATCTTTAAATGCAAGATATTTAAATTGTACCTTAAGTATACTTGCAATAGTTCAATCGCACAATCAAATATACTTCAGTTCATATTTAGTTGGACTTCAGCATTATTTCCAATTTAGCAAACTTTATACCAGTGTAGAGATGTGAGGGCACAAAAACGGTGTTCAAGGTTTCCATTAATTCATGCTTGTAGTAATTTAATGTGTATATATTTTAAAGCATTGAATCGCTATAGAACTCGCTATTCATTCGATTCTTAGTGTTTTAAATTGATTATTGGGTGAAATCATCTATTCACGATTTAAAAACCTATTTTTCAAGATTGATGAATATGCATGGTCAGGGTTTATAATCGATGCATCGAGAAAACGAGTGAATCATTGCACCTCTAATTGTCAGTATGCTGTATGTAATTTTTTGACTGTATTACAGAATAGAACTGCCATAATATGTTTGAAGATATTTACTAAACATGCTAAGTTCACATACTTGTTTCTCTGAAAAAACAGCCAATTATTCTACTTTGAAATGTGCGTTCGGTGTCAGAATGTCTGTTTTTTGGTCTTTGTGATTCCACCTACTGCCAATTTACCCAATAGTATTTTGACACCCTAGGTTGCCAGTTGGCAGAAAAAGTGTACTGTAGCCATGGAAGCGAGCAAACCAACTGGCTCAGAGATCACAGATTCTATCCAACCTAAAAAGCTCTATGACCAGAGGTATATTAAAATGTAGAAAATCAACTCGTCAGCTTACAGTATAAGGCTCGTCACCTTCCATTGTTGATTGAATCTTCGCATGGAGTTTGCCTCTGGACTCTGGCGAGAAATGGATTGCCACTCACCATCTGCCCCGTGGATGATCTCGCCAGATCCACTCCTGACCCAGAGCCCAGCCCACCAACTCCCCGCGGTGCGGAGCATCAGTCCGAGCCCACCAATGACGGAGAGCCATTTCCTGCTACGATGAACGAGCCAGTGCCAAGCCGAGCGACTGAGCGGAAGATCGTCCCGGAAGTTGAGCCCAACACGTCAGATCAGGTGCGAGAGCCGGCGACAGTGCCCATCACAAGGGAGCCAGCCGTGGATGGTGTGAGCGCGGAGTGGAGCTCCGCCTCCTGCACCACGGCTGAGGGTGAGCTGATAGGACATCTGGGGCTGCTGGACTTTGAAGGGGATCTTATTGACTGGGCAACTGACCTGGAGGTCGACTTTCCCCCTCTCCTTCGTCTCCTGGATTTCCTTCGTCTCCGTTGGTCCCAGCCAGCTCCGCTCCTCCCGAGTGCCCTCCTGTGCCCGGTCCTCGCAAGTGCCCTCCAGTGTCCGCTCCTCCAGAGTGCCCCCCTGTGCCCGCTCCTCGAAAGCTCCCTCGTCCCTCCGGCTCCGCCTTGGTCGGGCGTCGACCCGCCATCGCCTCGGGACTCCTCTCCTCAGGCTGTGCTTAGTCACTCCGTCCCACCGGCTCCGTTGGGCTCCTTTCTTCCGTCAGCTCCACCTGGGTCCTCAGTCGCTCCGGCTCCGCCACGGATCTCCGGATTTCCGCCTCCACCTCGGTTGCCAGAGCCCTCGGCTCCACCATGGCCCCCCGGATCCTCGGCATCCCCCTGGCTTGTTGGCTCTCCGTCTCCGCCTTGGGCTCCTCCACCACCAGCTCCGCCGCCATTGGTCGGCCCCTTGGAGTCGGCGGCCATCCCACCTTCATGGCTCCTCCCTCCGTCGGCTCCACCATGGGCCGCTGTTATGGCTGTGGTCTGGGTCCTGCTGGACTCCTCCTGCTTCGGATCCCTACTGTCTCTTCCCTGGCTCCTCCCTCCTTCGTCGCCTCCCTGGTCTCTGTCAGTTGGCCCCCTCCCGGGGGTTCATCCTCCTCCTGAGCCTCCTCCTTAGTTCCCGCCCGCCCCTCCCCTTTGGATGTTACTACGGTGCGAGGACACACCTTCTGGGAGGGGGCGTTATGTCAGGACTATGGACCTGTCTGTGTGTGTTTTTCCTCATGTTGATTGTTAATTGGTTTCCAGGTGTGTCTCCTTAGTTCCCTCGTTATCCTGAGTTTAAAAGCCACAGTCCTTTCAGTTAGTGTTGTCGGTCCTTGAATGTCTACCCTGCCTGTGATCTGTGTCACCCCTTTGGATTAAAAACTCTTGTTTTGTGAAATTCCTCATCTCCTGGCTTTCGTGACTCCTTGCTCCCCGTGAAGTGTGACAATATGTGATATTTGCTCAAGTTTTTTTTTTCCTGAAAAGATATAAATAAAAATTACACTGAAAACAAACAAACAAAACTACACATTCTTAAAGACAAAATGTATGTATTTTTGTTGTAGGACCAGTAACAAATGTTGGCAGGTTAAATAAAAAGCTGACTGGACAGAAAAAAACTAATCCTTATAGTTGAGCCCTGCTCTTCGTTTTTTGTTTCTTTCATCATGTTATCTGTTGTCTCCACTTTTGTTGGCTCTTTTTTTTCCCCTGATGGTACCGATAATAGCTCACCAGTGTCAAGTCCAGTACACTTCTTTCTCTGCTTCTGTCGTTTGTTTTGTTCCCTGCCTTGCATCATGGGGATCCAGGCTGCCGTTGAGCTCCTAAACTGATAACGTCATGTACAATATTCAGGCTGGGATGTATTCTTCAAACACTGAGAGTTCTTTATATCCCTGTCACTTCCTCTCCAGCTAAAATATGCTAATATGAACTCTGCAATCTTGATGTTCCTCTTTGACAGGTACACAAAACGATTGTTCTGATCCATGCTGATTTTGTTCCCTATTTCAAGGCTTAGGGAAGGAAATTCTACACTTAACTGCACTAAGGAACGAACTTACAACAATGAAAACAATTACAATTGTTCTAAACCAAGAAAGAAGACTATCTTTTAGCAAGATGTTCAAGAGAACATTGCAAACGAACACTCGCATTCAGTTGCAAATAGTAATTGCAGGGTTTGTATTTAAATTGCTTAGTTCAGTCTGTTTTATGAACATTCAAACTGCCAAAAAACACAGTGGGAAGGTAAATAAGTTCTGATAATGAACCATTTTTAAAATTTAAAACAGGTTTCCAACCAGCATGTACAGACATCTCTGTACTTTTTAGCTTTTTAAACACACCATGATATCAAAATTGGGGTTTTAATGCTTTTAGTACATCTCTTTCAGCTCTGAAGCAAACATCTACACGTCTATTTACTCATCAGTGATCCTAAATTTATCTCGTAGCATTTTATAGCAGATAAATGCATTTAAAATCAGTTTTGTTGTTGTTAACTAAAACTTTTAAAAATCATTTTCAGTAACTGAAATAAAGCTGAATTAAAATTTTAGATGAAAAACATAAAATAAATAAAAAAAATCCTTCACAACTAACTGACATAAATGTGTTTAAGTACTAAAAAAAATATTTAAACTGATAAAAATAAATGAAAACTATACAGAAATATACAAAAATTAAATGACATAAGCAAATAACAAAATTACTTTTCTTGCCACAATTATGTTGGCATTACCTTTATTATTATTATTATTATTATTATTATTATTATTATTATTATTATTATTATTATTATTATTTTATATTAATGATAATGTTTGGCAATTGTTGTTGCTTATAGAACTATGTCAGCCTGTGACTAATGTGAGAACAAATACATGTGATGTATGTTTTGCACAACATAAAACAACTAAAACTAAAAATCTCATTTATTCATTCATGTGCAGATTTAGCATGACCCTGTAGAAACTGAACAGTAAAATTAAATTTAAATTAAATATATTGTGAATATTTAATATATTGCCCAGACTTTGTGCAGTACAAAGCCCATAAGGAAATGTGATAGGGAAAAAAATAAAAAATAAAAAATAATAATTAAATTAAAATTCAATGAAAAATTAAAATTCAATGCCTTTGTGTCGGCACACAAACTTTTATGTTCCACTCAAGAAATCTCTCAAAAGTATTGCAATCCCCACGATGAACTTTTTTGCATTCATTCGTAAAGGCATTGAAATATACTTTTTAATTTATATGAATATGTTTTTTCCTCCTAACTCATACTATTTTAATCACAAAAGTTTCTCAGAGGAACATAAAGTTTTACAAGCAAATCCTAGGTTTTTTTTTTTTTTTTGGAGCAACAAAAAAGTTTTGTGAGCAAAACACAAAAGCATTGATTTCATCTCAGTTTTTCCCCAATCACTATATCCCATTAGAGACTCTGTACTGTAGACCTCATGATTTCTTCTAAATTCACTCTGTAGCAGAAATTTTAAAGTTCATCTCCTGCCACAATAAGTTTAAAATGATGACTAAATAAACATCCACTTTAATCCAAATGTAGATTTCAATATACCGCAACACCTGGCTAATGCATTTCCAATCAGAGCCCACACATCAACTCCTCCACCGTTCATATTGAGTTAATTTTACTAGCCATTCATCAACCAAAGTTCTGACAGAGTCCCCCATGCCTATTTTCATTCCAGTTACCAGCATTCAGCCTAAGCATAACACTTTATGCAACGTTTAATCAGGAATGCAGTTCAACGCGCGCAAAGTAGTTCGAGTTCTTTGGCAGGCGCATTAGTATGAAACAGTTGAGGTTTTCCGAGTTTGGAGTGGCTCCCAGAATGTAGTGTAATGACAGAGAATTCTTCATTTCAGCCGCAGTTTAACTTTGCTTTAGCATTAGCATGCTAATTTGTGAGGAAATTGCTGGTATGTCCTTGAATTTAAGTTTGGTAGAATTCATTAGACAGTGAAGAGACTATTTCAATGCAAACATTGGACTTCTTTTTAAAGTATGTAAAATAGACTTATACATCACACTTTATTCTCAAAACTATATTAGTGCCTATGGAAAGTGCTTATGAAAAATTGGGGGCATTACTAGCCACAAGTGTATAGATGCCAGTTTCCGCCACTGAATAAAAAATAAATAAAGTTAATTTCGAGTTTTTATCTCACAATTCTGATTTTTCTCAGAACTGCGTAATACAAACTCACAATTCTGTCTTTTTTTTTTTCAGAATTGTGTTACATAAACTCAAAATTGTGAGATAAAAACTCACAATTCTGATATTTTTCTCACAAATGCAAGTATATATCTCGCAATTCAGGCTTTTTTCTTGCAACTCGATTTTTTTTTAATTTTTTTATCAGAATTGTGAAACAAACTCGCATTTGCGAATTATAAAGTTCAGTTCTGAGGACGGAAAAAGACTGATATGTTCTCAGAATTGCGAGTTTATACCTTACAATTCTGGCTTCATAACTCGCAATTGTGATTTTATATCTCACAATTCTAAAAAAAAAGTCAGTTTTGCAAGATGTAAACTCGCAAGATGCAATTTTTTATATTTTTATTATTCAGTGGAGGAAACAGGCTTTCATACAATTGAGCGAAGAAAAAATTAACATCCAAGATTTTAAGTTACAACCAATGTTTACAACAAAGAGAAACAGTAGCTATTAGCGGTTTTCTGAGGTGTTTCCACACAGCTGTGCGGCAGTGCCAAACAGGTGGTGTTTTGTCTACTGTGAACCATTCATCACAAGTGACCAATGACTCGCACACATTGACCAGATGTACCACTGCAGAACATCAACTGCACCAGATGAGGAAGTTGGAAATGGGCATAGGATTACACAGTTAATAGTGTTTGCCAGCTACTTTCTAAAACAAACAATTCTTTCTGACTTTTCTTACAATAAAGTACTGTGGCAGTATTACAGTAGTATTTTGATATACACCATTTCAATAAACAGCATTTCTTTTTTTTTTTTTTATTCAGAACACATTAGCATATTTATTAGAATTAGCATTCTAGCTTGCATACAAATATATACTTTGGTATATAGTTTACCAAGTTTTATTCACAATGATACAGTAAGATACCAAAGAATACCATAGTTTTCAAGTATACAGTTTTGTGTGAGAGGTAATAATATGGAAATTCTAACAAACATGCTAATGCATTTTGAGCTAAACGTCATTAAGTTGGAACCAGAATGCAAAATCACCTAAAAAATAGTTGCTCTGTGCAAATGGTTAACCACAGTCACGTCTTGTTGGAATTTTCATAATTACGAGATAACTTGGAGATCCTACACAGTTCATGTCCTCTGATTAATTATTAATTTCTATGGCAATGCTCAAAGGAAACTATTTAATTACTATATTAATCAAGAGCTGTATTCTTTTGCAAAATATTGAGGGCCCGCCATGTAAGATCAGCTATAATAAAATGACACATAAAATTCTAATATATGTAAAGATTGCTCCCTGGCTACCGTTAACTACTAGAACCCCTGTCGTTCGGATTGTTTTATTTTGTGTCACAATGTTAGTGAGAGCTTCCATAAAATTCAGTTTCCAACAAGCAATTACAACTTTGACAAAAAAAGCAAAAAAACAGGTTTTTATTACTCCCAAACTTGTTTGCTGGAGGAATTGTTCAGCCATGAATGAAATTTGTCATTATTTACTCACTAATCAATATGTGCAAATGCAAATAAAATTCGAAAGTTACTGTATGACTTGGAAAACTTAAAAATAAACACTCGCAGTTTTCGCAGTGATGGTTTATAAGAAACTTTTGGGTTCCTCAAAGAAACTTTCAGTGAACAGTCCTTACAACACATTTTAAGAACCTTTTGTGTAATTGAAATTATTCCATGGATGTTAAAGGGATAGTTCACCCAAAAATTAAAATTCTGAAAATGAAAACGCTGGTTCCCGTGTCAGCAGCATCACACGCATGCATCAGGTACTCTTGTGAATACACGTCGAAGACTAACACTAAAGAGAGAAGAAGTTGTTGAATAAAGTCGTCATTTTATTCTTTGCGCACAAAAAGTATTCTTATAGCTTCATGAAATTACGGTTGAACCACTGATGTCACATGGAATATTTTATCGATGTACATGCTACCTTTCTGGGCCTTAAAGGTATCAGTCGCGTTGCTGTCTATGCAGGGTTAGAAAGCTCTAAGATTTCATCAAAAATATCTTACTTTGTGTTCTGAAGATGAACGAAGGCCTTAAGGGTTTGGAACGATATGAGGGTGAATAATTAATGACAGAATTTTCATCTTTGATTGGACTACACCTTTAAAGAGTCTTCATGAAACCAAAGATGCCAATAAACAATGTTCATTTTTAACAGTTCAGCCTTGTGAAGAAAGGTTTTGTTGTATGGAAAAGAGCAGCTTGAACGTTCTGCAAAATGTAACATTTTTTATTCTACTGAATAAATTAAGTAATCCGGGTTTGGAACGACATGAGGGTGAGTAAATGATGACAGCATTTTCATTTTAGGGTGAACTAACCCTTTAAAGGGGTCAAATGATGCGATTTCATGTTTTCCTTTGGAGTGTTACAAGCTGTTTGTGCATACATAAGATCTGTAAAGTTGCCAAGATTAAATTCTCAAACCCAAAGAGATATTCTTTATAAAAGTTAAGACTCATCCACGCCCTCCTAAAACGGCTCGTTCAAACACGCCCCCACATGTCTACGTCACGGTGTGGGAAGATTTGCATAACACCGCCCAAACGTATACGCAATGAAAGAAGGCATAACTTTTATTCTCGCTGAAGTATTGTTGTTGCCGCTGCCATGTCGTGGAGATGCTGTGTGTTTCGTTGTGAAAGCGAAAGTACTTTGTTTGGCCTTCCAAATGAGTACACAACTAAAAATCAGTGGTGGTTAAGTTGTTACAACATTGTTCCAGAACAGTACAACGCAAATATTCAAGTGTGTGCAGCGCATTTTAAGGAGGACTGTTTCGTGATCCTGGGAAAGAGTAGCCTACAATGTGAACACAATGAATGGCTTGAACACTATAAAGTGGGGCAATTCCAACGTCGCAAGGACACTCTGGTGCTTCTGACTCACAACCTGTAAGTATGTTTCGATATTTAAAGAATTTGCTACTGACTATTCAAATGCGAGTTTTGAGCAGTGTAGAGTAGTGCTTGTTTGGCGTTACTGCGATCACAAATGCAGACATGGTTTTATGTTTACGCGGCGCGGCACAACGCATAAAAAGGCCGTATAAGTCATTATAATCGGTAATTATGTCCTCACTGAATGCAACAAATGCCTCGTTTATAGTGGGTTTTATTGTTTTAGTCTCGTCGCGGCGGGACATGGCATCACAACATGGTAAGTGGCGTAACATTTCCATCACACGCTTGAGGTATTCAGCCAATCACAATGCACTGGATAGCTGGCCAATCAGAGTACACCTCGCTTCTCAGAACGACAAGCTTTGTAAAAATTGACACATTTCAGAAAGGCGGAGCATAGAGGAGCAACAGTAATGTACAGTATGTGGAAAATAATGTGTTTATTTTCACCAAATACACAAAATAATGTTCTTTTTAGAAACATCATACGACCCCTTTAATTTTATGTTTTGGAGATTTGGAGTGGTAGTATTTGTATTCTCCCCACTGAACTGCTGTGATTTTTCAGTAAACAACATTGTTTCTGCATAATGAACAGTTTAATAAAGCTACGATTAGAAACTCACTTACCACTTATTTTCTGTTCACCCACAGGATATGAATACACCTGTTGATAATACCCACCGTATCATCCTGGGCTCTAATAACAGGCTCTCTGGCAGTATTTTCTTTTTTTAATGAAAGCTGGATCTCAGGGGACTTTATGTCCTGCCGTGGGCGGCTATGTCCTCTGCACACGAATGAAAACATCGGCCCTGCCGCAGGCTAAGCGCTGAGCGTCTCTCTTGAAATTGCAGCTTGTATTTACAGTGCCCAACAGATCAAGCCCTGGAACATGAAGCAAATGTCTGATCCTTGTTCTGTGCTCTCTAACTGCTGCTGGCAGGTGAGGCATTAGATCAAGCATTCTTCATTCAGCCCCTGTTCATGAATTTGAGTTTGATGTGAGGTGACTTTCCCACAAGTCTATGGTCTGATTCCTCTTTTCAGTGACCTGAAGAAACAGAAAGTAATATTTAATACATTTCTCATATCAATAATTACTGTAGTCCAACTACAAAGAAAATCACAAATTAGATCTCTTTAATATCTCAATTGTCTCTGGGCAGCAGCATTAAGATTTAATGAAGACCAGCTTGCCTGCTATATAGTTTGGTCTGGTTTGATTACCCATTAAACATGGTATATTAACATTTTGAAGCCACTTTTCATGACATTTCCAAGATAAATAAAATGAATAAAAAAAATAGTTTGGTATTATTAATTTTTGGTTTCTAGGATGTGTTCCAAATGCAAATAACCTAAAATGCAATGCTGTAAAATTGTGTGTTTTATGGTGTGATGTATATATATATATATATATGTATATATATGTATATATGTATGTGTATATGTATATATGTATATATATATATATATGTATATATATATATGTATATATATATATGTATATATGTATATGTATATATGTATATATATATGTATATATATATATATATATATATATATATATATGTATATATATATATGTATATATGTATATATATATATATATATATATATATATATATATATATATATATATGTGTATATATATATATATATATATATATATATATATATATATATATATATATATATACACACACATACATACATTTTATATAAGACAAATCACAGATTAAGGCTCCATTCAAAAATTCCTTGGATGTTAAAAGATTTATCACAGAACCACCGATGCCAAGAAACTTTTTTTTTTTTTTTTTTTTTTAAAGAGTGTAGCCATATGAAGAACACTTTTTTGGAAAAGAGCAGTTTGGAATTTCTGCAAAGCATCTCCTTTTGTGTTCCACTGAATATAAGCAAGCCACATGGGTTTGAAACGACATGAGGGCCAGTAAATGATGACAGCACTTTCAACAAAACAAAAGTAGACAGTGACCAGCTGTGAAGATGCTAAAGGGTAAAAACAATCATAAAATTAGACCATTTGATTTACTACTATACTATAACTGTGTGTCTTCTTTGCATCTATTTTATTTCCCCTAAAGAACTTTAGCAGGAACAACTGAGACAAAGTTTTATAAATGAAAAATAACTGATTAAGGCTCCATTAAGAGCTGTGAAAAAGCAATAAAATTTTCCTCTGGGTTTAGATGGTCCCGAGAGCTATTTCCCACTACTAAAAGCTTTAATGTCTTTTTAAAAGCCACGAAACACAATACTCCCTGCATGCCAAATAAATATTGCTTAATCTTGAGGTGACGTTTCACCCTTGTTGGTCAGGCAGGATATTTTTCTTTATAGTCATAAACATGCGGTCTGCAGGCCTGGAGAGACAGATTGATTGATCAGTGGTCATAATGAGATGTTGGTGTGATTAGTGACCGGACGGGCATCTGGCCGCTCCAGATGTCTCGCACCCAGCAGCAGCTGATAGATTCTGGCCAGCTCATCGCTCTGTCTCTCTCTTTCCAGGAACAGCATCAGCATCTCACGTACACCCAGGGTTCTCCACCAATCACGCTCTCTCAGAGTCACAGATTCTCGCTTGCTTTCTCTTTTCTCAGTACACATACATTTTTAGGACAAACTGCAAGATGATCTGTGAGATGGTTTCATATTCCACCACAATTTTGCCTAGCTGATGTGAGAAACTGAAGCTATGGGGAGTAAAGTGTGTGTGTGTGAGAATCAAGGACTGGTCTATCATTATCTGCACTGTAACAGGGCCATCATTCATTTGGGAACAGCACGTACTGAGCAAATCAAGTTGGATCTGGTTTAAAATTGAAATCAGTCAAATTGTAGAATGGACCAAAATGTATGTGCTGCTATAGTGCATGGTAAAACACTATAGATTTGGGTATCGTACATTCATTATGCCAATGGTACAATGTTTTTGCACCAATATCTCACTTTCATATCAACAAACAGTGGCATTACAGTACTGACATATTATTTTGTATTGACAGTATTGACTATTTTGTTTATTATTTAATTTTGTTCGACTATTTGGTTAATTAAAAAAAAAAAAATTAAAAAATAAATAAAAATTGAATTTACTATGGTAATACTATGTTTTTTAGACATGGTTTCATGACAATACTGCCCTTTCAAAAAGTACTGTGTAAGTAATGTGGTACAGAGATGGTAATACTAAGGTACCTTGTACTACCATGGTACCGATTTCTATACAGCATGATATGATTCCTCCAAGGATACCATGGTATTACTATGGTGAATGTCCAAAAGCATAGTAGAACCAAGATGCAATGTCAAATAAAATAAAATAAAAGAAAAAATAAACTTGTACATGTGCATCTTAGAAAAAAGTATAGCACACACACACACACACACACACACACACACACATATATATATATATATATATGTATCTTACGTATCTTATTTATCTTATTTATTAAGCATACTAGTTAATAATAATAATAATAATAATAATAATAATAAATTAAATTGAGATACTATTATATGCATATTATTTATAATGATCTATAAAACTAATTTGAAGCATTTAAATTTGACTGGTTTTTAATCAAGAAACCTAAATTCAGTCCAGTTTTATTTTAGTATCACTGAGATAATATTAGTTTTTATGATTATTTTAAATCGATTTTTTATTTTTATATTTTGTTTCATTTTTTTTTTCAGTTAACATTTATTTAAATTATCAAACATGCTCTTTAAAAAAATGGTTTTAGTTTCATTTTTTATGATTTAGTCAACTGTATTTTGACTGATTATGTGTTTATACAATGTTGCATAAATTATTCCTCATCCATTATTTATTTGGTGAGATAATCATTACTTGTGACTTTGAATTTAATTGACAGACTTGCGTCTTTGAATTGTACTTCTCTTATCTGTTCTTCAAACCCTGTACATAACACCAACATTTATGAGCCACATGGTGCAATGTCTCACTGTTATTTATCATGTCAAACTACCCGAAACTACTAGGCCTCAGTACTCTGTAACCTTCACATCCCCGTCTGGGCGAGAGATTCTTAAACATGATGAAATTTTTTTGAAGACGCACACGTACACACACTTCAACCCTACCTGTTTGAAGGCATCTAAATATGGTCATTTGTGTTATCAGCGCTATTCAGCAGTCCCCAGGGAACCTCCTCTATCACGGGCAGCGAATGACAAGATAAACAGTCGGCGCGGCAGGACAGGCGGGGATTGATTGCGCGTTTGTGCGATTAAAGCGAGACAGAGGTAACATGCAGTCGGGAGGCAATTCGAAAATGGTAATGAAATTTAATGATGCGTGAAGATGGGTTTGGCTTTTTGTCAGTGGAGAACACAAGAAATAAATGCTTTGCACTAAAACGATTCGTAGCTGTGGGAAACGGTAGAGCGGGGCCGTCGTCAGGTGGACGGACAACCGGGAGCGTTGTTCCGGGTCTTGTGACCTGGGGGCCCATCAATATATATGTCACATGCATGCAGCCACACACGTAGGCTATAGATACAGACATGCCCTGGCTCTCCGGAGATGTTTTTTTTTTTTTTTTTTTAATGCATTGGCAAAGTTGAATTCATTTACAGTATATCTCTGGGACAAAGTAACGCCTCTTAAATGAATGAAAGTCATTGATTTTAATGAAAGTGTGGACCTGCACTGGCAATACCAGATTATTCTTTGATAGAACTTCTTAATATCCTTTTGGTGAAGGTCAGAATGCTGCCAGGGGGGTTATCATTAAACTGACAAAATTAGAGGTTTGGAATGAATATAATAGAACAAAACTCCAGGTCAAAAAGAAGAAATATTTTCTTATTTAAGGAAAAATCAGGAAATCTGTCATCATTAACTCACCTTTATGTTGCCCAATGTTTTCTGTCTTTGGTGGAACGCAAAAGAAGACATTTAACAAAATGTTCAATCTCCTCTTTTCCATAAGCAGATGGTGAACAGGATCTGTGAAAGTACTAAAGAAAAATAAAGTCATAAAAATACAGAAATTGCAAGTTATACGCAACATATCTTCTATTGTGTTCCACGTAATTTGATTTCTTCAATACTTATATCATTACATTTTTGTCCTTTAAAGACGTGAACTCTTGAAGGATAAGTTATGTATTCATTTCCACGACTTGTGTATTGAGTATTTTGGCTCATTTTCCAGTTAGACATCATAAAAATCATCCACAAGTAATCTAAACAAATCCAGTCCATCAATTAACATCTTGTGAAGTGAAAAGCTGTTTGTAATAAACAAAGCCATCAAGTTGTTTTTTTTTTTTTCCTTCAAGCCATAATATTGCTTTCTCCACTGAAAACGTAGTCTCGTCTGAATCAGGAAAGATATATATGTATATATATGTATATATATATGTATATATATATATATATATATATATATATATATATATATATACACACACACACAGGTGCATCTCGATAAATTAGAATGCCGTGAAAAACTTCATTTATTTCAATAATTCAACTCAAATTGTGAAACTCGTGTATTAAATAAATTCAATGCACACAGACTGAAGTAGTTTAAGTCTTTGGTTCTTTTAATTGTGATGATTTTGGCTCACATTTAACAAAAACCCACCAATTCACTATCTCAACAAATTAGAATATGGTGACATGCCAATCAGCTAATCATCTCAAAACACCTGCAAAGGTTTCCTGAGCCTTCAAAATGGTCTCTCAGTTTGGTTCACTAGGCTATACAATCATGGGGAAGACTGCTGATCTGACAGTTGTCCAGAAGACAATCATTGACACCCTTCACAAGGAGGGTAAGCCACAAACATTCATTGCCAAAGAAGCTGGCTGTTCACAGAGTGCTGTATCCAAGCATGTTAACAGAAAGTTGAGTGGAAGGAAAAAGTGTGGAAGAAAAAGATGCACAACCAACCGAGAGAACTGCAGCCTTATGAGGATTGTCAAGCAAAATCGATTCAAGAATTTGGGTGAACTTCACAAGGAATGGACTGAGGCTGGGGTCAAGGCATCAAGAGCCACCACACACAGACGTGTCAAGGAATTTGGCTACAGTTGTCGTATTCCTCTTGTTAAGCCACTCCTGAACCACAGACAACGTCAGAGGCGTCTTACCTGGGCTAAGGAGAAGAAGAACTGGACTGTTGCCCAGTGGTCCAAAGTCCTCTTTTCAGATGAGAGCAAGTTTTGTATTTCATTTGGAAACCAAGGTCCTAGAGTCTGGAGGAAGGGTGGAGAAGCTCATAGCCCAAGTTGCTTGAAGTCCAGTGTTAAGTTTCCACAGTCTGTGATGATTTGGGGTGCAATGTCATCTGCTGGTGTTGGTCCATTGTGTTTTTTGAAAAGTCACTGCACCCGTTTGCCAAGAAATGTTGGAGCACTTCATGCTTCCTTCTGCTGAATAGCTTTTTAAAGATGCTGATTTCATTTTCCAGCAGGATTTGGCACCTGCCCACACTGCCAAAAGCACCAAAAGTTGGTTAAATGACCATGGTGTTGGTGTGCTTGACTGCCCAGCAAACTCACCAGACTCACCAGACTGCCCAGCAAACTCACCAGACTGCCCAGCAAACTCTCTTGTTTCTCATTTTCCTCTATTGTCAAGAGGAAAATGAGAAACAAGAGACCAAAAAATGCAGATGAGCTGAAGGCCACTGTCAAAGAAACCTGGGCTTCCATACCACCTCAGCAGTGCCACAAACTGATCACCTCCATGCCGCGCCGAATTGAGGCAGTAATTAAAGCAAAAGGAGCCCCTACCAAGTATTGAGTACATATACAGTAAATGAACATACTTTCCAGAAGGCCAACAATTCACTGAAAGTGTTTTTTTTTAATTTTTTTTTTTATTGGTCTTATGAAGTATTCTGATTTGTTGAGATAGTGAATTAGTGGGTTTTTGTTAAATGTGAGCCAAAATCATCACAATTAAAAGAACCAAAGACTTAAACTACTTCAGTCTGTGTGCATTGAATTTATTTAATAAACGAGTTTCACAATTTGAGTTGAATTACTGAAACAAATGAACTTTTCCACGACATTCTAATTTATTGAGATGCACCTGTATGTATGTATGTGTATATATATATATATATATATATATATATATATATATATATATATACATATACACATATATATTTATATATATATATATATATATATATATATATATATATATACAGGTGTGTGGCTTTCCTAATCAAGTCCAATCAGTATAATCAAACACAGCTGGACTCAAATGAAGGTGTAGAACCATCTCAAGGATGATCAGAAGAAATGGACAGCACCTGAGTTAAATATATGAGTGTCACAGCAAAGGATCTGAATACTTAGGACCATGTGATATTTCAGTTTTTCTTTTTTAAGAAATCTGCAAAAATGTCAACAATTCTGTGTTTTTCTGTCAGTATGAGGTGCTGTGTGTACATTTAATGAGGAAAAAAATGAACTTAAATGATTTTAGCAAATGGCTGCAATATAACAAAGAGTGAAAAATTTAAGGGGGTCTGAATACTGAAGACATTCTAATTTATTGAGATGCACCTGTATGTGTACATATATATATATATATATATATATATATATATATATACAGTCTATAAATATATTTTGCAGTGTTGCTTAAAGTAAATTAATTTTCAGATAGATATTTTTACTTAAAGAAAAAGACTAATTAGTGAAACATATTTGGGTAACGCTTTTGATTACAACCCGCAACGTACTGCGTAAGTAAACAGCATTTACAGTGTAACTGTTTTATAATTATAGTGTACCTATTCAGTATCTCCGTATAAGTATAAGGGAATAATATGTGAAGTTTGGGGAATAAAGGGGTAATAACCTGTAAAACTACAAATTACTTCTACTGTAAGTATTTGAAACTAAGTGGTACCTATTATTACGTGGTATGTAGGCTATATAACAATATTATATTTGCAAGCGATTTAGCAAAAACATACACTGTGTAGGCCTACTTTTTAAACACTAGTTTATTGTTTCAATCCAAACGCTCGGTTGAGACTGTTGCGTTAGAAAGCTGACTTGATTTGACCCAATTTGGGTTGATATCAGTAATAAAAGGAACCCGACGGCCCTGGGTTAGGAACAGTGTTGCCAAGCCCGCGGTTTTTCCGGGCAATTTTTCCTGGGGAGTCCTCCTCGAAACGCGATTGGGCTAGTTTAGAGTAGCAATTGGGTGGGTTTTGCTTTGAAAACCTGGCAACCCTGGTTAGGAATGTGGAGGTTCAAACGCGAACAGTTCCGTGTGCGACGAAACCCGTGTCTGCGGTGCTGAAGATGGAAACGTGTGGAAAATAGGAAAAAATAATAATCGAAGCGCAGACGAGGGACAACTTTGAAACTGTGTTCGTTTAAAACTGGAGCAGTGAATGTGCTGATTGGGAACTGGAAACAGCTTGAATGGCGCTTGAGACGAGTCTGTCCGTGTTTGCGGTGCTCATGACAGGAATATGTGTCGAAAATACAAGAAAACTAATCGAAACGAAGAGGAGAGAGTTTTTGAAACTGACTGGAATGTGTTCTTTTAAAACTGGAGAGTTTTGTCCGAGTATGTTCTCACAACATTGAGCAGTAAAGCCGGGAACTGAAGTAGTGAAAATGGTGCTTGGGGACATGGATCACAACGGTAAAATCAAAGACAGTAAAATCCTGTCAGTTCGCTATAATACATAGTTTAATATTGACTTTCAGCGTTTATTACTGTGTGTTTATTGACGTGATGGTTTGGCCATAATAGTTTAACTTCGTCAGTGGGTGAAAAACATTAACAAATTGAACAAAATCTTAATTTTGTTCTTAAAAAAACTTTTCAAAAGAATTTGATTTAGCTGTATAAGTATGGAGTTGCTTTGCTTTTTCTGAACTGGTGTAATACATTTGTATGTTTTATTATCTGTTGCCTGTGTTGTTACTGTTGTTATATTATGTGTGATTTTAATTTAAAAACCCAAATTTCAAATAATATTTGAATTAAAGCAGTCACCATGTTTATTGATATATTACCTGATATATAATGTATGACCTACTACTGTATAAACAATAATTTTAGAGCAATTTGTTGTAGCTACTTACCCTGTAACTACATGGAATAAGTGGGGAACAAGCACCACTTTAATTTACAGCCAGCAAATGTTGTATTTACCCTGTAACTACATGGAATAAGGGGGGAACAAGCACCACTTTAATTTACAGCCAGCAAATGTTGTATTTACCCTGTAACTACATGGAATAAGGGGGGAACAAGCACCACTTTAATTTACAGCCAGCAAATGTTGTATTTACCCTGTAACTACATGGAATAAGGGGGGAACAAGCACCACTTTAATTTACAGCCAGCAAATGTTGTATTTACCCTGTAACTACATGGAATAAGGGGGGAACAAGCACCACTTTAATTTACAGCCAGCAAATGTTGTATTTACCCTGTAACTACATGGAATAAGGGGGGAACAAGCACCACTTTAATTTACAGCCAGCAAATGTTGTATTTACCCTGTAACTACATGGAATAAGGGGGGAACAAGCACCACTTTAATTTATAGCCCGCAAATGTATTTACCCTGTAACTACATGGAACAAGGAGGTAACAGAGCACCACTTTAATTTACAGCCCGCAAATGTTGAGTTTACCCTGTAACTACATGGTAAAGGCCGCAAATGTTGTATCAGGGTTTCTGCAGGATTTTTAAGCTCAAATTTAAGACTTTTTAAGACCTTTTTTAAGACCTGCACAAATAAAATTAATACCACATGAGCGGGGCAGCGCAATGTCTATAGTACCATATTAAACTGTAAAATGACTGTAAAAAGCATAATTTACAATTCAGATACAAGTTTTCACAAAAACAAAAAGTTTTGTAAAATGATAAACTTTACATTTCAGCCTTTACACCATTTTTAAGAAAATGGATAAGTCAAAAGTATTAATAATATTGATTTCAACAATTATTATCAATAAATTATTATATAAATTAAATAACATGAATTAGGGGTGTGCGAAATTGGCAAAAAATGATATCTCTATATTTTCTGGGATTTTATCGATAACGATAATTAGACAATATTTTGCTTAGTGTGTTATTATGCTGGTATCTTAAAGATTACCATGGACAGGTGACTCCTGAATTTTTTGGATATTCTTCATATTCTGTGTGGTCAGTTCACAGCAGTGATAGAAATGAGTCTTTTCCAACAAGTTTTATGGGCATTTTTTACCTTTAAGCCATTTTTTCTAAAAGTGTGCATAATCTTTTAAGTCAAATTCTTGCATTTGGGCTGTTACCAAGCAAATGAAATCAGTATCAACAAAATGTATCTTTGCAATGCATCTGAAGTGGCATTTAGATGTATTTACACACTCTTTAATGCAGCTCAGAGGGACATAGAATGCTAACCTGCACAGTTACAAATGCATAAATGATGTTTTGATATTTGAAACATAAAACTGATGTTTGAAATTATTTTAAAAATATGAATATACTTTAAATGTGAAATTAAAACTGCCAATAGGTGGCAGTATGTCACTGTTAATAAGGGAGTCATTGCGACTGAACCGAATCATTTAAACGTTTGATTCATTCAGGAACGAAACACCGCATGTTGCCCAGAGACACAAAACAGTGCTGTGGCTGTGTTTGGAATCATTTTTGTTGTAGAAATAGAGCAAAAACAGCCAATATGGTGTCTAAAACGTAAGTCTCTTAAAATTTATTTCTTGTTTATTGAACTGTTGCATAAGATCAATATCACATTTGTAATCATGCTGATTTTTGGAGAGAAAAAAAATGGCACTCTTCGTGTGATATTAACTACAGTCAGGTCCATAAATATTGGGACATCGACACAATTCTAACATTTTTGGCTCTATACACCACCACAATGGATTTCAAATGAAACGAACAAGATGTGCTTTAACTGCAGACTGTCAGCTTTAATTTGAGGGTATTTACATCCAAATCAGGTGAACGGTGTAGGAATTACAACAGTTTGCATATGTGCCTCCCACTTGTTAAGGGACCAAAAGTAATGGGACAGAATAATAATCATAAATCAAACTTTCACTTTTTAATACTTGGTTGCAAATCCTTTGCAGTCAATTACAGCCTGAAGTCTGGAATGCATAGACATCACCAGACCCTGGGTTTCATCCCTGGTGATGCTCTGCCAGGCCTCTACTGCAACCGTCTTCAGTTCCTGCTTGTTCTTGGGGCATTTTCCCTTCAGTTTTGTCTTCAGCAAGTGAAATGCATGCTCAATCGGATTCAGGTCAGGTGATTGACTTGGCCATTGCATAACAATCCACTTCTTTCCCTTCAAAAACTCTTTGGTTGCTTTTGCAGTATGCTTTGGGTCATTGTCGATCTGCACTGTGAAGCGCCGTCCAAAGAGTTCTGAAGCATTTGGCTGAATATGAGCAGATAATATTGCCCGAAACACTTCAGAATTCATCCTGCTGCTTTTGTCAGCAGTCACATCATCAATAAATACAAGAGAACCAGTTCCACTGGTAGCCATACATGCCCACCACCACCATGCTTCACTGATGAGATGGTATGCTTAGGATCATGAGCAGTTCCTCTCCTTCTCCATACTCTTCTCTTCCCATCACTCTGGTAAAAGTTGATCTTGGTCTCATCTGTCCATAGGATGTTGTTCCAGAACTGTGAAGTCGTTTGGCAAACTCTAATCTAGCCTTCCTGTTTTTGAGGCTCACCAATGGTTTACATCTTGTGGTGAACCCTCTGTATTCACTCTGGTGAAGTCTTCTCTTGATTGTTGACTTTGACACACATACACCTGCCTCCTGGAGAGTGTTCTTGATCTGGCCAACTGTTGTGAAGGGTGTTTTCTTCACCAGGGAAAGAATTCTTCGGTCATCCACCACAGTTGTTTTCCGTGGTCTTCCGGGTCTTTTGGTGTTGCTGAGCTCACTGGTGCGTTCCTTCTTTTTAAGAATGTTCCAAACAGTTGTTTTGGCCACGCCTAATGTTTTTGCTATCTCTCTGATGGGTTTGTTTTGTTTTTTCAGCCTAATGATGGCTTGTTCACTGATAGTGATAGCTCTTTGGATCTCATCTTGACAGTTGACAGCAACAGATTCCAAATGCAAATAGCACACTTGAAATGAACTCTGGACCTTTTATCTGCTCATTGTAATTGGGATAATGAGGGAATAACACACACCTGGCCATGGAACAGCTGAGAAGCCAATTGTCCCATTACTTTTGGTCCCTTAACAAGTGGGAGGCACATATGCAAACTGTTGTAATTCCTACACCGTTCACCTGATTTGGATGTAAATACCCTCAAATTAAAGCTGACAGTCTGCAGTTAAAGCACATCTTGTTCGTTTCATTTGAAATCCATTGTGGTGGTGTATAGAGCCAAAAATGTTAGAATTGTGTCGATGTCCCAATATTTATGGACCTGACTGTATATGAAATGATATAAATATAGGCTATACATTTTCTGCCCCCATATCTTAAATTATGTGATCAGTCTAAATGTATTTTAATAGACTGAATCGCACGCACTCTAGTTTAAGCTATGTTAACTGATTCATTCTCTGTCAGCAGGTGTCGCGTTTGGCTGAAATATAAGAGTTTTCCCGGTAAAGACAGAACAAAGCAGCGCAGCACCGGACTTTGAACTTGCAGCGCTCATGTTTATTTAATGAAATCATAGCCTTTTGAAGTTTAATCGTCACATTCAGCCATATCGCAATTCTTGTCTTTCCGTCTCCAAATTTAAGACCTCTTGAAATCATAATTAAGACTTTCTTGTAGAATTTAAGACTTTTTAATGCCTTAAATTTGATACAACTAAATTTAAGACTTTTTAAGACCCCGCGGAAACCCTGTGTATTTACCCTGTAACTACATGGAATAAGGGGGGAACAAGCACCACTTTAATTTACAGCCCGCAAATGTATTTACCCTGTAACTACACTGAGCAAGGAGGTAACAGAGCACCACTTTAATTTACAGCCCGCAAATGTTGTATTTACCCTGTAACTACATGGAATAAAGGGGGAACAAACACCACTTTAATTTACAGCCCGCAAATGTTGTATTTACGCTGTAACTACATGGAATAAGGGGGGAACAAGCACCACTTTAATTTAAAGCCCGCAAATGTTGTATTTACCCTGTAACTACATGGAATAAGGGGGGAACAAGCACCACTTTAATTTACAGCCCGCAAATGTTGTGTTTACCCTGTAACTACATGGAACAAGAAGGTAACAGAGCACCACTAATTTACAGCCCGCAAATTTATTTACCCTGTAACTACATGGTATAAGGGAGGGACAAGCACTACTTTAATTTACAGCCCGCAAATGTTGTATTTACCCTGTAACTACATGGAATAAGGGGGGAACTAGCACCACTTTAATTTACAGCCCGCAAATGTATTTACCCTGTAACTACATGGAACAAGGAGGTAACAGAGCACCACTTTAATTTACAGCCCTCGATGTTGTGTTTACCCTGTAACTACATGGAACAAGAAGGTAACAGAGCACCACTAATTTACAGCCCGCAAATTTATTTACCCTGTAACTACATGGTATAAGGGAGGGACAAGCACTACTTTAATTTACAGCCCGCAAATGTTGTATTTACCCTGTAACTACATGGAATAAGGGGGGAACTAGCACCACTTTAATTTACAGCCCGCAAATGTATTTACCCTGTAACTACATGGAACAAGGAGGTAACAGAGCACCACTTTAATTTACAGCCCTCGATGTTGTGTTTACCCTGTAACTACATGGAACAAGAAGGTAACAGAGCACCACTAATTTACAGCCCGCAAATTTATTTACCCTGTAACTACATGGTATAAGGGAGGGACAAGCACTACTTTAATTTACAGCCCGCAAATGTTGTATTTACCCTGTAACTACATGGAATAAGGGAGCAACAATTTGGGCTTAAACAGAACGAGTGTATATTTGCACAGTAATTACAGAGAAAAATATTGCACTAGTTTTAATTTAATTGTTGGCCAAACTAAATCACTTTTTTTTTTTTTTTTTCTATAAAAGCATCACAGCTACATCCACTGAAATACAAATGTTGTATCATGCATTTTTTTTTTCTGCGAACAACTGGAAAGAGGTAAGCTTGTTTTAAGCTGTATTGGACCTTGATGGGATATCATGCAAAGTTATTTTGTGATAGTGGTGTTAGGAAGTTGCTGGTGTGACTCAGCTGAGAGCGACGAAAAAGCTTTCATAAGGGAAGCTGACTTGTGAATTATAAATCATAACACAAACTCATTAACTCATTTCACTAGATGTCCAGTTTTGTTGTTCAGTAATCATCATGTTTCCTTCAATAATAGAATGGTTAAAAATACCTAGGCCTATAATAAAATACCAGTATAAAATTATACAAAGAATATTGTCTTTCTAAATCAATCCTAAACATAATATTATTGTTTAGGCCATGAATAGGTACCCTTAGTTTCAAAATACTTACAATATAAATGATTTGTAATTTTACAGGTTGTTACCCCTTTATTCCCCAAACGTTGCATATTATTCCCCTATACCTATACTCAAAAACGTTATGCTGTAACTTCAGTTTACTTACGCAGCTCTTTGCAGGTTGCATATCTGGTTGTTACCCCCTTATTACCCAAACGTAACACATTGTTCCCTTATATCTACACGTACGTTCTTTATAGGTACACTTTAATTACAGAAACGTACACTGTAAATTCAGTATACTTACGTAGTTCTTTGCGGGTTGTAATCTAAAGTGTTACCCATTTTTGCAGTGCACATTATTTGTCTGATCAAAACTTACACTGAAAAAGAAATCTGTTTAATAATATGACCAAAAATATCAATATCTGCAGTACTTGGAAGAGATTCTTACATTCCTTGTTTCAGGTGATAACAAGGTCTCTGTAAGGTTTATGAATCATCCGCTTCACATTTAGTCTAAAAACGACACCGTCAGCTGATGATGCACTCAATTACGATACTCAAATATTAACCTTTCACGATCTCTCTGGCACAGTGGAGGCATATATGCACATTATAGCATCATTAAGCTTTTGGAGCACACTAGCAATGTCAGTTTCAGTGAAAACCAAGGCCTTGTTTTTCACCGAGTTGTTTTCCTGAAGATAACTAATTATGAAGACCACTGCTGAAAGGTTGTTTCACTGCCACATAAAGATAAAACAAATGGAAATGCATGAAATGCATGACAACACATTAATAATGTTGTGGTTCTCCATGGCAGCCCGTCCAAGGAGACGTTTATGTCTTACTGAAACATAAAAATAATGCAGACATAATGGGACAAACATAATAAGGCTATGTATTCACAGCAATGCATTATGGGTGAAGGCGCACCCTTGTTCTGCAAATGATCATTGATCACTTACCTATGGTT
The DNA here is from genome assembly GCA_039654775.1 of Spinibarbus caldwelli. Taxonomy (NCBI): domain Eukaryota; kingdom Metazoa; phylum Chordata; class Actinopteri; order Cypriniformes; family Cyprinidae; genus Spinibarbus; species Spinibarbus caldwelli. Next base: position 13,858,490 of record CM077230.1, on the reverse strand, counting down.
TGGACACTTACCACCTGCTGCATGCATGGTTACATCTTGCAAAATTACACAATCAATGTGACTAGCCATTAATTTGATGGTCTTGCAAGAAATTCTCAAACTGTCGTGTTCAATAGGGATGATATGGTAAAATGAGGGAGTTGATGAAGAATTGATTAGTTTTAAATGGTGAGGCTGATATTGTGTTATTGGAACGCTACAATCTCCGCTGCTTGTTTTTCGTGATGCCTGTGCCCCTGGGGAGCTGATGTTCCCTGTGCTGTAATGATTTCCAAACAAGGTTCATTTCATCAGGGTAAGGAACATTAAATATATGACAGCTGTAATGTAGCAAATCTGAAAGCTGTGGTGCTTTTATATAAGGTTTACGTTGCAATTTCCGTTCCGCAAGTGGTTGTAAATTGTAGCTTACACATTTAAGTCAACATGAAATCGAAATTGATTCTATTTACTTATTAATACATATTGTTGGTGTTCTTGTGATCAATTTGCACATTATTCAAGGGTAAACAAATATTTGTTGTTGCAATCTTTTATCAAAGTGCTGCACTGCTACACTTTCTTTATTTCCTATTTCAATTATTTTTCAAGTGCTACCTGGAAAAAGCTGATCGTTATCTCTGCCATTCAACTCAGAAGGTTGTTGAACCACTACTGGGTGCAAAATTAGCTAAATGAATGTAGAAAATATGCTATAGCAAATAAAATGGTTTTAATTTCTTTTGAAGTCCACCAAATTATTGGTATAAGCACTGACAGATTTTGTTGAAACTGCCACATTGGTGCACAGATTTTACATCTTAAGTTGTGTGCTGTATGTTTACACAAACTTCCTTCTCCATCTTCATCCGTCTAAAACATCCGTATGTAACGATGCCCCAGCCGCGATTTCAGCGGCTCTGAGAAAGCTGGTGTCTATGAGCCACTGGCAGGATTAATTTCTCAGGTCATCACTTACAGCGTGAGATGCTCGCAAGAAAGCTCCAGGCAAGGACAGAGTAAACTCTAGGGAGACATGGAGAGAGAGTGTGTGAAAGAGAGATAGAGTGGGTGAGATGTCGAAATGTGTGCGTATGTGTGTGTGTTTGTGCGAAACCATAAGTTGCTCTCCATCATACTAAAGACCAAGGGAAAACTGAAGAGGTCATTGGTCCAGACCCACAGACAGCCAGGATTCTTCAACGCTGACGCAGTGCTGGAACCATCCAATTTGTCATCTTTCAGCTAATTGCACAGAAATGCTTCCTTATTTACACAAGTAGGACGTGATCCTGAAAAAAGTCACACAATCATAGCTAAAATTACAAAGTACAGAAAAAATGTTTTTTCAAAGATTGGAGAACAAGTTCTTGCAGATGCAATACTCACCATCAAAATTCGAAGGCATCCTAGTTGGTTGATAGGGTGTTGCTATTTGTTCACTAGGGTGTTTTGGGTGGTTGTCAGGTGGTCTGGCCTGAGTCAAAAAGAGCCCACAAAGAGTCCAATCTATGATATTCTCGCCCCGAGATATGGGTCAGGTCCCTATTTCAATGCAAGTCTAAAGGATTTTTTTTGGCCGTTCTAGGTCACACAAAAAAGTAAAAGCACATGTCGCCTTATGATTTGTCATTCATTTCTGTATAAACTGGTGTGGAGTGAGATTAGTGAGGAGCGAGACTAGAAATAGTCATTTTATATTCAGTACTTTAGGTGCAGTTACATTCAAATATCTGTTGCCATTAAACTGAGTATTGCTATTTAAGTGTCTACACATTTTTACACATAACTAGCTCAGCAAGATTCTCTCAAAACTATTGATCTGCCAACAGGAGTTGACCTGGAAGAATAAACAGACCATATAAGGAATCTGTTTATACTTATGCTTTGCGACAACTTGCAAAGCATACAAAATTGCACTCGGTTGCTCTCATTTTGGAATGCAATGTGTCAAATTAAACTTGTGTAAATAAAATTGTCAGCATATGTTCATATAATTGTGTAGAGTTTGTTTTGGGACTTATGCACCAACTTTTAATATTTAAAGGAGTAGTTCAGTACAATAATTAAAATGTCCTTGTTATTTACTCACCCCCATGTCATCCAAGATATTCATTTCTTTCTTCAGTCGAAAAGAAATTAAGGTTTTTGAGGAAAACACTGGGTTGGGCCAATGGGTTGAAGGTCAAAATTGCAGTTTCAATACAGCTTCAAAGGGCTCACAATCCCAGCCAAGGAATAAGAGTCTTATCTAGGGAAAAGATCAGTCATTTCTAAGGAAAATACAAATCTATATAATTTGTAACCACAGATGCTCATCTTGCACTAGCTTCAAACTCAAGCATTATGTAATCAAGCACTTGGGCATAGGCAGAAGTACCGACCCAGTGTTTACAAAGTGAACATGCAAAGAAAGTCAAACGGCCTTTACAAAAAAAGGTAAAACAACAACGCTGGACAATTTTGATGTTAGAGGAGAAAATGAGATAGAGATTTTCGCCATACCTTAACTTTTTGAAACTAAGTACACAGACAAGAGCTAACAACACGTGATTACACAATGTGTGAAGGCGTGCATGCACATCGCAGAGCTAGTGTAAGACAAACTTTTGTGTTTAAAAAGTATGTACATTTTTATTTTTTTTTTAAGAAAATGATCAATTGTTTAGATAAGATCCTTATTCCTTGGCTGGGATCGTGTAGAGCACTTTGAAGCTGCACTGAAATCAGTTTGGACCTTCAATCCATTGGCCACCATTTAAGTCCATTATATGGAGAAAATTTCTGCTATGTTTTCCTCAAAAACCTTAATTTCTTTTCAGCTGAAGAAAGAAAGACATGAACATCTTGGATGACATGGGGGTGAGTACATTATCAGGAAATTTTCAGGAAAGGTTTCATTACTTAGCAGACACTTTAATCCAAAGTAACTTAAAAATGTGGAATACAACAAGCGATTATGATGAAGCAAAACAGGAGTAGTGCTAACAATGTAAAGTTTCAAACACTGCCAGGGGTGTGTTTCCCAAAAGCATCGTTAGCTAACTATGGTTGCAAGTTCCATTAAACTCTATTGGTAATGATGGAACTTGCGACCATAGTTGCTTTTGGGAAACGCACCCCAATACTGTAAGGGATTCTGCATTCTGGGTATGGTTAGGAACATCACTCCACCGACAAGGAACAGTGAATGAAAATGTCCTGGAAACTAAAGGAGAACAGTTTTTTTTTTTTTTTTTTTTTTTTTTTTTTTTTTTTTAACTGTGACCTTAACTGAGCAATAGTAGTAGTACTACTTGTCTTTGCAAGCACAGGTTGATAGAATTAGTTCAGGCCCCTGAACTCAACCCACTGTCATTTCAGGAACAACAAGGATGTCGAACATGTTGGGTAAATGTTAAGCACACCTTCACATGTCTAGGCTAGCTCACGGATTAGGACTGTGACATGCGAATATATGCAAATCTACAGTGCCCCCCTTGTTTTTGACCTTAAAACCTGGAACGGACAAGAGTCATCTGTGGGGATCTCTGGGGCATCAACGGTCTCCTCTGTGCTGTCAAACTCTGATCGCACCGGCTGCCCTTTTCGCCTGTTATGTATTCATTCCTCCCGTCCCCAAAGGTGTAAAAACGAAAAAGAGAAATGAGGAGAATAAAGTGACAGATTAATTTATTGACCAAGCATCCTCCTCTCGGCTCACATCTCTCCGTCTATCACCGCCCCAGGTGTCTTCGTTGCCAGCCGCGTGATGGTCTGACGCCAAGTGACTGAGAGGTGATGCACGGGCAGAAATTGAGAGCGATGGTCATTCATCACGCGGGGGTAAAAACCAGCACTTCTTTCCTCCTGAGACAGCAGCAGGTGATGGGAATGAGAAAATCAGGCTGAGGTTTTTAAGCTGTCTGGCCCATATATCCCATAATGCTGTTGACTTTGTTAACATCAGGCATGGAAGAGGGAGCTGGGTCATCTTTTTCTAGGAGTGTTCCTGTATCCTGTTTTTGCGCGCCTTGATTATGGTGGTGTTCTCCATCTCGACCTCTTGTATATATCACGCCCTTGTCTTCCTGCTGCTTTAGGCTGATGTAGAGGGTCATGTGGTTACCACATGGACCATGGTTTGATGGACAGTATCTGTTTAATGCAGGAAAAGAATGATATATCATACTGCCAAGCTTTTAAATAATGTTTACACCTTTGAAAGGTACTGCACACTGGGATAGACTTGTCTGTACGAATTCTGTTGTCAGTATTCTATTACTGCCTGATGGGAAATAAATTCTGATCACATTAAAGAAATGGTTCACTTAAAAGAAAAAAAAAATAAATTACTTACGTTTATATGCAAAACTACAAAAAAAAAGTCCAAAAAAGACTGTATCACGAAAGTGGTCCATACACTTACAATGTATTCCAAGTCTTCAGAAGCCATAAGATAGCTTTGTTTGAGGAACAAACCAGAATTTAAAGTTGGAATGTAATGGAAATAGCGCCCAATCATTTCTTTAGTATTGTATTTACTATTGTAGTAAATACTTGTACATACTTGTTCGACTTCGTTCGGTCCATTGGTTGACTGGATGAATGCAGATTTGAATGAAGGGATGGGGTTTATGAGTAAAAAAAATACTTGAGAAGTCCAGAGAGAAGTCGAGTTATGACATTTTGATAAAAAATTACAAGCAGCAAAATTACAGTAAGATCAATAACATGCATTTAGAAAATAGATTTGATGGTGACTTGTAGTTAATTGCTGCAAACTAACTCTCAAATCTTATCTGACTTTTGCATTTTCAAACTTGGCATGTTGCAATTGTTTACAACATGTGAGTGCCAGTATAGTTTGGCATAGTTTGCAGGATTTTATCCATCAGGAACTGTTCAATGCCAATGGGAGGCTTTCTAACCTTGGACATGGAGGTTTAGGTCAAATTCATGCTAGATATCTCAATGAAATATAACTCAATTTAAAAAAACAAAAACAAACCAAAAAAACAGCTGCTCTAGCTGCTCTAACCAAAAAAAACATTAATATACTTATACTAACATACATATATCTCATATAAACTAACATATTTATCCAACAATAAATTAAACATTAAACTGCATTAACAATTAAAATATGTTATTGTAGCCTAAAGCAATTTTATATTTTATATACAACTGAAAGTTAGATATTTTTAATCCTCTGCAGCCTAGGTTATATAAGCTGTAATGGAAAATCATTTAAAAATTTGATGAATGAATATAAAGACAAACACTTTTTAGAATATGCACTTATGAATCATGCACAAAAAGTACAGGAATAAATGTTAAAAATGATTTGCATCTCTGCAGGTGTGCTGCAGTCATGAACATGGCTGCACTAAAACTTTATGTTATAGAATTTAAAAATAATACATAGTTTTGAAGTATTTTCATCCCATTGTGCATCTAAACATCTACTATGTATTTGAATAATGTGAATTATTATAAGTCACATTAATAAGTCAAAGCAGAGTAAGGCAGCAACCCTCATATCTCCCACTGGGCATCATTCATGAAACACGAGCAGAACGAATTTCTCCGTGAATCATTTGCAAAAACCATTATTACGTAATTCAACAATTAATGTTTGAATGGTTTTACAGAGAATTTATGGATGAATTCGTTCTGCTTGTGTTTTATTAATGAGGTCCGATGAGTTGCCGCATTACTCCAGCAAGCATACAGAATCCGATAACATGGTATACTATTAATTCTCCTCAGAGCGCAAGACTGAAAAGCTGATGAAAGTAAGGAAGATGCCTTGCTCTAGGTTCAGCGATTTCATTTTTGAGTTGTAAGTCTAGCGATAGATGCCGAGATGTAGCAGGCGAACAGACAAGAGGTGAAAAGTTTGACATCCGCTTCTTCCGAGGTTCAATCAAGACGTGTGGCTGTAAGCAGGAGAGAGAATGAAAGAGGGTGAGTGAGAGAAAGATACCTAACCTGGCCAAGTCATGATGGATGAGTCCAATTGCACCCCCTCATCAATCAGCAAATGCTGCAGCACTGTAAAAAAAAAAAAAAAACAATTGGAAGGAGAGGGAGGAGCCCCATGCAGGGTTTCAACTGAGAACAGGGAGGACGTGGTGAATGGGGAATTTTATGGGATCCATCTATTTGAATCTTCACACCTTGATTGCTTCCTTTCTCTCGCAAACACACACACACACACACATTTCATTTCCATGGATATATTTGGAATAGCATTTTAGCATACTACTCTTACTATTCCCATAGTATATACTATGTAAACTGTGCAGAGTATGCAAATTTTGCCAAATGTATGGTATACAACAGAACACACAGCATGGAGTATTGTTTATCACAATGCAATGCGCTTGACTTGATTTTGTCCAAATGCCAAATGCTTTTGTTTCATAAAAGTTGTTTAAAAATGCAAAAACTGGATTAAAAAAACATCAAAATAAACATAATTGGACAAAACTCACATTTAACATCATATGACCTTTTTTAAACCTCATGTTCTGGTCATTTTGACATTGATTTTCTTTGTCTCGAAAATGGTTATTGTTATCACATTTAACTAAAACTTACTGACTTTGCTCAAATAAATAAGTAAGCAAGTAAGTAAGTAAGTAAGTAAGTAAAATAAATAAATAAAAAGATAATTTTTGTACTTTTTCAACCCGATCTCATGAAAGTGCGTATAAATAGTACGCCAAAAAGAAAATGTCCCAAGTTACGTATGTAACCATGGTTCCCCGAGGGAACGAGATGCTGCATCAGAAAACGCTAGGGGAACGCCTTCAGTGATATCATGCTCTGAATCATATGTGTAATCAGTCCAATCGATTGCAAATCCCTGCCTAGTGTGGAAGAGCACAGCTATGGCAAGAGAGCAGAAGAGCCAGGAGTGGCTAGCAAATCTAGGTCATAGAACCTGACGAAGGTGAGGGGCATGGACCATCCCACAGCGCTGCAGATGTCCTGCATAAGCACACCTGCAGAAAGGCCTTGAAGGCCGCCATACTACAAGTCGAGTGCGCCTTGACCTCCAAAGGCGAGAGGAGATCAGAGGACTCAAGGCTATGGAATAGCATCCTGATCCACCACTTAGCATAAACTTCTCTGGCCAGAGGCCTCAGCCTCATCACACCGCGGAGGAAACGTGTAACTAGAGGGTTCTTGCCTACTGAAAGGCCACCAAGAGGGGCATGGTAGGCTGCTATAGCCGCCACATAGACCTTCAGAGTGGAGTGGATTAACCCTGTGGAGAAATGGGCCTGCAAAAACTCCAGCACTGTACCAATCGGGCAGTTAACTGGGTCAAACTGGCGATCTCCGCACCATGAAGTGAAGAGTCTCCACTTCAGGGCGTGCAGTTTTCTCATTGAGGGAGCTCTGGATTGGAGGATGGTCTCAACAACCTCAGTTGAGAGACCAGAGGCTATGATTTGTGCCCCCTCAAGGGTCACACCCACAGCTTCCACAACTCCGGGCAGGTTTAAAATATCATGCCCTCCGCCTGTGAGAGGAGATCCTTTCTGACGGGAATCTCCCATGGAGAGCCGTCGAGGAGAGAAATCAGGTCCGAGAACCATACTCGGCCTGGCCAGAACGGGGCTACTAGCAATAGACGGACCCCGTCCCGGTGCACTCTCTCTAGAACTCCCGGGAGCAGAGTGATCGGGGGAAAGGCATACAGACGAAGCCTCGGTCAAGTCTGTACCAAGACATCCAGCCCCAGTGGAACTGGATGAGTCAGAGAGAACCAGAGGGGACAGTGCGATGTCATCTGAGTCGCAAACAGATCCACCTGAGCCTGGCCAAAAACTCTCCATATCTGCTTCACCACCTCTGGGTGAAGCCTCCATTCCCCGGGCCTCGACCCCTGCCTCGACAGGATGTCTGCTCCCATATTGAGATGCCCAGGAATGTGCACTGCTCTCAGCGAGAGGAGTTTGCCCTGGGACCACACAAGGATCTGGTGTGCCAGCTTGTACAAGGGGCGCGAACGCAGACCTCCCTGGTGGTTGATATAAGAGACCACCGCAGTGTTGTCGTTGCGCACCAACACATGACGATCTCTCAGGTCCGGGAGAAAGTGTTTCAGAGCCTGAAACACGGGCAGCATCTCCAGGCAGTTGATGTGCCACGTGAGATGGCGACCGCTCCACAGACCGCAGGCAGGGTGGCCACTCATGACTGCTTCCCAACCGGTGAGGGACGCTTCCGTTGCTAGTGTTACGCGGCGACAAGGAGCTCCCAGCACCGGGCCCTGAGACAAGAACCCAGGTTTCCTCCACATGACTAAGGCACGTAGGCATCACTGCATGACCTTGTATGTGGAGCGGGTTTCCCCTCGGGGAGAACCCCTTGGTCTTGAGCCACCACTGTAGGGGTCTCATGTCCAGCAGGCCAATAGGTATCAGGTTGGACGCAGCTGCCATCAGACCCAGCAGTTTTTGAAACTGCTTGACGGTGAGTGACCGGCCCTCTCTCACTCTCAACTGACGTGAGGATCGACTCGATCCGAGCAGGGGACATACGTGCCTGCATCATGATCGAATCCCACACCACGCCCAGATAAGTGGTTCTCTGTACTGGATAAAGCACACTTTTCTGGCGTTAAGTCTTAACTCCAGCTCTTTCATGTGAGCGAGAACGACATCTCGATGCCGAACCGCCATCCGCTCTGATTGAGCTAATATCAACCAAATGGCGATGTGGTTGAGTATGCGGATGCCCTGGAGTCACAGCGGAGCCAGAGCAGCATCCACACACTTCGTGAAAGTGCGGGGTGAGAGTGCAAGGCCAAAGAGAAGAACCCGATATTGGTACGCTTTGCCCCCAAAGCAAACCTCAGGAACTTCCTGTAATGGGGAAGGATGGAGATAGGAAGTATGCGTCTTTTAGATCGATCGTGACAAACCAGTCCTCGGACCTGGTCTGAGACATGACCTGCTCGAAGAGAGCATCCTGAACTTCAGTCGCATGACTGAGTGGTTCAGTTGACTTAGATCTAAAATAGGACGCAACCCCCCATCCTTCTCGGGAACAATGAAGTACGGCTGTAGAACCCAGACTCTCTGTCGAGAAGAGAGACCACCTCGATGGCCTCCTTCCTCAAGAGAGTATTCACTTCTTGTTCCATTACCAGAGCCTGCTTGGGACCCACCAGTGTGGGAATGACCCCGTTGAAAGGCGGCAGCGGAGCGCCGAACTGAATGCGATAGCCTCATTCTACAGTGTGCAGGACCCATCGAGACACATCTGGCAGTAGTTTCCACACTGCCAAATAGTCTACTAAGGGAACCAGTCTCTCGAGACTGGCCTCTGGTGTGCTTAGAGCTGCTAGCCCTGAAGCGGAGGACCAGCAGGGGACGGCCGCTCTAGCTGCTCTAGAGACCCCCAAAGGTGTGACGAGCCTCTCAGTTCCGCTATGTTTCCGGGCTGATGAGACTGAGAGAAGCGCTCACTGGAGACCGTTGCGCCCTGGAACACTGGCAAGGTTGGCAGACCAATCTCCTGAGGGCACTGAGGAGAGACGGGCACCGTGTAATGCGGTGTACCCCGCTCTTCCCCAGAGGGGTCTTCCCTCATAAGTCCTGGGCCATGGGCATCAGGACTGCCTCAGCTGAAGTGTCCTATTGAAACAACGGTCCTCAGACCCGCGTCATCTCCTAGGAAGACCAGAAGACCATCTCCTAGAACCAGAGCCTGCTCAGGCAGGACCCAATGAGGTGCCCTCAAGAAACCGAGGGGAAGAAACCCAATGAGACACGCTTGGCAGGGGCTCCCACACCGCCAAGTGACCTACTAAGGGCTCAATCGCCGTCGTGCCTCAGCAGCAGCGGGACCGGATCCGTGAGATCACAGGCACGGACATACTCCTCGGAGCATGTCCGGTGGGAGCGGAACGTATTGCAGCAGGGAAAGCACAATCAGCCCCTCTCCCTTTTTCTCTCAAGAGCTGACTGCGCGAGCTCGGCTCCCCAGACATGCTGCTCATAATGATATTAGTTCACAATATGCTTGCACAAACAATATGCTTGTGCAACTGCTTTACGAAAACTCATCGACGTCCTCCACGTCCACCTCCTCGGAGGAAGAAAGGTGGAGTGTTGAGCCCTCTCTCCGAGGGGAAGAAACCGCGGGGCGGGCTTCCGATCCCAGAAAGTAGGCGCTGGATCTGATGGGAAAAGAAGAAGATAGGGGCTCGCCCGTCTTCATTCCCTCCACCTGATCCATCTGCGATTCCCACGAGCGCAGCCGCCGCTCCGCCTCGGCGAAAGCGGAGCCGGCACCGCGAGGAACGCTGGTGAAGGCTCCCTCCTCAAAGAGAGCCTTCGGGGAGCGAAGCCGCTCACACTGCGGGCAGTCGGCCTCTTCGAGAGCCAACTCTGCGTGCTTCGCTCCCAAGCAGGCCACGCACAAACTGTGTGTATCCTCGCTCGTGATGTAGCGTGGGCAGGGAAGAACACACAATCTGTAACGTGATCTGCTTTTGCCCTTATGTTTTGTCTTTGCCTCGACTTTAGACATACTGGAGCTTTATATGTTGCTGGACTTGTAACTTGACAAACAACAGTAAATAAGACTCACAGAACATAGATCGTGACTGACACACACACAGAGCTTTGCTGAATGACAGAAAGCTAATGCCGGTTGCACGTCACGTGCTTTTAAGCTTCCTGGTCGTTACGTCACCTGCCCGTGACGTCTCACCCATTGATTGGACTGATTAAACATATGATTCAGAGCATGTTATCGCTGAAGGCGTTCCTCTAGCATTTTCCGACACAGCTCGTGTTCCTGGTCTACAAAAATGACCAGTCTACAAAAAATTGCTGAGAAATTTTACATTATGCTATATTATTACCAAATATTGGATTCAATCTTTTTATCAACTTGTTTTCTTTCAATTAGCAAAGGTTTTGTATTTCTTTTTGGAACTGAATGATTGTATGCCTTATTGATCTGAACTTATGAATCTCAAAATGACTCAAAATGACCGCCTTTCAACGGGGTCATTCCCACACTGGTGGGTCCCGAGCAGGCTCAAAAATGACCAGTCCACAAAAAAATTGCTGAGAAATTTTACATTATGCTATATTATTACCAAATATTGGATTCAATTTTTTATAAACTTGTTTTCTTTCAATTAGCACAGGTTTTGTATTTCTTTTTGGAACTGACTGATTGTATGCCTTATTGATCTGAGCTTATGAATCTCAAAATGACTCAAAATGACCGCCTTTCAACAGGGTCATTCCCACACTGGTGAGTCCCGAGCAGGCTCAAAAATGACCAGTCTACAAAAAATTGCTGAGAAATTTTACATTATGCTATATTATTACCAAATATTGAATTCAATCTTTTTATCAACTTGTTTTCTTTCAATTAGCACAGGTTTTGTATTTCGTTTTGGAACTGACTGATTGTATGCCTTATTGATCTGAGCTTATGAATCTCAGCTTTTGTGTCAATATCGGCAAAACTATTCAAAAATAATTGAAAAATAATCTGAGCATAAACTCAGATCAATAAGGCCTACAACCAATCAGTTCCAAAATGAACAAACAATAACAACTTGCTAATAACAAGTTGCCAAAAAGACGGAATCCAAGATTTGGTGACAATATAGCATATTGAGAAATTTACAAGCGATTTTCAAAAGGCCGGTCATTATTGACCAGGAAGACCAGATTAAAGGATTTTCAAGGATTTGACCAAATGCGCAATACACAACAGAGCGTGCTGAGTGGGATACTGTATTCCACAATACAATGCTCACAACCTTCCTTTTCCAGTTTAACAAATGAAGTAACATCAACCACATTTTTCCCTTCTTGATCCATTATTTGATCACATTTCAAACAAAATTGGATTAAAAATGCGAAACAACAAATAATAAAATTAATTTTTATAAAATTACATTTCTGAGATAATTAAACTTGCAGTGTGGCAAATGTAGCATGTCAGCTACATTCTATCATTTCAAAACATTTCTGTTACATAATGTGCCGTTTCACTTAATATTTCTACAAAACTAGGCAGTGCACTATACTGCACAGAATTCATTCTGAACACAGATGGTGTATACAGCTTGTAAACCTAAACAATTTATTTCATTCAGATTATTTGCAGTTTACAAGGCTGTGAAATATTATAAATCATTTAACTAGAGGGTTATATCACTAAATTTATTAGATCCTTTATGTATCACCTTCATTAAAATGAATAAATAAATACATACAGTGAATTGCAGAAGTGTTTTAAAAGCACAGAATGTAAATTGTACTACCATGGCCTATCTCAAGATGATCCCTTTTCAAGCCATTTCGCAGGAAGGTCACTTTTCACGGTGCATCCGCTCAATATCAATAAAAAGAGGCTCGATATATTTTCAACATGTGAAACCGTCATCCAGTAAATGGTAAAAGAGAAAATGGACCTTGTCACAAAATGGTAGCCCTTAAAGGTGAAGTTCATATGAAATCAATGCGGGTCGCAGACATGAACAGATAGGAACACACAAATCAACGTGTTTATACCGGCCCTGGATGCCTGAATCCAGCTCAGAAGCCAAAGAGGACATGGCTACTGGTTGTAGATCCTGCACTGAATCAAACTATAAATAAGGCTGATGTAAAATTAGAGTGCTGAATCTATATTTTAATACACTGTTCTTCACACCCCAAAACTGTTGTTGTTTGGTTGACCTATTACTGACCCATTTTGAGCTAAATGTACAGTAGCTATAACAAATTCATCAACTCACACTCATGCCAATCCAAGCCCATACTGCCCCATTTGGCACCCTAGGTATGGCATCCAGGGGAAATTTTTGACCAAAACAGCACCAAGCATCATAGTTTATTTATATATATATATATATATATATATATATATATATTTGTTTTTGACTGTAACATTATTTTAAGTATGATTAAAAAGCATGTTCAGAAGAGTTATTCATATGACACAGCACATGTTTCTCAGAATTGCCTGAATAAAAATAGCCTCCTGTGGAAGTACCATAAACAATGATATTAATACAAGATACCATGGTAATGAAAGATAACTAATTCATGTAGCCTACCAATGATATGGTAAATGTCCAATAAATAAATAAATATAAACAAAAACAACAACTGTAAATGGCACAATTTGTTACATTAAGTTTGTGTATTGTGTTTACTTACTTTAGCTTTACCTGCAGTGTAGAATGGTGCAGTTGAATAAAAACCGCTTTATCGACGATAGAATGCATTTGCAAGTTTGGTTTCAGTGACTTTTAGGCAAATATCCACTTCATCGAGGCCTTGTTTTTGACTCGTGAAGTACTGGTACCTCTGTTTTACTGAGGGAGAAACCGAACCAAAAGATTCAAATGTGTGAGGCGTCTGCTCCAAAGCCAAACGGTTTAGTGCATAGACTGTAAAAAAAAGATGGACGACGCGTCTCCACTTCCTTCAACTATAGGAAATTGAAGCCAATTCATCTCAGTATGGCCGTTGCCATCTTGAGAAAATGATGTCATTTGGAGCCCGAAGTCTGCGCAGTAGAGATTCGTTTGGAGCCCGAGTCTGCGCAGTAGTGTCGTGAGGCAGTAGTGTCCCCCCAAACTCCCGCTTACCCAATCAACCATAATGACACGCCCCGTTTTTATAGCATTAAATTACTAGCTAAAATGAAACTTATCACAAAAATGAGCAATTGAACATACAGGTGCATCTCAATAAATTAGAATGTCGTGGAAAAGTTCATTTATTTCAGTAATTCAACTCAAATTGTGAAACTCGTGTATTAAATAAATTCAATGCACACAGACTGAAGTAGTTTAAGTCTTTGGTTCCTTTAATTGTGATGATTTTGGCTCACATTTAACAAAACCCACCAATTCACTATCTCAACAAATTAGAATACTTCATAAGACCAATAAAAAAAAAATAAAAATTAGTGAATTGTTGGCCTTCTGGAAAGTATGTTCATTTACTGTATATGTACTCAATACTTGGTAGGGGCTCCTTTTGCTTTAATTACTGCCTCAATTCGGTGTGGCATGGAGGTGATCAGTTTGTGGCACTGCTGAGGTGGTATGGAAGCCCAGGTTTCTTTGACAGTGGCCTTCAGCTCATCTGCATTTTCTGGTCTCTTGTTTCTCATTTTCCTCTTGACAATACCCCATAGATTCTCTATGGGGTTCAGGTCTGGTGAGTTTGCTGGCCAGTCAAGCACACCAACACCATGGTCATTTAACCAACTTTTGGTGGTTTTGGCAGTGTGGGCAGGTGCCAAATCCTGCTGGAAAATGAAATCAGCTTCTTTAAAAAGCTGATCAGCAGAAGGAAGCATGAAGTGCTCCAAAATTTCTTGGTAAACGGGTGCAGTGACTTTGGTTTTCAAAAAACACAATGGACCAACACCAGCAGATGACATTGCACCCCAAATCATCACAGACTGTGGAAACTTAACACTGGACTTCAAGCAACTTGGGCTATGAGCTTCTCCACCCTTCCTCCAGACTCTAGGACCTTGGTTTCCAAATGAAATACAAAACTTGCTCTCATCTGAAAAGAGGACTTTGGATCACTGGGCAACAGTCCAGTTCTTCTTCTCCTTAGCCCAGGTAAGACGCCTCTGACGTTGTCTGTGGTTCAGTAGTAGGTTAACAAGAGGAATATGACAACTGTAGCCAAATTCCTTGACACGTCTGTGTATGGTGGCTCTTGATGCCTTGACCCCAGCCTCAGTCCATTCCTTGTGAAGTTCACCCAAATTCTTGAATCGATTTTGCTTGACAATCCTCATAAGGCTGCGGTTCTCTCGGTTGGTTGTGCATCTTTTTCTTCCACACTTTTTCCTTCCACTCAACTTTCTGTTAACATGCTTGGATACAGCACTCTGTGAACAGCCAGCTCCTTTGGCAATGAATGTTTGTGGCTTACCCTCCTTGTGAAGGGTGTCAATGATTGTCTTCTGGACAACTGTCAGATCAGCAGTCTTCCCCATGATTGTGTAGCCTAGTGAACCAAACTGAGAGACCATTTTGAAGGCTCAGGAAACCTTTGCAGGTGTTTTGAGTTGATTAGCTGATTGGCATGTCACCATATTCTAATTTGTTGAGATAGTGAATTGGTGGGTTTTTGTTAAATGTGAGCCAAAATCATCACAATTAAAAGAACCAAAGACTTAAACTACTTCAGTCTGTGTGCATTGAATTTATTTAATACACGAGTTTCAAAATTTGAGTTGAATTACTGAAATAAATGAACTTTTCCACGACATTCTAATTTATTGAGATGCACCTGTATATCAGCATGATAACAACTACCTTAAATGACCAAAACCATATTTCGGAAAATTGTATTGGAAGTTAATTTTTTTTTTTATTTTGACTCAACTCCCATTCGTTTACATGGAGAGGGCAGAGTTTATTACCTGTACTGCAGCCATCCACCAGGGGGCGATCAAAGAGCTTCACTTTTCAGGACATGTGAGGCACACCCGGTTGAGTGAGCTGTCCGATTCAGACTGAATCGCAAAAGGGATTCAGACATGTTCCTAAGGAGTGATTCATTGGAAGAATCAGACCCAAACAAGTGATTCATTTGAGAACCGGACAGAAAACATAACACGACTGACTTCTGAATTGTTTCTCAGAAGAGCGTAATCAGTGAAAATGTAATACAAATCAATATATCCCACTTTATCCTGTGCTTATGTTGTTGCACAACCACTCCATACGATTCCATGTGTGTTCAAATCATCCAAACTTATTCGCGAAACGATTCAGACCATTTTGCAAACCTGTTTGACCGCTCCAGATGATTCAGTGCGCGACTGAGCTGTCCGAATCATTCAGACTGAATCGCAACCCGATCCAGACCGTTTTGCTAACCCGTACCACAGCTCCAAATGATTCAGTATGTGAGTTGGCTTGGCTTTCCGAGTCATAAGTGAATCACAAACCTATTCAAATCGCTTGATTTTAAAAGATTCATCGAAAAGAACCCCAAAAAATTAATTTATTCTTAATTAATTTATTAATTTATTCTGTAATTCTGTTCTGAACATCTGACAGGCTATGAGACACAACGCGACTGACGAAAATTTGCGCGGGAAAATAATTCTCATGTTGCTAGTCTGCAGTCTCAGGTAGTCAGTTGATATAGGCTACTCATTTTGGAAAACATCACATCTTTTCAAGATTTTGAACAATATGAAGGTGAGTAAATGATGGGATTTTTATGAAATAACATAAGCATTTTGTGAATTTGAATGAAGTCTCAGAAGGTCTTTTGACCTCTCGTAATGGTAAGTGTGGACTGTAAGCGTAACTTAAAGACGGGCTGTGTTGTGAAATAGGCCCGCAGCCCTGAGCTCTGTCCCAGAGCTTGTTTCGGCAGGTGTCTGTGTGATTGATTGCATTGTTCTGTCCACATTTGTCCGGTAATAGCAGTGTACTTGCTTGGGGGAAAAGTTAAAAATAAAAAGTTGGATTCTGGACTAGGATATTGAAGCTGTCACCTTGAGGTTTTGATAAGATTTTCTCTCATGCATTGGGTAAATAAAGGAATCTCGTGTGTAATTGGTCAAATTCACCTTGTCAATAGAACCCTGTTGATGGTCATTGATGTGAGGACCAAAATATTACACATTTTTACAAGGCAAAGTTATAGGCAGCTCTCTCGTGATGTTGTGCAGTTTGACAACCTCTAGCAACTTGGTGCTCTTTTTTATATATAAATAATTTGCTAAGGCCAGATTTAGCTGAAAGGTCATAAGCTTTATGTATACTAATTGTTATTTTTCTTAATATGACATTAACTTTTATTTGATTCAAATAAAATCATTAATATACATTTATATATTTATCAAATAGGCTCATTCTATTTAGTTTTTTAATTACAGAAAATTATATAATTAATTTCTATATTTTTTAAATTATAGAAATTTGAATGCCATTGCAAGGTTGGACTTTATGCAAATGAGCAGGGGCCAATTGCTATTGTGATTGTAGACATGGATCTTGCATCTTTCACAGTTAGATACAGCAGTAGCTATCAACCAATATCCCTGAGACACATGAAAATCTCCAGCGATACTGTCAGTGTCCGTGCTCCGGAAGTTGCCAGCTTATGCAACACTTAAACTTACGCATGGCTGATGCAACCAAGGTCATAAAGGTAGAAAAAGGAATACCTCGTCTTCAAAAATGTTTGCTTCACTTTGACTGTGGCCCAGCATTATAACTCTTCAAAACATAAAGTGATTCAACAGATGGGAAAACGATCAACACAAGAAGTTCATCAAGTGTTTTGGAAAGGTGAGTCTGTCTGTCAGCACTTAAACTTAATAGATAGCTGAATGAGGGATCAGTCTCGGTGCTCCAGGGCTAGATGAGCTTTATACGGCTCAGACCTTCATATTCCACTCACTTTCACTGCCCGCTCATCTTTGAATGTCAGCGATCACTTACAGTTATTTATGACTGTCTCTCTATTCAACCGCTTACGAAATGACACAAGCCATAAATTACTATTGTATTTGTAGCGACGGAAAAAGGTTTGTGGAGGCCTGTCATGGAGATTAATTTATTTTATTGGCACCAAAGGATGTCAAAGTATTTTGGTTGGGAGTGTTTTGTATGACTAGTTTTTCATGCAAATGAAGTACACATGCAGGCTGACATGTTGAAATTATTAATGTATTTATTAAAAAAAAAAACAAAAAAACATGGTAAATATGTTCAAAGAAAGCTGTGAAAATAAACCTGCATTATTAATCCTTTTGATCTTTTATTTAAAACAAATCACAAAAATCTAACCTTTCACTGAACTAAAACAATTTAAAATGGGGGAAAATCTCATTATGAAATAAATGTTTTTCTCAAATACACGTTGGGCACAATTATTGGTACCCCTAGAAATTCTTATGAGTAAAATATCTGTGAGGTATATTCCCATTCATATTTACAATTTTGAGCACTCCAGAGTGATTACGAACATGAAATTATCCAGCCATGGCTTCCTGTCTCAAAGGAATAAAAACAGAAGGGAAAACAAAGGCCAAACTCCCTTAATCATCCATCACAATGAGAAAAACCAAAGAATATATTTCTGATGTGCAGCAAAAGATAACTGAGCTTCACAAATTAGTGAAGTGGCTTTAAGAAAAGAGCTAGAGCAGTGAAAATTCCCATTTCCACCATCAGGGCAATAATTAAGAATTTCCAATCAACATAAAATATTATGAAACTGCCTGGAAGAGGACGTGTGTCTATATCATCCTAATGCACGGTGAGAAGGAGAGTTTGAGTGGCTAAAGACTCTCCAAGGACCACAGCTGGAGAATTGCAGAAAATAGTTGAGTCTCAGGGTCAGAAAACCTTAAAAAATAAATAAATAATATATATATATATATATCTCAAACAGCATCTACACCACATGTTGTTTGGGAGAGTTTCAAGAAAAAAAAAAAAAAAATCAAGAAAAGAAAATGCTCCAAAAACAATCCCCAGCATATTCAGTTATCAGACACGACTGGAACTTCAAATGAGACTGCCTTCTATGGTCAGATGTAACTAAAAATTTTACTTTTTAGCAGCAAACACTCAAGATGGGTTTGGTGAAAACAAGGATAAAAAGTACCCCATGTGTACAATGAAATATTCTGCTGTATTTTTGATGTTGTGGGCCTATATTTCTGCCGGAGGTCCTGGACATCTTGTTTAGACACATGGCATCATGGATTCTATGAAATACCAACAGATAAAAAAATCAGAAAGTGACTGAAGTCTTATAATCTAGACATCTTATAATGGGCCATGTTTGGATCTTCCAACCGGACAGTAATCCAAAAACAGGTCACTGGGCAAAAAACCAAGCTTCTGCTATGGCCATTCAAGTCCTCTGACCTGAACCCTGTAGAAAATGAGTGTGTGGTGAACTGAAGAGAAGAAGCACCATCATGGAGCTGTGAATCTAAAGGGTCTGGAGTGATTCTGGATGAAGGAATGGTCTCTGATCTCTTGTCAGTTGTTCTCTAACCTCATCAGGCATTATAGGAGAACATTTAGAGCTGTTAAACTGACAAATGGAGGTTTCAAAAAGTATTGAATAAAAGGGTATCGTTAATTGTGTCCAGTGTGTATTAGAGAAAAACATTTATTTCATAATGATTTTCCCCCCATTTTAAATTCTAAAAATATTATCCAATGAAAGGTTAGATTTTTGTTGTTTTTTTTTTTTTTTTTTTTTTTTTAAATAAAAGATCAAAAGGATTAACAATGCAGATTTATTTTCACAGCCTTCTTTGATCATATTTACCATGGGTACCAACAATTCTGACCATTTGTGTACATTACCGGTCAAAACTACCGGTTATTACATAAGTTTGTAAGTAACTTTTTTTTTTTTTTTTTTTTTTTTTGAAAGAAGTCTGTTTCATAAAACAAATAGGAATATTGTGAAATATTATAATTTAAACTGTAATACTGGACTGGACTGTAATAAACTACCATACAAAATCAAAACAAAACAGAACAAAAAAATTGGATAAATAAGATTTAAAAAAAGAAAAAGAAAGCAGTGAATGTTTAAAAGAAGTATTAAATTGATTTAAAAAAATAAACGTATAATGTTACACAACACTTCTATTTCATTTTTTTTTTTTTTTTTAAACTTTCTATTCATTCCCTCAATCTGTTCTATTTATTTATTTATTTATTTTTTTTTTTTCAAAAATATTAAGCCGCAAAAACTGTTTTCGGCATTGATAATAATAAAAACTCAATTCAGCATTAGAATGATTTCTGAAGGATCACATGACATTGAAGTTACAGTAATAATTCACTTTTTTTTTTTTTAAATTGTAATAATATTCCACAATATTACTGTTTTTAATAAGATTAATAATGAAGATTTAATCTTAAAAATCCTCAAATTCCAATCTTTTACTGGTGTATATATGTAAATAGCCATTTAAAAGTTTATAAAAATACATATATATATATATATATATATAACAATATATAATGTTAATAAATATTTTTACATATAAATTCAATGTGCATGTGTACTCTACATACCTGTACATAAACGCAAACAAGTTTCTGCTTCAAATACATTTAAATTCTGGAATTTTTATTGTTTTACTTATTTTTATTTTATTTTAATTTTTTTTTTATTTTGAGATCCTTTTGGGATTAGGCAAACATATAGCCTACAATTCAGTAAATTGTGTCACTTGGTCGCTCCCAAATGTCAACTGTTGTGTGTCAACTTCACTGCACTTGACTGAACAGATAATTGTTTTATCAAAAGAAAAAAGTGAACCAACACTGAATTAATCAGTTTGGGGATGGTGAAAACAAGGAAAACAGGGAAAGTGAGAGGTAAGAAAAAAGTTGAAAACCAACATAAATGCAAGGAGGCAGAAGACGACAGTGAGAATAAAGAGACGTAATGTGATAAACCCTTAAAAAAAACAAGAGTTATGAATGAAAAGCTGTTTCACGTGTCTTATCAGAAACACACCTGCATCGGTGACAACTGTGTGACAGCAGCGCTGTGATAAATGAGTGTATTTAAATAGCAAATGAGGGATGAGACGAACACATGAAGGTCATTGGCGTACGTCTAAATCTGAACCCTGTTACTCCCGTTTTAATTGCTTCTCTCAGACAATGTTCCTCATGAATATTAAGCGGGATTTAACATAGACACACCCCCTTCCCTCCCAAAAATTTGGCATCAAAATTCAACAGTAATCTTATCTCGACATCCTTTTACATCTAAATGCTTTTCTATTTGCATAAAGAGGGTGAAGTACCTTCTTCTTGCACAAAGAAAAACAGAAAAATTAAAGGAAAAAAAAGCAGCCAGGTAACATTTCACCTCCAAATCAAAAGGAAAGGGAGACAAGACACAATATTTTGCATATAATATATATATATATATCGTCATGACAAATGAGCGCATTTTAATTCCCATTATTCTCAATGGTGATTGTCATTAGATTCTGTGATTACTGTAATTGTAAAAGGACGTATTCAAATTACTACCATATGTATAAATAGGCCTACTTAAATATAATTTCTAAGTTTGTTGTTTTTAAGCTAAATTCTCATGATTATATATGTCCAGGAGTTAATACAGTTAAAACTGAAACTAAAATTAAAACCATTAAAAAAGTTACTTGAAATAAATGTTAACTAAAATCGATTATAAAACTATATATTTTAGTTATTTGCCAATGCAACATTTCTCATTTGATCTCAAACTAAAATTGAAATAAAAATGAATGAAACTATGCATATATAAATGAAAACAGAAAATATAAAAAAATAAAAACTGATTCAAAATATTAATAAAACCATAAAAGTATCACAGTGATACTAAAATAAGATTCACACATGCACATTTACTATAACTATTATTATTAAGAATATCAATATTTTTAATATACTAATATTATATATGAAAATGTAGTTGTTCATGTTTAAACAGGCTAATTCTATTTCTAGTTCATTATCTGAAACTATTCTTGACATGGTTTCTTGAGTTACGTTAGGTAATGTTTAAAAAGAGAGAGATAGATTTACAAATGCACTTGATGACATAACCAGATGACAAAGTTTCTTTTTATTTTTATTTATTTTAATTTTTAATTTATTTTATTTTATTTCACTAGTAGTTTTTTTTCAGCTGTTAAGGCAAGATTGATTAATTATTTGGTTCTCAATTATTAACTTTTTATTACTCTAGTTTCCCTGTGTAAAAACAAACAAGCAGTTTTAGTAGCATAAATCCTCTAAAATATTATTAATGTCTGCTTCAAGTTGCCGTCTTTATTTTTCTTTTTTCCTACTGCACATAGTCATAGAGTATAAACTTGTTCAAGGACAGCTTCACAGACAGAAACTTTGTTGTTCACTGGCTTCGCCTGTGTATCCCATTGTAACCAATGAAAAAAATATAATTTTTCATGGAACTCGACAGCCATTCATTTGCACATCAGGGTCAAGCTCTCAACTCAGAAAGCATTCATGGAAGGTATAAGAAAACAAAGTGGCTTTTTAGCGTGTGCAGTACGTCAGTATTAGATGTTGACATTTATAGAAAACCAGAGTTATATTTCTGCCACCCTCTAGATCGTTCAGAGCACTTGTCCATTGAGCTCAGGATGTACAGTCCAGCGCAAAATGGAAAGAAAACGAGGGCAAACACCTTAGAAATATGTCAATAGTCTGTGGCTGCTTCGACCAGGGTTTCGTTAAAACTGCAGTAAGTTCCAGCAGTAACACAGACGCATGGGCAGCAAAGCCGGCAAGATAACATTGCTGAAACAGCCGATATTCTGTGGGGGCTTTTGAATAAAACAACATACAGTAATACAATTTCAAGATGGCCAACAAGCTAGCAAAAAATAAATAAATAAATAAATAAATAAATACACTGACGGAACCAAAACAAATCGCTTTTAAAGGAATAGTTCACCCAAAAATTACAATTTGCTTAAAATGTTTTCACCCTCAGGCCATCCAAGATGTAGATGAGTTTTTCTTCATCAGAACAGATTTGGAGAAATTTAACATTAGATCAGTAGCTCACCAATGGATCCTCTGCAGTGAATGGGTGCCGTCAGAATAAGAGTCCAAACAGCTGATAAAAAACATTACAATAATCCACACAACTCCAGTCCTTCAATTAATGTCTTAAGTGAAAAGATGTTTTTAACTTTAAACCATTGTTTCCAGCTAAAATATGAGTCTTCTAATCATAATATTGCTTTGGAGTTAAAACGTCATCTTGTCTGAATCGGGCGACATTTTCGTTTTTGGGTGAAATATTCCTTTAATATAGTTGAATTCCTCATCTTTAAAAACAGTTAAACAGTTTAGGTGTTAGAGACAATTTTCACTTAAATTGCTAGTTAGTTAATTTCACAAATAGTTATAAAACAGCAAATAACAGTGAATTCAACATTAAATTTTGAAACAGAAACTGTATTTTCTTGTAAAACACATTCCAATAGTTTATTTCTTTATTTATTTTTCGTTTTGTGTCTTATTTGCGTTTTATTTAAATTTTTCATTTTATGGTTATTAAAACCTTAAAGTCTTGAGATACTTTTTACTAGGCTTCATCTTTTCAAATCTTTTCAAATGCCCTTAAGCACTTGTTTTTAACCACCTAGTTGGATTGGATTGTAAAAAGTTGACATTTAAAGCCTTCTACACACTGCACGATTTTCAGCTGTCCCAGACAAAAGATTGGCATCATGAAACAACATGTGGCGATTTCTGTGATTGTGGCTTCTAAACGGTGGTCCTATGTCGTACTGTGAGAGAGGTTCAAAGACGATCAGTGTCACGGTCTTGCGACCAAAGATAGCCTACGATCATTTTCTGAAAGTGTCAGAAATACAGCATGATCATTGCACAGTGTGTTTGCTGCTACAACCCATGTTTACTTACCAGCCAGTAAAAATACGACATGAAATGGCGTGTTGTAGGGCTTCACGATTAAATCAAATGCGATTTCCATTTTGTCAGTAAAGCTGGTTCTGTAATCAGCAGTAAATCTCCATCACGTGCTTTCAGATGGAGCAGCATTTACTACACAGAGCCGTAGTTCACTGACAGGTTACACAAAAAAAATTGCAGACGATATTATAGCACGATTATGAAATCGAAGAAATCGTTCACGATAATGACAGCTGTTTGCGTAGCTTCTCAGTGAACTACGGCTCTGTGTAGTAAATGCTGCTCTATCTGAAATCATGTGAACATACCACATTTAATAACATTTTTACTCCAAACTCACTTCATAACTTCAGTCGAGTGTTTGAAATAAATCCTTCTGTGAGATGATGTGGCTTCTTACACAGAATAAGGCACGCAACATATTTCATAGTATTCTAAGTAGTGATAAAGGCATTGCATTATAAATATACTTTATTATAATGAAAATTATAATAATAAGAACTCAGATAAACCACATATTGTCGTAGTCATGTGTTTATTAGTCACGCTGAATCAATGAAAACAGTTAAATCTTCTGTTTATTCGGCAACTGCCATAGGCATTTCCTGGGTTTCTTCTGCAGGGTGTATTTGGAGTTTCTGCGCGAGAGCACCCTCTGGCCTTCGGATGGATATTTACTGCTGATCACAGAACCGTGCTTCACTGAAAGATAATCGCAGCTTATGTCTAATCGCGATTGCGATTTCATTTCGATTTATCGTGCAGCCCTAGCGTGTTGATCAAAGCAACATTGCGCTAAAACTTAAAACTGCTTACCTCAAACTCTTTTAAGGTCCTCTTTCACAGCTTCTGCTTTTTTCAGCAAACAATAAAAGTACAACTGCTAACGTGTGATTTATCGTGCTCTTTTTGTTTACCACTAGCCCATGACGTTTTATTCTTCAGTAGTAACTTGTGTTGTATACAAGTCAATAGGTGTCATCATCGCACAGTCTGCAATGCATACACGTCACACCTAAGTTTATTAGATCCATGTCGCACAGTGTGATTTGTAATGATCTTATAGGATTACTAAAATTGTGCAGTGTGTAGAATAGGGGTGACCCCGAATAGTTGACGATTCGATGCTTCGATAGGAGGAGTCTGATTCGACTCCCAATCTCACACTCGAATATTCGCTGAGGTGTTATGATCATACCATTTTGGCTATATGGGGGTGCTCAATGTCTGATTTCAAATAGAACTACCGGTTTTCTCCCAATAAATGAATATACACTCTATTAAGATAATGATGTAAATAAGAATCTGAAAAAAAGGAAGCTTTAAATAAATAAGGACTAGAGCCCGACCGATATATTGTTTTGCCGATTTTATCGGCCGATATGAGCCTGTCACAGATATATCAGTATCGGCGAATATGCCGCCGATATGCCACCGATATGAACATTTTTTTTACAGAACATAAAACGCAGATAAAATGCTTGTATATGGTGTAATTACATAGTTTGTCCAGCAGAGCGCGCTCCATTGTTTGTTACTGGATGAAACGCTTTAAAGCTTAAGTGTATGGAATACCATTGAAACTTTTAACGGTCATATCTCTGTAACAGCGCGGCGGATCCGCATCAAATTCGGGGATCCCTTCAGCTCAAGCAACCCTCTCGAACGCCGAATCGAGTGTATGTCTCGAGGCCCCCTTTCGAATGAGACCACCCCGCGTCGAAAGCCCCCGGGGTCTGGGAGTTACGGGCGGTTAAATTCGCGGTCGGTCACTGACCGATCTGGCGATCCCGGGGGGCTACTGAGGCGCGGAGGGTGCCGTTCGAGAGGGCTCCTCGAGCTGAAGGGATCCCCCGAATTTAGTGGAGATCTGCCGCCGTGTTCGCGAGATAATGACATCAGCCAACACTTTAACTTCTGTAAAGAGGTCTCTTGTTCAGACTGCAGCATTCAAGCATTGTCTTATTCGACTGTAAGTGCCCTGTGAAGTGGACTTCACATGATATTCCGCCATGATTCCAATTCCAAGGGAACATACACGTTACATTCAAAGGGCATTAAAGTGCGCGAGATGTGAATTTAAATTGTATTTATTTACAGTGGTATATTATGTCACACTTCTCTAGTAAGTTTTGTCTGTGTGTGAAGACAGTAGCGCAAATCCGTGAATGAATGTTCTGAAGTTAAATAAACTTCACCTTTACTGTTCAGTGCACTGATGTCAGACTCATTTTGGATAATAAAGTTTATTGTTAAATTGTTAAATGCCCTGCTTCCATTACATATCTTTGTCACTTCGTTATAAGTGTTTGATCACCACATTTGAGTGATCATTGCAATAAATGTGTTTATGTATATATATTCTGTTTATGTATATACTATAGTATTCTATATATAGTACCAGTCAAAAGTTTGGACACAGGAATGGGAAAGTGTCCAAACTTTTGACTGGTACTGTACTATAATATACACAAAGAATATCGGCCAATATATCGATATCGGCCTTTTGTTACGCCCTAATTACGGTATCGGTATCGGCCCCCAAAAAACCCATATCAGTCGGGCTCTAATAAGGACAAACAACAATGCAGAATATTAATAACTATGACTGGGATTGTCATATACATCAGTGGTTCCCAACCACGTTCCTGGAGGCCCCTCAACACTGGATATTTTGCATGTCTCCTTTATCTGACACCCATTTCATTCTTGGAGTCTCTACTAATGAGCTGATGATCTGAATCAGGTGTGTTTGATTAAGGAGACATGGAAAACATGCAGTGTTGGGGGTGCCTCCAGGAACATGGTTGGGAACCACTGATATACATAACATTATAATGAGAACACTATTATAATAAAACGCTGTGAATTTTTAGAGTTTAGTTGCCGTGTTTCTGCTCGTTGTTGCATGAAGAACGTGTCCACAAAAGTTCATTCAGAGCCGCGCAGACAAGTTTATGCATTCAGGGCATTTTGTGCAGATAGCCAATAAGTCATAATATAATGTTACGTTGTATAAATAATGAAGCGTATTCTATGTGAGTTAAATATCAGTGATTAAAAACCTGCTATCAAATGCTTCACTGTACTGGTCATCTTCAGCGCGCACAGCTCAAAACAGAAATGCAGAATATTAATAACTTCTGCTATATACATAACGTTATAATGAGAGCACTATTGTAAAAACTGTTGTGAATTCTTAGGGTTTCGCTGACGTTTAATGCTATCTTTTAAATAAAACATAAAACATTATTTTTGTATCTGCGAGGCGTCTGTAACACATTTTAACGTCAGTAATTATGACTGTCGAATGTCTGACTTGAAACCAGCATTGCTTTGCTCTTAATCGACACTTCCCTTTGAAAATCTATATCAATAGCTGCATTCAAATGCCTCTTTTTGCATAATGACCTCTGACACCTAGGTGGCAAACTGTAAAATGACATCTATTTTCTTTTTCCGTTGAGATACAAGGACACGTTAATCTGTTGATGTGCAGACAGGCAGCAAGCAACCCCTAAACTCGTTCCTGAATTAGAGGTGCGACTGCCGCTGTCATTTATAAAGAGATGTGTAAAAGTCAAACGCATTTCTTAAAGTAGAGGCATTTTAACAGCATCAATTATTCATTTGGCTGCTTTAAATTATTAATCTATTCATAAGGAGACTCAATTTATACTCTGAAAACAGAAGCTGAGCCTGTACACGATTTTCTTTTTTTTAAGAGATGACCTACATTAAGAAGCGTTCATGTTCTTATTATTTTATCTTTGTAGCATAACGCTATTCACCGCATTCATAATGCATCTCTCATGATGAAAATAAAGACATGCCTTATGAGGTGGAAGGACGAAAATGCATTTCTTATAGGCCACGTATACTGTGTAGGCATTTTGAAATACATCACGTGAATGCGTTTTCCTTTAAAATGCTATTCTTTTGCTGTATGGGACTATTATCATTAATTTAAGATGCTTTTCTTTGCTTCCATATGTAAGAGTCATCTATGATTCATACTCCACGGTTAAACATTGCGGCTTTATTGTGTGGTTGGCCTCATTCAACACTAGAAATTAAAATGTTCACTGGGCATTTATATTTGCAGTTTCATTATAAAAATATATGTATGGTACTGTTTAATGCATTAAGTAAAATCTGCTTCAGACCATTTGGACTGAATAATGAATATTCACGTTTTCTGAACCCAATCAACTCAACAGCAGCAAAAAGGGTGGCTTGCTAAATCTGCTTATGTTTTTGGATTATATGATTTCTCAAACGTTAAATTTGATGCTAATATACATGTTAAGTGCCTTACTGTAATGAAGCTGGCTTACTTGTCATGTTTGACGAACAAATATTTTATTTATCAATATTATATGTAAGTTCAAACAAATGTTTATTTGCATTATAACTTCTGACTCTTAAATCAGGGCTAATTTGATTTACTATTAATTCATTTTGATGATTTGCTAACATTTAATTTTGATTTCATCATTTACATGCTGTGCTGTCTTAGGGGACTTCACACAAAGACACCCAAAAACTTTGGTGTTTCAAGACACTTCAGAAATCAACACATCACTACAGCCAACACAAGCTAACCTTAATTGAAAAACCTTAACATTTCTTTATGTGGACACAATGCACATTACTATGATGCTTAGTCCACAGTATAATTAAGCTCCATGCATGTCTTTGGAAACTAAAATATTACATTTTAAAGGAAAAATTGTCTTTTTTTCCCCATTACTCACTGTGGAACCATTTAAGTCATTTGTTTCAATGAGGAACGCTTCTAATTACAAACTTGGATAAATTTTCTTAGTGAAAGTGTTTAATGATAACAGTTCTTTGCGTGCTTTTACCTTCAGTACCTGTCCAAAAATCAGAGGCATGTTGCCTTTACCATGAGGGCACAGTTTGCTAGATGCTGCCGAAGTGAACGAGGCTTGAGAGAGAGATGTGAGTGAGGACGCGGGCTCAGCCTCCGTGTTGCCAGATCCAGCTATTAGAAGTCTCTTTGGACTTGTCTTTTCCACTTAATTTTACACTTTAGAAAGTTAATAAAGTGGGAAGTTACAGTTTAGGGACAGCGATATCTTGTTTGCAAAAGATCTGAAATAATTCTGGTTTATTTTTATTTATTTTTCGGTTTTTGTTTGTTTTTATAGCAATATTACTCACATTTCACTGCTGGTTATATCTCTATATAATCATGTATGTGACAAATAAAAATCTTGAATCGTGAATCTGGCAACACCGCATCGCCGGCACTTAAACTGACAGTAATCAAAAAAGCCCATGGACAGGTTATTGCTGACAGGATATGACATTCGGTAAGGCAAACGCGCAAAAAAAAAAAAAAAAAAAAAAAAAAAAATCATGATTTTATCTGTCAGAAACGTTGTCAAAAACAGTAGCATTTAACACAACACAGATCTGTAGAACAAGTAGATTTCAGAATGAAATGAAATAGCCTACGCAAACACCAGCCATGAAGAAGTCTGTGCTATGCCATTCATAATAGTAGTTACATTTTCACAAAGTCATGCTAAAACATTCATAAGAGCACTAGACAAAGTTATAATCTATACAGCAATGATTATTAATAAAAACTATAACGCTAATATGTAGCTAGCTGCATGAATAATAAGCAACTGATAAAATTATCCACCCCATAGTAAAGTATTAACAAATTTAAATGCAATAAATAGGGTATGAATTAAAAATGATCATCCCTCCAAAACAGAGAAAATATCTTTCACAAACATCTACATGCCTGTCTCTTTTAAAGTAATGAGGACCTCACTAATTTTCAAAACCTGGCTAAGGCCATGTAGTAAAACAGTTTGGAGTGGACAGAAAGTCTTTGAGGGAGAGAGTGAAGGACAAATTCAGGGTTGATGAACCCTTACAACCCTTACAGGTCATGAAGTGTTCTGCTTTGCATATTGTATGTTTTTCATGTTGAATGTTGGTACAGGTGATGAGTGTTAAACATTAGTAAAAGGAATTTTTAAACATTCCCCAGTCACCGAATAAATATATTAATGTTTTACTTCTTTAAAATCCATTTTTGTGAATAAATTATGATGTTGGCTTATTTGGAACACATGCAGGCTTAAATGTTGCCAAAGTACCAATTAAGCCCATGCCAGATTTTGTTTGACATTATTCATAAAATATCTTAATTTTATGCATCAACAAATTAATACATTTTCAAATGAGAGAGAAATCTTGCATTTGAACAAATTATTTTTCTTATAAACCCTATCAATATCTATGAAAAACACCTAAATTTAAATTTTGGTGGGCTTAATGGGTACACTTACCCTACATCTGTTAACTACCTTAGTTAACCAGAACTAACAATGAAAAATAATCAATTAAGCAATTATTAGCCTTAATCAATTGTTAAGCAAATATTAATTAGGGCTGTCATGATAAATCGATGCATCACCATTCATGGATCGATTATGAGTGCATCGCGATTATCTCTGTAATCGATTCCGAGCTTAGTTTTTAACAGCAGATGGCGCTCTAATCTAGACTTTAACCACACACTCTAATGCTCACGAAGACGAGCACTTGTGGGAGTCATGTAATTACACCTCGACTTAAAATGCTTTTATGATATGATATTAATGTAAACACAGCTCACTGTGAACTTCAAACTTCGAACTTTATGAATGATCATTTTAGGTTCAAGTGTGTAAGGAACAGGAAGCAAGCAGAGCAAGACTGTTTCAAAAGCATAAGCTCAGAATCGCGGTGGTCGCGATGAATTGTGATGCATTCAGAAAATCTCAGAATCGATGCAGAAAAATTCTCAATTCGCAATGTATTGATTTATTTCCCCTATTAGTAATCTTAATGTTAATTTCAACACTTATTAATATATAATAAAAATAAAAAATTGTATCTGTTAATATTTAATTGACCATTTATACATGATGCAATAGTTAATTGGAAAAAAAAAAAAAATCATTGAGTTTCTCTCAAAACTCAAACAAACTGTCAATAGGACCAGTTATTACAAACACAGTGTCCAGCATGCTTGCTACACAATATCTACAATCACATGTTCCTTCGCAACTAATTGTTTGGTGGTAACTGGGGCATTCTCCATAGGACCTGCATGTGTCTGAAGACAAGACCATTTTTCTTCGTTTTTTTCATTTGGAGCTCACCGTACCGATAATGCCAAACCTATTATGCAAATTGGCAAAGTTGGTCTTTTGAGCATTTTTCAAAATTCATTTGGCTTGCCTGATTAAGGAATTAGAGCTGTGGTTTTGGAGGGAGGGGGTTTTCGCCCCAGTGAGTGCCACAGTCTGTTAACTGTAAACAATGTAGCATTTTTAAGAGTAATTTCACAGATTTGCTCTCTGAAGGAATAAGAGCGGTAACCAGGTCTGAACCTCTTACACTGTCTGTTTGGACTGAATGCAAAGTGAAAAAATAAGTGTAATACGATTAATCAGGCAATTGATACCTTGATAACCACCTTTCTTTGACGTTTCAGCCAGTCTCAGCGTCTACCTGTATAACTGCAATAATTGGACATTTAACATTGACAAATAACACTCTTACAAACTTGATAAGATTTTCTGAAGGTAATACCAGTGCAGAAAAGAATAGTTTTGAGGTTTTCTGTAAATTTTAGGGATTTTTTTGTCATTGCTTATTTATTTATTTTTTTAAAAAAAATAATAATCTTTCTGATGATCAAAATGTTTATTATTATTATTATTTTATTACTATTTTCAATCAATTATCTTTTAAAGTAGAGAGTTTATTGGACTATCTCAAAAGATCTTGCAATGTCAGCTTATGTTCATAACTCTTAAGCAAAATGTCATGTTTATAATCTTGTATGCTTTTGGAACATCACAATATTAATTTCAGTGTTAATTATTAAGGTTGTTTTTTTTTATAGTATACAATTCTTTCAATGTAAATTCTGTATCTAGAAGCAGAACTGGTAAGAACCACTGTCTTGTGGTGTCAAGCAGTAAAATGATTAAATATTTAAAATTTCTAATTGGAACATTTATTTTTATAAGTGAAAAGCAAGGTTGAATCTAAAAACATTCAGCGTCTTGTCAGTGTTGGATGTGCTGTGACAAAAATAACTGTAAATAAGACATGACGAGTGCATCTACAGCATGTGAATCAGGATAAATGATCTTCCACTTGAGACTTTATAACAAATATTCTGGTTTATGTAGAGATGTCCATCATTCCCTAGAGAGTTTGAGATGTATTTTATGTAGTGCTTGATCAAATGGATTTCATGTCTTTGAGCGTGTGACTTTCATCTCTGCTGGAGGCCTGATCATCAGAAATTCACACTGTGAGACTCTCTCGTTCTTTGGTATCATGCTATCATGTTTGTTTATATATGTATAAAGTTTTGCATTGGCCCTTGGTCTTGTAGTAATTGAATCTTTGTGCAGAGACAGAAAGAAATAGAGAGATGAAGTTTGAGACTGGTGGCTTATTCCCAGAAGGCAGTTGTGCCCCGTGTTGTAGCCACAGTGTCGCCAAACCTCTCTCTGACATTTGAGACCTCAGTGCACTCACTTACAGGTCTACATCTACATATACATGCCTACAGTAAATCAAGTAGAACAGTTATTAGATACTAGATTTTTTGAAGAAAACTTGAGAGGTGCTTGCCTTTGCAAAACTCACTGCCACAGTTCACAGGTGTTGTGGGTCTTCGCTTAATGGCCCATTCAACAGAGCCCACCTCCAATCTTGATGACATTCTGGTCTCTGGATATGGCTCTGGTCCCTCGTTCAATGTAAGTCTGTTGTATTTTTCAACGTTTCATATTTTGGTTGCTTATGAAAGTAGTGCATTAGTCATTCAGCAAAATTTGAAAATTACTTTGGTTAAGAGGTTCATTCAAATCCCCAATACCAAGTATTAATAGTAGAACCTTAGGAAACACTTACCAAACTCTAAGCAAGTACGACCACTTGATCAAAGTTTTGCAAAAGTGTGGTCATGTGCATATTGACATTAGTCTGGTGGTGACATTTTAATTAGGGCCCTATGATTTCTGAGATTTGGAAAACTCGGATGGAATCGCGGAATCCAGTCATAAAAATGGAATTTACGATCATGGAATTTGACAAATTTTGGATCGATACATAAAAAGTAGGTCAGTACACTTAAATCAAAGCGCAAACTAGTGTCTGTGAATATTGAGCCACAAAAAATAATATTTAAATATGAAGCCTGCATGTTCTACGTGTCTCTGTGTGAATGAATGGCGCAGACGCCCGATTTTGTTTACTACACACATAGAGAAGCGCTCGTAATGCTCACAGTGTTTTCAGGCTCTGAGAGCTTGAGTCACTTCATGGGCATTTTACAGTTTCTTTTTAGTAAAACTTGCATCATATCATATAGACAGAGCAACTTAAAGGTCTTCACAACAGCCTGTCAATATAAACTTTTGTAGGACCTTAAAAATGTCATTTTTGTTAGAGTTTTAATAAATTGCTGTTTAATATGATAAGTTTCAAGATTTCATGATCCGAGTCTGAGTGAGATTCAAGCAGACTGCGCCACACTTCCATTGCAACTGAACTCAAGACCACCTCCTTCAGGTAGTCTCTGGTTCTGTACCCCGGTGTGCTCCCAAGTCCGCATGAGAGCTTTCACATTACCATCTTTTCATGCCAACTGTGCCCTGTTTCAAACTAAACTGCCAGTGTGAAAGCACCATTAACTAAGCAAGATTGTCTACAAACTGTTGCTCCATAGTGACAGTTGACATGAAAGAGATGGACTTTGGTTGTATGCTAATGTCTACTATTCCTTGCAGTCTGACATTTTGGAACATAACAATGTAGCTTATATGTACTTGTGTAGAAATCTTTGGACTTATTTGATTCACATGTTGTGTGTCAATGCAATGAGGCTTGGGTAAAAGCTGCAAAAGCTGTGATTTGAAGTATAGAGACACCTGGAAAACAAAAATATCTGTTCCACTTCACCGTAGTTCTTTTAGACATCCTTATTCTTGAGGAATCTACAGGTGAGTAGTTGTAAAGCATTGGAATGATTGCTCTTAATCTTTAATGTTGCACAGCTTGGATTTTTAGAATTTGGTCTTTTGATTTCCATAGTAATCAAAATGGTGTTTGGCTTCCTAAAGTCTCAGTG
Organism: Spinibarbus caldwelli; assembly: GCA_039654775.1. Lineage (NCBI taxonomy): Eukaryota > Metazoa > Chordata > Actinopteri > Cypriniformes > Cyprinidae > Spinibarbus > Spinibarbus caldwelli. Next base: position 13,824,837 of record CM077230.1, on the reverse strand, counting down.
TTTGTGTGGGTCAACAGTCAACCATAGAGGTCTCGTGAATGCAGTATCTTCTGGACATTTCTTTCCATTTATAGAGGGAAAAGAATCGAGACTGAGGGCTGAACCAAAGTTGTGTTAGAATCCATAAACCTCAAGCTACAAGACCAAGAGATAGTTAGAGAGTAGTACACTTTCAAAACATCCCAGTTTGTCTAACTCACATTCTTCTAGTATTATTCTTGTTTCAATCCCCATTTGAGGATTTTTTTTTTTTTTTTTCACATTCCCATGTATTTCATCATTTAGAGACAATAGCCCAACACTCTTACAGCTTGGATGAGTTAGTCTATTGAAAAAGTAAAACAAAAATCAAATTGCCAGGGGAATAAATGCCGAGCCAAGCAACTGCCATTGAGATGAATGGAATTTCTAACAGATAACTCCAGGTATTATAGACCTCCTTGGTGTTAAATTCACCCCGTCACACTACATTCCCCAATCATAACTTACACAACGCCTTCCCAACCTCTAGGGAATCATTCCACCTTTGGTCCTTTTCACCTGGGAACTGGGGAAATGAGTTTCAGATCAATAACTGGAATGAGAACGGATGTATACTAGAGGTGGGATGGGTTTAGGTCTTTATTAGAGAGTCATATACCAACGTTGCGTCACCGGGCGTTCGTATGGAGGGCGTAGGGACCCGGAGGGGTGACACTGAGCCGACAGACTGAATTTGTTGAGTCAGTGGAGCAGAGAAATGATGTCTGATAAATGAAATTGAAACAGCCTCCCTGCTCAGTGTTCCTTATTTTCTCCATCTCTCCAATGAGCTCAGGATTTTCTTTTGACTTTTTGCTCCAAATATCGTGTTGCTAGTTGGATGCTGCAGAAATACGAAGGGACTTGTACAGAGGCCTGTGGTTGCAGTGAAAAACTGACAAGCGTGGAAGTCATGGTAGAAAGTAAGATGTCTCGATGTCATTACGCCTGCAACTGGACTCTCAGCTGTATCGATACACAGAGTTTTTGGGCATGTTGCACAGTTTTCCGATTTGCATCTTTTGCATCAGTTAATTCCTTTTTCAAAGCTATACACCATTACTTTCTTGACTTAATTATTAAATTTGAGTTAATTGAGTCTTTTAAGTCCCCCGTTTGATATTGAATGTATTGGCTCTGTCCAGCTGCATTCAGAGTTTTTGGGCAGGTTGCATCATTAGCTAACTCATTTGCGTCTTTTGCATTAATGCTAAAGCCATATGCTGCTACTTTCTTGACATATTTACTGCTGTATTTTATTGGTTCCTTGCCACTGTCGCCTTTGGCTTGCTTAGTTGGGGACACTTCATTTCTGGCAATATTGTCGACTTGATTGCACAGATACTATTTGAACTGAACTGAGCTGGACAATGACATCACTGAATCAATGATGAACTGACTTTAACTGGAAAACTGAGTTTACTGTCATCCTCTTGCATTATCGACACATATTTCCTGTTTAATACTGTAAAGCTGCTTTGACACAATCTGTATTGTATAAAGAACTATATAAATAAAGGTGACCTGACTTGAATTATTTTGGTGTCAATTGGACTCTTAAGTCTACCATTTGATATCAAAGCTACTAGCTCTAACCAACTGCATTCATAGTTTTGGTCACATTGCTCATTTACCTGATTTGCATCTTCTGCATTGATGAATTCCTGCTTCGAAGGAAGCCATACACTACCACTCTCTTCATGTTCTTACTACTTTAGTTTGTGTTAAAGGATTAGTTCACTCCAGAATTAAGATTTCCTGATAATTTACTCACCCCCATGTCATCCAAGATATTCATGTCTTTCTTTCTTCAGTTAAAAAGAAATTAAGGTTTTTAAAGAAAACATTCCAGGATATTTCTCCACCTAGTGGACTTCAATGGGAGCCAACGGGTTGAAGGTCCAAGTTACAGATTCAGTGCAGTGACAAATGGCCCTACGCAATCCCAGCCGAGGAACAATGGTATTATCTAGTGAAACAATCAGTTATTTTCTAAAAAAAATTTAAATATTTATACTTTTTGACCAAAAATGCTCATCTTGTACTAGCTCTGCGATGTGCGTCCTTGACTTCACACATTAGGTAATCACACTGGAAAGGTCAGGTTTTTTCTTAGCGGAAGAGAGATTACAAGATCCAGGATACGCACATGAACAGACCATTTTAAACTATAATCTGACACAAAGACATATTTAAGTGTCATTCTACGTACAACAACTTTTGAGCGGTCCTCCTTGTAAAAGCTGGGTTGGTTCTTCCTCCTACGTCACGTCTGACCTTTCCAACATGACTACGTAATGCGTGAAGTCGTGGACGTGCATAGAAGAGCTAGTGCAAGACGAGCATTTGTGGTTAAAAAGTATACATTTTTACCTTTTTTTTTTTTTTTTTTTTTTTTTTTTTAGAAAATTACCAATCATTTCACTTGATAAGATTCTTATTCTTCGGCTAGGATCATGGAGAGCCCTTTGAAGCTGCACTGAAACTGCAGTTTGGACCTTCAACCTGTTGGTCCCCAGTGAAGTCCACTATGGAAAAATCCTGGAATGTTTACCTTAAAAACCTTAATTTCTTTTCGACTGAAGAAAAGCAGAGATGAACATCTTGGATAGCATGGGGATGAGTAAATTATCAGGAAATTTTAATTTGGGAATGAACTAATCCTTTAATTGAGCCTTTAAGTCCATCATTTGATAGCAGAGGTACTAGATACAGTACACTGCTTTCAGAGTTTTTGGGCACATTTGATGGTTACCTGATTTCAGTCGTATGCATTATTGAATTCCTACTTCAAAACCATGTACTGCCCGTTTTCTACACATTCTTACTGCTTTGGTTTGTGTTTGAGTCTTTAGGTACAAAATTTGATACCAAAGGTACTAGCTCTGTCCCAAAGATTTACTTGATGTGGGCTTTTTTTTCCAATTCTGTGAAGTCCACGAAGTGGTAGGGTGTCCCCTTTGTGATTTAATGATTCAATAGGGTGCCCCTGAGTTCCCTCTTTATGCCCTTGAAGTACCCTGAATGTGTCCTTTTTTGAAGTCTGTACTAGTGTGGAATACATAAATCTACCTCCCATCAGCATTAGAGTGTGTACCTACATCCGAATGTGAACTGACCAAAGGGCAGAGGGTGCCATTTAGGCCAGGACAAAGGTTTTATAACATGGATTTATCTCTACCTTATTTTCTAAATGTACTCTAGTAGGCTGTACTTGTTTGTTCTACCTTTGAAAAAAAGACCCTAATATAATCAGGACACATCTGATATGCTTCAGTGTCGCTACTGCAACTGCAACATTTAGAACATCTGTTAGTAGGTCTAATTTTTCACATTGAAAACAAGTCTAGGTCTTATTGCACCCGAATATCTGATGTTTTGCATTGCAACATTGGTTTCATTATATTTTATTGGTTTCTGTATTTATAAATTAGTTTTGCTATAACTAAAGTATATTTAATATAGTATTTTTCTTTTCCTTGTGAGGTGCTTTCAGCTGGAGTGATGAGAATGTCACAATCCAAAACATCTCAATAGTCCTAAAAATAGGCTGCTTTTTCTTGTTTAATTTCAAATTGTGAAATACGGCCTGAACATGTTCTTGACAGGTTTTGTGAAGTTCTGCAGCTTTTTATAGTCTTCATCTGGTTGTTCCCACCGAATTTGTCAATCACTGGTGTAACTGTAAATTATGTGGGAGTTGATCAAATGTTTTGATTAAAATTTCAGTGGAGCTGGTCTGTGATTACAGAATATTTGAAAAATGAAAAGTTAAAAAAACATCAGTGAGTACAGTTACTAGCCAGTCCTCGATAACATAACCTTTCACTCTAATCGGCTGTCAGATTTTGCACATTATGTTTTTCCGAGCTTCACATGCATTTTGACAACCTCTTGACATACTTTCTGCCTCCTGCATGCAAATAAACATGACCTGGTTCACTAGTCTTCACAGGCTAGCAGCGTTTTGTTCTACCACTTTGACGCTGAGAGTTGTGTGAGCTGATGGGGCCGACACCAGCGCTGTCAAAGCCTCCATACCTACTTAAAAGTAAATGTGTCTTTCATTTAACATAATTTCTCTGCCACTCTCCCTCCATTAATTCTGTCAGGAACAGTGAATTGCTGTACAGCCTCAACCTATCAGATGTCACAGCAAACGTGTGTAGATCTCTTATGAGCTTGACACACTGCTAAAGAAAGAATAGAAGAGCTGTTTGCTACATATTTAGAATGTGTGTCTAAAAGCCACTTAATTCTAACATGTACTTTCGCTCACCGCAAAATCTTATCTTTCATGACAGATAAAGGTAGAGAACAAAAAAAATGAGTAATGCAGAAACTCTTAAAAAATAGGTTCTTTATTGTGATTGATAGTTCCATGAATAATTTTTAAAATTAACACAACCTTTCCAGTCCACAAAAGATTCTTCAGATTATTAAAATATTCTCACTGAGAAAAATAAATAAAGGTTCTTTTTAGAACTGTTCATTGAAAGGTTCTTTGTGGAACCAAAAATGGTTTATTGCATCCCTTCAACCCCCCTCCCCCCTTTTGAAACATTCATTTTTAAGGCCGTATTGAAAATGTCACAATGCAAATATATCTAAATAGTACTAAAAATAGGCCTAATTTCTTCAATTCTTATGCTATTTTTACCAAATTAACAATACATGAGCTACACATCCATGAGCTTGTTGACTGTAGAAATTGGATAATTCACTAAATTAGCTCCTCGTTGATTTGGACAGTTGGATTCATGTTGAAACTACAAGCATTAGAGCTTTCGGGTGAAGGAAATCCGCTCAAACAAGGCACACTACATCTGATTGGAGGGTGGGAAAATAGCTGCCAAGGTGTGCTGGTTTATTGCACAACTGGAATTGATGTCGCACATCTCGGTATGTAAAACTTTAATCGAATTGTGGGTGCAGCGCAGGTCCTCGACATTACATGACATAAATTCAGCACTATAAAACTATCAGGTGAGAATGGTGAAGGTTTACAGTATACGTAGAAGCTTCCAAAAAACTTGGAGAAGTTTTTGTCATCGTCTCAGATAGATAACACTGTTGAAGCAACTGCAAGTGTAAGTTATGAAGGAGGTTGATTTAGTCTCCACCTTAACTTGGACATTTGTGGTCTTTTGGGGCTAGTTCTCCAAATGATTAAGCTAAACAGCTGAAATGAAGGTTGCAGTAAAGACTACTGCCCTAGAAGGCTCTACAAATAAAGTCTTGTTGATTCTAATTAACTTTTAACTGGTCACCTTCAATTTTCTGAAGAGTAAAACAATTTTATTGTTAAGGTTTTAGATGTGTTTTAGTCACAGTAATGTTGGTTTTAGCTTGGCTACATTGTTCAGTTCCTGCAATAATAACATGCTTAACCACTTTGTAATAGTAAAATACCTCTATTATCCAACAAAAATAGTTTTTGAAAGACCATTAAATTTAAAGTCAAATTTAAGCTTTTCCAAGCAGCACTGAGCTGGTTATCAGTAAATCAGGGACAGATATCAGGTTGTAACTGCATTGCAAATAGCAAATGTTGTTTAAAATGGATTTATATGGAGTCTAATTTAAGTCCGCTACCCATATGCCATTCATATACCCAGGGCTTGACATTAACACCCACCAACCCGCCAGATGCAGGTGGATTTCAGCAGTGGCAGGTAACAGTCTAACGCAGTCTAAATGCATTCATGTACATTTCAGCTACAATGAACAGTCTGTGTAAATGCATCTGAATGCCACTCCAGTCACTTTTGTTTCTTCTGCAGTGGAAAGATTTTGTTTATACCAATTTAATTTGATTGGTAGCAGCCCTATAATGTCTTATCATATTAAGTGAAATTATTAATAAAATAAAAGAATTTGATATGAAAGATGATGCATGCATTCAGGGAAAAAATGCCCTTTAAATAGGCCAAAAATGACCTAGAAATCAATTTAAATAAATTTTTGTATGCAGTATTAAGTCATATAAAATGTAATTTCCCAACACCAAAATTGTGGCTAGTGAAAATGCTGAGTAGCTAGTAAATTTGGAAAACCACTAGCTACAGTGGCTGGTGAGCAAAAAAGTTAATGTCAAACCCTGCACATACCACTTATCAAACAAGAACCATGATATTACCATGTTTTGGGACATGGACTATAGTTTTTAAAAATACCTTAAATTATCATGCAGATGCACTGCTATATGTTATACGAACAGAACCATGCTATTACCATAACTGTATTTTGCTGCAACCACTTTTTTTTCCTTTGAGAATGAAATGCATAAAACAGAAAGTCGATATAGAAATGGACAGACACACTTCCTCTTCTACCACCCACAGCGCAGGGTTGGCGTCAAATGCTGGAAGACTATCTGCCACAGACCCGCACCCCTGGCGTCTCAAATACAGCTCACCACTCAACATATCGAGCGTCTGACTGCTGTGAGAGTAGCTAACATATCACGAACACACACACACACACACACACACACACACACACATACATACACACACACACACACACACACACACACACACACACACACACACACACACAAACCAACATTTCAGTCTCTCATTCCTGCAAGCCATTACCGTGCTACATAGCTTCTCTACCCTTCATTACATTAGAGATCTCTACAGACCGCCATGTGATATATTGCGTGTTTGTTCACACGTCTTCTACCTTAACGCACCCCGATTCAGACGTATTTATCAGACGTGGGCTACAATTACTGGTAGGACCAGCAAGCAAAAACCACCTGCTCAAAAGAACCCATCAGTCCCAGACCAAGATGGATTTATCAAAAGTATTTAGAGCGTCAGTGAGAGTAGAGAGGATGTAGAGGCTAGACAGAGAACGATGAAGATGAGGATGAATCTCAACTCACATTTCACAAAGCCATTACTGGGCAATCTGCCCCTGCAATTTCTTCAATCTCGCCCAATCAGACCCTGGCGTGGTAAGGGAGAGCTTGATGATGACTCACATTGCTAATGTGAAGATGAGTTTCTGCCCGTGTGTGTGTCGGCGGGCAGGAAGATGTTCCAGACATCTAAACGTCTCTGATCTGGAGTGTTGTTTTGGCTGGAAATCAAGAGAAGCTCATTTATTTTAAATTTACTTCAAGCGGCTCTTGATTGCCAGCCAAAACAACAATTGTTGATGTTAAATAAGTTTTGGCAAAACAAAGACTCAGCAGTACGCAGATAATAAATATTTTCTATAGTGTGGTGGTGTTTGGTCTCAGTGGATCTTAGTGTGGTGTTTTTTTGTTTTTTTTAATTTGCGAAAGTTCATTCAAAGTGATTGTTTGGTTTTAAAGCCCTAAGTCACATCCAACTCATAATCAAAATTTTCTGAAGTTGCTTGTCCTCTGGATATTTTTTGGATAGTATTTTGTATGTCTATCATCTTGTATAAATGCACATTCATTCATATTTAAATATCCACAAACATTCAATTAAAGCAATAACTATCACAGTAGTAGTCTCTTTGTTAGTTAAACTAGATAAAAAGATAGAGAACAAAAAGAAACAAAAAAAAAAAAATGAGGAACCATGCCAAGAAATAGGCTACTGCTGTGCCAATGGTCCTTCAACATGAAGAATAAACTAACCTAGTATGTATGTATGTATTTTTTTTTTTGGAGCAAATTAGAGTCTGAACATTTTTTACAATTCTCATTACAGACTCTTAAAACACAGAATCTCTTAAAAAAATAAAAGATCTTTGTGGTTGATAGTTCCATGAAGAACCTTTAAAATTCACACAAAAGGTTCTTCAGATTATTAAAATATTCTCACTGAGGAAAAAAATAAATAAAATAAAGGTTCTTTTTAGAACTCTTCACTGAAAGGTCCTTGGGGAACCGAAAATGGTTTATTGCATCACGTCAACATCGCCTCAGTCACCCAATTCAAAATCAAAGTTTTCTGAAGTTGCTTGTCCTCTGGAAATTTTTTTTTTTTTTTTTTTGTATAATGTTTTGTACGTCTATCATCTTGCACATTCGTTCACATTTAAATATCCACAAACATTCAATTAAAGCAATAACTGGTGGTCTCTTTGTTAAACTAGTACATCTTATGTGCTATTGCTTGCTAGTAGTTGCTATTAAGTGTTTATTATTATTATTTATTTATTTTATTATTTTTTTTTATTGGTTTTCTCAAGTGTTTAAGTACTTTAACTTGTTGGGTCTATTCATTTTTATTTGTCATGGTACCAAATGTAGGCACTCGGATCTGCTTTATTTTATTTTATTTTATTTATTATTATTATTATTATTATTTTATTATTATTATTATTATTATTATTATTTTTACTTTCATTTACCCAATTCATAAAATGTATAGTTCACTCATTTCTCAGCTTTAAAATTCACTAGTATTTGTTTGTTTCTTACTCCCTAGGCCAGAAACCTACTTATATATGCTACTTTAAGCAAACAGAATTCTTTTCCAACACATTCTAATTGTTTTTGTGGTGGTAACAAACCTCAAAGGAGGGCGACAGAGTTTCTTTCAAATCTCTGCACCGTTAAACCAAATGTTGTTTTTGTGATAAGCCTGCTCGGCCATATCATTTCAGCTTATTTTTTTATTTTTTTATTTTTTTAAATAACTATGTTTAACAGCAGAATTTCTGGAAGGAAAACCAAATTGAAACTAACAAATTGCACAAACTTTGTTGTTAAATTTAGCACTACATCACTTGCTCACCAATGGATCCTCTGCAGTGAATGGGTGCCGTCAGAATGAGAGTCCAAACAGCTGATAAAAACATCACAATAATCCACAAGTAATCCACACGACAGTTAACATCTTGTGAAGTGAAAAGCTGCATGTTTTTATGAAATAAATCCATAGGAGTCCAAAATAGGAGTCCATAATCCATAATAATGCTTCCTCCAGTGAAAAAGTCCATCCCCTGTTGTATTCTCACATCAAAATTTATTTCGCTTGTAAACAGTGATTGATCTGTGCATATTTATCTCCTTATTCAGATGAGATGACATTTTCACTGGAGAAAACAATATTATGGGTGGAGGACAAGCTGTGTGTACTTATTCTGACGGCACCCATTCATTGCAGTGGATCCACTGGTGAGGAAGTGATGTAATGCTAAATTTCTCCATATCAGTTCTGATGAAGACACAAGCTCATCTGCATCTTGAATGGCCTGAAGGAGAGTAAATTTTAAGCAAATTTTCAGGTTTAGGTGAACTATTCCTTTAAAACTCCATTATGTAAACAACCTTATGATTGGCTAAACTCTACTCACTGTAATTGTTTTTTTTATTTGTTTGTTTGTTTGTTTGTTTTTCCCGTTGGCCATGTTGACAAAACGTTTTAATCAAGCTTCCCCTTTAATTAGCACTGCAAACCTACATATTATTCAAAACCATAAAAGGAAAAAATGTTGCATTCTGAAACAGCATCACATATGTTATGCTAAATATTGTTGTGCACAAGTTCATGAAAGTGATTTATTTTCTGGAAGTGTCTTTCACATCCCAGATGAACGGATAAAAGTTGTGTGTATATCTTGGCTCGACTCAGTGTCGCAAGTAACCAGCCGGGTTGTATTTGTGAAGGTGTCAGACAGAAGATCTCAGTCTCTATCACTCAGCACCATCCACTAGGACATTTCTCAGCCTATCGCACACACACACACACACGACACGCACACTTACACACCTACCTCACACTTCAGCATGACACCTATCACACCAATCTCTGCCCTTCATCTTCATTCTGGTCTCTTTGACCCTTGTCTCATCCCATATTGTCCTTCAGCGACTGTGAGATAGTGTGTGCACTGTGCTGTAATATCTAAGAATGATACTGCAGGAAAAAATAAAAAAATAGAACCGTTGTTTTGAGATCTCTCCAGGCTGGAGGGGTTTACCAATCTCTGGCGCCTTGCAGAAATGTCCTGTCAGATCGCTGCCATCCCTGTGACCTTAAAGTGGCCTTTGGCTGCTGAAGCATGTAGCTGTGAAATAGTCCTTGACAATTAGAAGCACATGCACGCATGCACACACACACACACACACACACACACACACACACACACACACAACACACATGCGCAGGAGCTTTCTTTCATATTCAGGTTTAATTGCATGTGGCCAGTCATTACGAGACGTCTTAAAGGGCACGGCTGCACGTCTTCAATAATAAATGTGACACTCTGTCAGGTACGCCACGGTCATTATAAGACCAACACAGTGATAGCTGGTTGTTTTCAAGTGTATGGAATTGAAGATGTCAATTTGCTTTGTCAAACTATTACTATAAAGCAAAATTACTTCACTTGAAATGATTTATCAAGTTCAGAACTTCATATTATTTTGCATTGTTACATTATTTTAAATCATAATTTATATAATATTGCAATTAATTGAATTTAATTTAGCATAAAATAAAATTATATTTGATCTTTTATATTGTATATTATCATTTCTGTATTATAGTTGTATATTTAAATGGCAGTATAGGAAAGATGAAAGATTATGGTATCTCCTATCTTTGCTCTGTTTATTTATGACTTTGACATTTATTTATGACTGACTTTATTGCTTTGACAGTTTATGACTTTACTTAATTATTACTCCTATGAATTAATTATTCTTTTTAAGACTATAATGATTGATTAGAACTTATTCATTTTACTATTTATTTTTATTTTTATTGAACTATTATGCCTCATTTGACTTATTGTATGATTTATTGTAACTCATTCATTTGACTTCTTCTACTTCTATTTTTTATTTATTATTATGACTTTATGACTGGTAGATCTATTTATTTTTTACTTTATAGCTTATCAATTTAATCATTATAATGGTTGAGTATTTATTTAGTAATTTATTAGTTATGACTTTTTAATGACTTTTTTATGACTGACTTATTAATGACTTAAAACTTTATGACATTAAATACTTTGATTTATTAACTCATTCATTTATGACTTATATTGTGGCAATTTTTTATCCTGTTGTTTGATTTATTTATGACTTATGAATTATTTTAATATGATTGATTAGAACTTATTGTGACATTTGTTTTATAAATGACTTCAATTAATGACTTTAATAATAATACTTTAACTCATTCATTTCATTATTTATTGTTTTATTTAAAGGGTTACTCCACCCCAAAATGAAAATTTTGTCATTAATCACTTACCCCCATATCGTTCCAAACCCGTAAATGTTTCGTTCGGCTTCGGAACACAATTTAAGATATTTTGGATGAAAAGCGGGAGGCTTGTGACTGTCCCATTGACTGTCAAACAATTTTCACTGTCAAGTCCCAGAAAAGTATGAAAGACATCATCAAAATAGTCCATCTGCCATCAGTGGTTCAATCTGAATTTTATGAAGCAACGAGAACACTTTTTCTGCGCAAAGAAAACAAAATATTGACTTTATTCAACTTTTTCTTCTCCTCCGCATGCGTACAGACAAAACACGCCTCAGACGAGCACGCCTCAGATCACGCACGACGCATGCAGCGTGACCTGTTAACATAAAGCCCAGTGTACAGACAGAGAACCCGGAAGGTGCTGCTCGTGAACTCATGAACTGCACTTGAAGCTTTCATAAAATTAAAAATGAAACACCCAGAACTGTATTTGATCATCACGAAGAACTGTATAATCACAAAGGCGAACTATATGTTTACACGTGCAATTCTGGAGGGGACGACGGATGGCGTCGCGTGGTGACGTAATGACGTGTGCCATTAATCGATCTATGTACTATAACATATAAAAAAGGGGGAACATGAAAGGATTATTCTAAAAGCAACTCATGTAAACACCTTAATCATAATGTTGTCTTATTCAGAATAAGGTAAACAATTAGATTACTGATGTCCATGTAAACGTAGTCATTGAAAGCATTTAAATCTTCTTTTTATTCAGCTACCGCTATAGAGATTTCCTGGATTTCTTCTGTGGGGCATAGTTGGAGTTTTCACGCAAGAGCGCCCTCTGACCTTCGGATTTACTACTGATCACAGAACCGTGCTTCACTGACAAGATGCGCATGACAATCGCAGCTTTTGCCTAATCACGATTGCGATTTCAGTGCGATTTATTGTGCAGCCCTAGTCGATCGCATGAAAAAGACTGCAGTACACGCTTTACCACCTATGCCCTGAAGCTGATATTTAACGGCCGTCTTTTGTAGTATTGACTCCCCCAGTCACACGTTGGTGGGCGGAGTTAGTGTAAATAGCCTCTGCCAACAAGGCGGGCTATTTCCACTTAGTGTAATTAGACGCTCTGTTATTTAAGTGTTGTAAGTCTTAAAGTAATTTCCACTAGTTGCCTTGTTTTCAGCACATGGGCATTTGCACAAACAACAGAGCTTACAAATTAGTGCTGGTTAAGGATCTTGGCTGCTGATGTGAAAGTTGTAGGTTCAGTTCCACATAGCAGGGGACCCTGAAACCCAAGAGTCATTGAGATCATTGCTGCAGTCCGTCACCATTGGGCTCTTGAGTGAGGCACTTAACCCAAGGTTGCTCCTGCGGGACTGATTCTCCCTGCAATTAGTGTACCGCGAGTCACTTCAGATGAATAGCATCTGCTAAATGGCGAGTAAATGAACATTGGCACTCGAGTATCCAAGACCCGTGTTGAGACCTCAATAATGTTTCATTAGATTGGGAAATTTCTTTGAATACTTCACCCCAAAGAGTTTTTTGAAGCTTGAAAGGTCTAGTCTACATACATTGTAGCTGCTTGGAAAAAAGCTACCGGCACATTCCTCAGAATGTTCCTTTTGTGTCCCACAGAAGAAAGACATATACAGTTTTGGATAGACCTGAGGGTGAGTAAATGATGACAGCTTTTTCATTTTTGTGTGAACTCTCTCTTTAAGATCCCTTGGGTTCAGTGAACACAGAGTGGCTCTAATATAAAGCCGAACACAGAAAGGTCAAATGAGATAAAAGTAAATCAACTTGATGTTGGCTTCTTATAGTAAGTCACCTTTATTCACATCTCTCAGATGATGCCCTTGACTTTGAGAAGAGGGGTGTGTATTTGTGTAAGAGTTTGAGAGTGAATGAGAAGGAAAAACTCTCGTCCCACACACACTGGCCAGTGTTAATTGGTACAGTTTTTGTTTTGGTCATAGATTTAGTCTTTTATTATCTTATGAAGTGTGTGGGCTAAACTCTAAATTTTTCTGGCCTATTAATCCTTTAGAGGTCACACAGATTTCCATTTCTCTCCCCCTCCTCAGTCTCACCTTAGGTTATTCCTTCAATTTGCATGATACTTCACTTGGCCTATATACATTATAACAGTAATCTAGAGACATGCCTGGTAAAACATAAAATGCATGTTTTACGCGTAAAATAATGAACAAATTAAAATGTGTATATATAACTATAAATTAGTTAAACTATATATGAAGTATATTTATTTATTTATTTATTTAACAAAATATATGGTAACACTTTACAATAAGGTGTCATTTGTTAACATTAGTTAATGTATTAACTAACATGAACAATGATCAATACATTTATTACACTATTTATTTATCTTTGTTAACGTTAGTTAATCAAAATACAGTCGTCCATTGTTAGTTCATGTTAGTTCATAGTGCATTAACTAATTTTAACAAACACAACTTTTAATAGTTGATTTTAATAATGCCTTAGTAAATGCTGAAATTAACATGAACTAAGATTAATAAATGCTGTGGAAGTATTGATAATTCTTAGTTCATGTTAACTAATGTTAACTAATGAACCTTATTGTAAAGTGTTACCAAATATATATTTTTCCTTTTTTTTTCAACATACATTTTTTGTGGTTATTTATTTTATTTTTTGTCTTGCTAAAATTGTGAAAACAATGTTATCTTATTCATTCTATTATTATTATTATTATTATTATTATTATTATTATTATTATTATTATTATTATTATATTAACAATATTTAACTGAAATGAAATAAAAGCAATAAACTATAAAAAAATACTATAAAAATAAAACAAAACTAATCAAATTGACAAACAGAACAAAATTACAAAACTTTAACAAATTAAAATGTTAACGGAAAATATATAAACTAATTCGAAATGTTAATAAAAACTGTAATAGTATCTCAATGATACTAAAATAACACTTTGTATGTGTATTCATACATGATGATGATGTAATGCATAATATACATAATAAAATGTATAGTAAGTAGGCTACTATAGTTGTATATTAATAATATACATAATGTTATTTAGTTTATATGAACTATATCGAAAATACATTTTAACCTGCTAGCAAAGCATTTCAGTTAATCAATTTAGTCATCAATATCAAAAAGCCACAAGCCTCTTTTTTTCAATGAACTTTTTTTCATTAGTAGTCATTTTAATTATAAAGTTAACACGCACAAGAGGATATCAAGACTGCGACAGATTTTACAAGGAAAAAAAGACCTTTGAACACTGTCTCACTTCCATTATCACAATATGGAAAACACTATTTTATCATCTGTCTGACTTCCAGGCCCTTCTCTCTCAGATGAACGGGTGATTAAAACACTGTCGGCAGAGGACAAACAGGGATCCATAGACAAGACAAATGTATACACAGCTGATCCCTCAACGCTGGGGAAAAACGCAGAACCTCCGCATTGTGGTAAATAATTGAGCGCTGCATGATTAATTATGCATTATGAAATACACTGTCAAAGCAGAAAGTTTTATTTTGTACCCAAATACACAGAGCCATGCTCTTTTTTTTCTTTTTTTTTTGGATCTGGGTCAAAATGTTTAACAAACGCAGCGTGCGCCACATCGCCGTGGGTCTGACTGGTGGTCGGCGTGTCAATCGGTGACTAATTGTTGTGAACGAATCCGATTTCCCAAGAGCTCTAAGCGCTTTGAGCTCCATTTCTCTGGATTTCTTTATGCCAGGTGCCTCAAGTTCGTTAATTTATTGAAAAGATTCTAATTAACTAGTTCTAGAGGGGGAAGAAACGTCGCAGGAAGATTTATAGGTTGTGCAATACAGCTGGAAGGCGGCCCGTCAGAGTCACTCCACATAAAACTGCTTTCGCTCTTTGTTCGTCGCATATTCACGTCTGCTAAATACGTGGGCAATTACATTATTCTGAGGTAATTACCATAAATTCAACTGCCTGAGGAAACGGCAGTTCTTTCTACATAAAGGCACGTTTTTAGCACAGGCCTGTAGGAGTGAGCTGCTGGTTTTCAACTGAGGAAAATAGGTTGCAGATCAATTACTAATTAAATACCAGTTGAGACTAATTGGTTTCAAAGTACCGAGCCACGAAATTGGAGATTCGAAGAGCTGAGGATCACAAAAACTGTCAACACGTGTGACTCAAAACCAGCTTTAGCGTGTTTTGTGAGCTTCTTTCCCCGCCGTCTCTATTTTAAACTTGGTTTTAGATCAGGTTTTAGTGTCCTCTTTGGGGTAGACATCATTCACGGAGGACCCCGTAGACTGCTCCAGTTGTACACCCTGCTCGGGGCTACCAGCTTGAAGGATGATGTCATTACAAAAACTGTGCCATCTTCCTTGCATTTTGTAAACAAGCGGCACTATGAACTGGGCGCGCAAGTGTTGCAATCCTCTGACATTATGTGGGTCTCATTCCTCATGTACGCCACATCAAACATCATGGATGGGACCTAAAACGAAATGAGTTTCCATTATAGATTTGGAGATTTTGCAATATTTTATAAATGTCAATAAAAAGCTATTGCGAAATTACAGCATTTCCATTAATCGATGTTATGTGACTAAAACAAACATTTTTCCTCTCGCGATAAGTCATTGCGACAGATGTTGGCATTAATGGCAAGGAAAGCCCCTTATATTTGAATGCAGCCACATATGAGGTGTTTCTTGGAGGTTATAGAACATTAAAGAATGATCATGTGACTTACGTATGCCAGGTGACCTGTAAATGCGAAAAAACTGTTTACATTGCAGTGTAGCAAAGTATTCTTTTTCAAATTTCCTGAAAAAAAAACACCTCATGTAAGCATAAAACTGTTTTGTGATATATGGGAGTTTTTGCCAAATTGATGCGTTTCCATTGGCTTATTTCTATTCGCAATTTCAGTTTGCGCAATTTGAAGGGTAATGGAAACGCAGCTAATGTCAACATGGACATCTGTGACGAGAGCCAAGGTTAGTGTTGCATTTTTAATGCCAACAATTTGTATGTTTTCTTTTCAGTCTTCTTTATTTTTGTTTTTTGGCCTAAAAGTGTCTTGGAATCAGAAACCAGATGAAGACGAAGATGAAGAAGAGCTTGTTTCCATACATTTAGTAAAAAGTTTGTATGTGGCAACCATATTGCCTAACTGACCTGTATATTTTGGTATGGAAAGTTTAAATTACTAACTTTTGCAAGAATTGTCCACAAATCTCACCAAACAAAACATAAAACTGGCTATTAATCCAATTTCATTTAACCTTGCTTCAAAGGGTTGTAAACAATTGTATTTTATAAATTTTATAGATATGTAGTCTGAAGCATAAATGTACCATTTTTTTCTTTATTTAAAAAAAAAAACGGTGGTGTCAGAAGAAAAATGTTGAGAAGTCCTTGTGATTGACATAACTAAGGATGTTTTAGTGGAAAACAGATACAAAAAGTGACCATCTATTTTGTTTTTTTGTTTTTTCAACCACTATTTTAAACATTTTTTTTTTCATTTTGCTTCTTTCATTTAGTATTTATTTTCTCCAGTGAACAAAAATGCTTTTGTTGTCATTTTAGTATACAATAGTAATTCCAATTGAAGCATGTAAAAATGGTTTTTCCCTTTTTTTTTTTTTTTTTTTTTTCTTGTTTTACTTGCCAGAAAGGCCCACACTGAGATGATCAGGATGGCTTTTGTGGCGCTAAATCGAGAGGAAAAGTGGATCGGCTGGCAACAGAGAAAAGGCCTGGTCTGGTTTTGTTTGATAGTTTGGACTGATATGTATTTTCTCAGTGTGAGTATACTCGGGCTCTCATTGTCAGAGGCAGAGCAATCAGAAAAAGACGACCGACCCACTGAGAACCGCAGGTAAGCGGGACGCAATAACCCTCAAAATAAAGCTTGACGCCTGCACGTCTCCTTTGAATATAGAACGGCGACTGGACTCTAGTTCAACTCTGTGGAATGAAAATGAAACTACAGGGATAAAGACCTGCTCCCCTAGAATGCCCAACAAATTGCAGTACATCACATGTCCACCAATCGCCATTCACTCAAGTAAGTTGTGGAAAACTAAGACGTATTTTTCCTTCAAAGAACCCACTGCCGCAATCACCACCGCAGTTTAGAGAATGAATGGTGACTTCATAAGAGGCAAGGGCTTTTAAAAGGAGAAAATTATATACTCAGAGCTCATAAGCTATAAATGCATTAAAATTACTTTCCCATAAATTACTTGTCATCATTACAAATGGTTTCATTCCCGGGCGTAACAATGGAGGCAGTTTAAACTCGAATGCTTTAGCTCCAGTCGAGTTTCTTGAGAATCTGCTGCGTGGAGTGAAGATTAATAAGAGATTCATTATAGGAAAAGACAAATCATTGTCTAATTGTTTAAAAGAAAATGCCACATCTTGCTGAATGCGGAGACTGATGATTGATGATTTTTGTTTGAAAAAGAGCAAAAAAAAATTGCTGATTGATTCCCCCCCCCCCCCCCCCCCCAAAAAAACACCAAAAAAACACCATGTTTTTGCATTTCAAAAAGCTAGACAGAGTGCAGTAGTAGTATTGAATAGAATCCAAAACGTAGGTTTTGAAACTTTTTTCCTTACAACCTTTTAAAAACATCACTTTCATATTGAGAGACCAGCAAGATACTTCTTAATAGTCAAACACATCTCTCTAGAATGGATTTATGTAGAAAAAAAAAAAAAAAAACACTTAAAAATGTAGACATTGGAATGTATCCTGTGTAAATGATTTCTAAAAACAAGAATGTGACTAAATGTTCAAGATTGGAGAGGACCGAATGGAAGTAATTAAAAATCGGCCATTAAAAATACACACTAACTTTTTAAACAATTTTGAAATGTTAATATACATTACATTATGTAAACTAAAACAATGTTTATCTAATGTTACAAAATGTTTTAATATAATTGGTACTGTCAAACGATTAATCGCATCAAAAATAAAAGTTTTTATTTACATAATTTA
Organism: Spinibarbus caldwelli; assembly: GCA_039654775.1. Classification (NCBI taxonomy): domain Eukaryota; kingdom Metazoa; phylum Chordata; class Actinopteri; order Cypriniformes; family Cyprinidae; genus Spinibarbus; species Spinibarbus caldwelli. The sequence goes on along the minus strand of CM077230.1, from coordinate 13,806,597 downwards.
TGTGTGTACTGTGTATATTTATTATGTATATTTAAATACACATGCATGTATATATTTAAAAAAAATGTTATATTTCTATATTAAATATATTTATATGTAATATAAATTATATGAATATAAATATATACATGTAAATATTTTCAAAAAATATACTGTATGAGTGTGTCTTATATATACATAAAAAATATACACAATACACGCACATATATTGTAAACAAAACACTTTTATTTTGGATGCAATTAATCGTTTGACAGCACTAAATATAATGTAATTAATGTTTCTGTCTCAGTGTGTCTAGCTGCCTAAAAATATGATAAAAGTATTGAATACGACTGTTATGAAGTTGTACAATATTTTTCTTACAAACAAATTAAATTGAAGTCATTATTAACAGAAAATCACATTCATGTTTACTCAATGGTTCCAGACAGTGTTGTTTTGTAATCAGTTGTGCGAATTTAAATAGAACTTTGGATAACTAAAAGATTTTCAGTGAATATCAATTAAAATTTTACTTAAATTTCAGGATTTTTATCACAATAGGTCCTGTAGAAGATGCGCAAGTGATTTGAATTACTCCTAAAGCACGCCAAGGACTATAACAATAAAAATATGTTTTTAAAAGATTGTTCAAAATGTAATATAATAGCAAACGTTTAATGATAATGACACAGAGGCGTGATATTGCTGGAATCAGCTGATAAATGATAAAAACATTGACAGCCAAACATAATCCATCCTGTGTTTAAGGACCTTGAGCATTTAAAATGGCAGATGACAAAACTCCAGTGTATGTTTATAGTAAACAGAACGTTATCACGCATTTGGGTGGGTGTGAAATAGTTATCGTTCTTCAAATGCATGTATATATTTTTGTCTTTTTTAAAACTTTACAGAGAGAAAAGTGCTGCATGAACACTCTTCAAACTATCTTCTTTTGTGTTCCACAGACAAAAGAAACTCATACTACACAAAACAAAGGTGACTTAATGACTGTTTTCATTTTTGCATGAAATATATCTTTAAAACCACATCTGGATTTACAATCATACAAAGCATCATACTTAAATCAACCTGTTCTGCAAATCTGTTGTGCATCTCAGCCCAAAGAAGACTAGACATCTAATCGAAGCATCTCAATTAACCAATTAACAAGACAGTTTTGTCAATTTCAGGTAGACTGATGAGACCCCATGGGTGTTGGGAGTTCGAGATGCATCGATGAGATGGTGTAAATAAAACTAATTATGCACTTTTTTTCATCCATTGTTTGTTTTTAGCATTACAGTGGTGCAAAAACACTAAATAAGCTACATTATGCACCTAGCAGGAGGTATAGTGGAGGCCATCTGCACCCCTCGGCAAAACGAATAAAGGGGAAAAAAGTGACTAAAATTCAAATTCACCCTTTAAACATGCAGAACATAGCCAGGAGGCTGTCGCAGTGCAGTTTATGTAGTGTAAATGAAAACATGGGGATAATTGGGGCAGTTATTCCACGCTTACATCTCAATAGATGATAAACTCTCGTGAGCATTTTGAAACCCCTGTTAGACGTGTCGGTCCACATATCTGTATTCACTAAAGATAAACTCCCAGACATGATCATAAATACTAACCGTTTTTTTGTTTTTTTTTCTTTAGATTTGAGTGAGAACAGCCGTCCAAGAGCTGCGTGTTTTTGCGAAAGGTGTCTGATCACCCAGTATGGTGCAGACCTCCTACTAACTGCCAGCTGGCTGCAGAGTAATTTTGAAGTAATTTGAGTCTCAAGATTCTTGTAATAAAGCAAAATCTAACTCTCAACACGAGCACAGAAATCCGATGGACTTACATTGACGGAGAAACATGATCCATATCTAGAGACCTGAATATCAGAGAACTGAAGGTGGGATCTTATTACAACCACCCAGAACACCCTAGCAACCACATGGCAACTGGTGCAGAGTTGGAATCTGAATTAAATCAGTCAGGAGTTTCGGTAAGTTGAATCAGAATTTCAAGACTTTGTGAAGCCAATATTCAAAATTTGTCTTGACAAACTTTTGCTTTTTAGTTAAATTTTACAGTTAAGTTGAATTTATTTGAATTTTACTTCAGTTCAAATTCTACTTTTTTTTCCAATCTCAATTCAGATTCAACAATAGAGTGCTGCAGGGATGACTTTGTTTGATTGGTTGGTTCCACTGTCCTGAAATTGAGTTTTTTAAATGGGTTTTTTTTGTTGGCCCAGTAGTGCACAACATAAAGAAATCACAACATAACGCATAGGACTAATTTCGATGTGTTGTACTACTTTCACTGTATTGTGACTAGTTTCCATTGTGTTGTGGCTTGTTTCCGTTGTGTTGTGTTGTGGTTTGTTTCCGTTGTGTTGTGTTGTGGTTTGTTTCCGTTGTGTTGTGTTGTGGCTTGTTTCCGTTGTGTTGTGTTGTGGCTTGTTTCTGTTTGTGTTCTGTGTGATCGTGGCTCCTTATCGGTGGTCCTGTGTCGTACAGTGAGAGAGGTTCAAAGACAGCCGTTGTCACGGTCTTGTGACCAAAGATAGCCTACAATACAGCATGATCATCGCACAGTGTGTTTGCTGGTACGATCTATGTTTACAGACCAACCAATAAAAATGTGACATGAAATCAACGCGACATGGGCGCTAAAACATAAAACTGCTTACCTCAAGCTCTTAGCCCTTCCTCTTTCGCCACTTCCACTTTTTTTCAGCACACATAAAAAATACAACTGCTAAAGTGTGATTTATCATGCTCTTTTTATTTACCACTAGCGCATGCTGATGACCTTTTATTCTACTATAGTAACCTGTGTCTTACCATACGAGTCAATAGGTGTCATCATCGTACAATCTACACACGTTGCAGCCAAGTTTATTAGATCCATATAGGATTGCTAATATCATGCTGTGAGTTTTGGGCTTAACACAAGCTCAAGATATTTTCATTTCGCATTTTATTCAATAAAAAGAAAGAGCTGTTGAAAGCTTAATGGATGTGACGTTGTACGACTGTGGTTTAGTTCCTTTATAGCCTATGTTTAGCTTCTACTGATTCTATTTCTCTTTCAAAATTCAGTTCAAGTTGTTCATTTCTCTAAAATATCATGATGAACAAAACATCTGTTGGTCACACAGCTTGTTGTCTACAGTCCAAAAGCCAATGGAAAAATTCTAAATGGGGTTTTCTTAAAGGGACCAGTGTGATGCAAACTTCTGGTTTGGCCAGCAAAGCTCTGGCAACTAGACAATCGTGGTTGTGCATTTTGAACAGCCTAATACCAGGAAGGAATTGAATTATCAGGAAAAGTGATTATCATGCAATATTATGAGTGTGTATATTAAGAGAATAATTCTTCTGATTAAGCGTGCTGCCTTCATTAAAGTCCCTCACACATTTTAGTATTTCTAGTGCTTGGGAACTTGGAACAGTGTAAAAGTATGAGAATAATGTCTGTGTGTGCGAGAGAGAGAAAGTGTGAGAGTATTGCATTATAGTATTATCTGCTTGGAAAAAAAAACCTCTGAAAGAGATTTATGCCCTCCTCAAAAAGCGCCGGGCCCAAACAAACCGTACAGTTTGTTCTTCTGTTGAAATATCTGGCTAGTTCTGCTCTAATGCAATATAAAATCAGTTTCTGTCTTCACCCACACACATTTTTATTCTTTCTAAGGGTCTATAAGACTTAAAACTTTTGCAAGCAAATTTCAGATTTCAGAGTGCTAACTACTACACCATGGCTCCAACTAAAGTTTTAAATGTATTTTTGAAATGTGATTAAATGTCAACTACAATGTTTGCCTTGAAAACTACAGAAACACAAATTTGTGAAAACTGTATTACGTTGCATGATTTTGTGTTCAGTCTATACTGTAGGTATGTGCACAGGTACGTAGCGTTTCTTTACAAAGTAACATCGCCAACTACTGGCCTGGCATGCAAAATACATATATATTATATATAATATATAGTTTTTAGTCATTTCATGTGAATGGGGATCGATTTAACAATGTTGTCATGTGTACACCAAACTTTACCGAAAAAATGCAAAGGAAAAACTTTGTTGCAGGTATCATTGGTGTGTAAACGTGCTGTCAAAATCAAATTTAAAATGTATTTAGTAGGAGCCGTAGCATAGTGGTTAATGCACATGTCCATTAGTCCAAAGAGAAAATTTAAATTCAGCTCGCAACATTTCTCAGTACCTTTCCTGTTAAATTTCTTTGCTTATGTATTATAAAAAGAAAAAAATGATAGATAAATAAATAAATAAACAACTCAACACATTCAAAGACATTCAGATTTCCCATACGAGCGTCACAGCTCATTTTGCAGTATGTGCCAACTATTTTCACACAATTTCCAAATTATTTTTGGTCGTAATATTCAGATTAGTTAATCACGGCATTAATCGATTTATTTATTTGATTAATTGCTGCCCTACTGGATATTAATCATCAGGTTCTGCGCAGCACGGTTTTGTAATAGAATTCGGGTGAGTGCTGAGAATGAGAAACGTTCCTTGGCCATTATTCCTGGATATGTTCACGCACAGCCCAGAGACATGCAGAAATGTCTCAGAACAAATATTGGCTCTACCGCAGAGGAAGATGCTGCCGAGGTTTCATTTATGAAGCACAAACTCTGTGAACTGCACTGAGATTTCAAGTGAGATTTTGCGGGATAATGTAGACAAACAACAGATATACAGAGGAAATACAAATATTTCACTAGTGCTCCTGAAACTACATTCGCTTCCGTGATAATGGGACTCACTTTCTTCGTTTCATTCTGCGTTTCTTTCAAATGACTCTAAGGAACCTGCATGAGTCTGAAAACAGCCATATAACTACATTACTCAGTTCTCTCATACAGAAAACAAATCCTGTGGAGTTCAGACATATATTGAGGTGATGCTGTCCCATCTCTCTTTTTCTTTAAATTTGGTAAACATCATTACAGAGGAAACTATTACTTATTTCTTACTTCCTACATTGGTAACTTGTTTGTTTGTCTACATTTCATGGAAAATAGATTTTTTTTCATGCTTATATGAAATACAAAATAATGGACAACACCAATGTGAACCATGTCAGTCATAAGAGGTCATTTACTTTAAGCATTAAAGGTATAGAGCAGCAAAAACACCTTTAAAATGTTACTACAAAATGATGTTATTTTGTAATATTGCATAAGTAAGCATGTATATACATACTTTTGTAAAGTTTGTTTCAGGCTTAAAATTAAAGCAAGCTGTTTTTGCTTTTTTTATTTTCTTGTTAAAATGTATTACTTTTATTTTTAACAAGACAAAAAAAGGGAAAAAATAATGCTTGCAATATTTAAGCCTTAAACAATCTTTACACAAAAGCGTAAATGCGAATGCTGCTAGCTATAAAATCGTAACTTTCACACTGTTGTTTTTGCCATTTTCTTATTAACTTTTTTAAACTTTTCAAAACCTTTTGTTATTAAAATGATATTTTTAATAAGACAATAAAAACAGCTTGTTTAGTTTTTACGGACGTAACAAACTTTACGCAAATGTTTAAACGCAAATGCTTTTAGCTATAAAAGCTTAATCATCCTGATGTGTGAGATGAAGACCTATGCACTTTTACTTAATTTTATTTTTATTTTAACATTATTGTGTTTCATGTAAACTGCAAAATAAATAAATGTAGCAGCAGTTTGAAATGTACTGATAACCACCAGTGGTTGGGAAAAAAAAAAGTGCAAAGTTTGTTTTAGGCTTAAAATTAAATAAGCTGTTTTTGCTTTTTATTGTCTTATTTTATTTATGTATTTATTTATTGTTTGTTTGTTATGGAAAAACTGTTCAGACATTTAGATACTTTCATTAAACTGTTGACATGTTTATAACTAATAGTGCATGTTAAATAGGTTACTTGTTATTTTGTTAATAAAATGTTATTTTCAACTAAAAAAAATACAGAATGTTTAATTTTTACGGCTGAAACAAACTTTACGCAAGTTTGTATACACAAATGCTTTTAGCTACATACTGTAAGCTTGATCTCATACATCAGGACAATGAACGCCTTGCACTTTTACTAAAATGTATTTTACAGGTTTGAAGATTGTTTTATGTTTTACTTGAAATGCAAAACAAGAAAAGGAAAAAAAAAAGCTTGTATAATTTTTACGCTCAAAACAAACGTTACGCAAAGAGAAACTTTACGTGTAAACAGAAATGCTTTTAGCTACTTTAGTTCAGCTGTTGGCAAGTGTATAACTAATAATGCATGTTAAACATGTATAATTACACAGTTTCAATGCATCAGCCAAGAATTTGCATATTTGCACATGTATTTGCGTACATACAGTTCAGTATGAAATGTAGCTTGTCTCCCTTCTTGAACTCGTGTCACCCACAACCATGTGGTTCTGTGCTCCACTGTTGTCTTGCAGTTTCTCAGTTTCAGGGGGTGGCACTATTGTGGGTTGATTATCAACCACCATCACTGGCCCAGTATGTGTGGATCTTTCCGTGCCTGTTTCAGATCGATGCAGTTGCAACCTTAGCATTATGGGACGGTTTCATCCAGGCACGTCAGCCATGGCTCTGGCCTGCCCGGGAACTTCGATAATGAATCAGTCCTGGTGAAATTCAATCCAAGATGAAGATTAATGTAAGTGGCCGATGCCGGAATGCTTCATTCAGAGCGATGCGAGTATGATTGTACGTCAGGAAACAGAATCCAAGAAGAGAGCAGAAAAATTCATCATACGACACCTGAAAAACAGTAGTCTGCCTCATTCTCTGAACCATTTTCTTTCTCGCTTTCTGTCTGAGAATAATAGATCAGAGCTTGGCACCTGCAGAGTCCTCTGCGGGGTACTGAGGGTCTTCATTTTCATTAAACACAATAGCCCAGGGACAGCATATCCAGCCGGCCTTATCTATAAAGAGAAACATTTTGGCTGGCAAGGTCAGTTCCATTTCTTCTCATTTCCTCTAACAGACAAACAAACAAATAATCTAATGAAACTTCCTTCACAGGTGGGGTGTTTATGGATGGTCTGGTTTGAGTCACAAATAAAAATAGAGCATGGTGAGAAGGTGCCTTTTCCTTCAGACTGAATGGTAAATCACATTTAAATTTAATAAATAATATTTTGTGACTGGTGTTAATTAAATTAGAACTTTTTAATCATGTAGACACACTACAGGAAATCTGTGTTCGAAAATGTTTGAAAGAATTTTGCAACCTAATATCACAGATGTCAAAAGTTCTGTAAACATCAAAAAAAGGAAAGAAAAAAAATACATTCTTAAATAACAGAGCATTATACTGTAAAATATTCAGTTCAATCTCGTAGCCGAAGTAGATTAGCTTGCACAATTTAATTAAGCATCCAGATATGACATAAAAAAAAAAACTATTTAACCATACAGTATACGTAATTTTACAGTACAATATTGTGAAGTAAATAATAATATTATAAAATATTTTTTGAAAAAAGTAACTACCCTGTGGTAAAATACATTTTACTATATTAAATTAACATTGAATAATTAAAAAATAGATATATAATAAATAACATTTTACTTATTATTATTATTATTATTATTATTATTATTATTATTTATGTATTTATTTTTTTAGCTACAGTACAATTCTGAAGATCGTAACTGAACCCTGTAAATAAGACAGTACACATAACTGTGCAGTACAATATAGTAAAACTTAAACAATATAAATATAACTGCCTTATGGTTAGAAAATAAATGAATATTATTTTAGAAATAAATATTAAATTTACTTATTATTTACTAATTTACTAAAATTATTTATTAAATAAAACTTAGATTAACTTATATTAACAGTCCATTAAAAACATTTCACATTAATATAATAATAATAATAATAATAATAATAATAATAATAATAATGTTGTTACCTAAATTATATCCCTTTCTTTCTTTTTCTTGCTTTCTTGCTTTCTTTTACAACCAGTCCAATAATCTAAAGAAATTATAATGTAACATAACCTTTTTTAAAACCTTATTATAATCAAGAGTGTACACAACCTATTAAGATGAGATGTTTAGCTTCTGCTTTGTTCTTTTCATGCAGTCTTCCTCAGTTGTGCTCGTTTATTTAAAGCCGCTACATGGCTGCAGCAACAGGAACGGCAGCACTGAAAAGAATTTGAAATACCACACTTGTCATGTGCAACAGTTCCAACCTGTGGATTCAGTGAAAATACATCAAAAATACCAGTGTGAAAGTAGAACAGTTATTTTTGTTTCGTTCCAGGTGTCTTTACAACTCCTCTAATAAGTTCAGGTGTTCGTATCTCTCTCACGTTTGCCAGATTGGCCCAGCTGGAAGACTAATTCAAGTACAGCTGGATGGAAGGTTTTGAGATCTCTCATATCCATGCTTTATTTGTTCAGTATTGTCTGGAGAGATGGTCTAATGCAACTCTAACCCTCAGTATTTTGGCATATCGTGTCCAAGAGATGTAGAATTCGCTTGGATGGAGGTCATCAGATGAGATGAAGCCCTCCAAAAACCCCAGAAGAGTGGAGAAACAAAAGCTCAAGGGTTTGTGTGTTGATCAAGGTAACATTTTGAAGATTTCTGAGTAAAGTTTCAAAGCAAGTTCATGAAACAAGTGGATTTAAGTAGGATGGTTTTGAATCTCCAATTCTTTTTGAATACATATCAGATAATACCTTGAAGGATGCACTATTCTAACTAAAAACTATTTATTTACAAGCAATTTTTAACTGATTGGGTTTAAATAAACCCAATATGTGAGGTGAAATGCCATACACAGGGGCGCTATAAGGGGGGGAAGGTTAGGACAATTCTCAGGGCCCGACGATGAAACTCTATTTGTACTGAGGGGTAGAAGTCATGATTGCGTTCCCCTCAGTATAAATCGCAATCATGGGGGGGTATTTCCCAGAAACCGTAGCGGCCATACATGATGCATTATAAGCTTTCTTTGACATTTGAATCTGTATTTTTAATAGGTAAAGCATTTATTGTAATGTTCTTTCCCTCAAATTATGTATTACACATCAACAGTGGTTTGAAACCATTGACTTAGACGGCATGTACACCCACTAGCGCTGTTTAAAATGTATGCGTAGTAGCAAAATGTTTATCCTAAAATTATAGTCATGCCTGGTAAGGAACCGCCACCATCAGCACAAACAATCTAAAGCTCCAAACACAGCAATTACCCATAAACACCTGCTGTGTGGGCCGCTGCGAGGGGGAACTGGCAGTATAGCTGATTTGGTGTATTTTGCATGTGGGAGGGATAGACACAGTGTTGACCCTGTTTAGCTAATGAAAGACACCGTCTTCCCTGCACAACTGTACTAACTCTGAACAGCCAAGGAGGCCAAAGAAAATAAAGATTTGTCTTTAATACTGGACTGTGAAAGTGGAACTGTTTGTAAGGTCATGGTATATAATAAAATATTATGTTTTGTTATGTAACTGATGATTTTAAAGCTGTTGGAAGCGATTCCTGTGGCACTAGTGGCGATAAACTGAAATGGTCTTCCATTGTTTGGACAAACAGACAGTACTGGTTCAAACTAGTGTAGTTGTCAAAGCCATCTCCAAGGTTTCTGATTAGCTAACAAAAATCGTCAAATAAATTTAAAAGGATTTTGTAAAACATATCTCTAAATTGATTGATTACTTTTATTTTTAGCACAGTACTTTTTCCACAAGGTTTTCCATGTACATTAATTTGTTTATTTGTCACATTTGAATTTAGCACGTTAATATGCATAATGCAACATTAGCAGTAAGCAAGCTAATAGTTACAATACAGTGTGCCGAAAGGCATTAGCATAATTGCTAACAAGCTGATAAATTGGCAGCGACATTAAAAGCCAATTTTCAGTTCTTATGGCACTTTTGAAGAAACCAGAACAAAATGAACAGATTTTTTTCCAACGTTTATTTGATTGCTGCTTTTTCCCAAATGAAACCTGTAAACATTCAAAATAAGAAACATTTGCTGTAATGAAGCTAACATCATAAACGTGAATAGAGCTGTAAAATGCTACAGTTGTCGAAGACATCCAAAGCTTTTAGAAATTTACAAGCTTAAACACTGCCATATTTTTAGAGTTGTTATAGCAGTGCACAGAAAAATCTTGTTAGCACTTCACCTTGTTAGCAAGTCGCGATACCTCCAGTGAGGCTTTTCTGGAGAGATATCTCTCTTTTTGCTATCACGCTAAGAAAAATATCACACCGCTACAAGGTTTAATTCTTGTAGGGACGTGTGACATTTTCTTGTGAGCTTCTCAATACCCAGACAGTAACTGAGAGAGCCATGGACCCTTGTCATATTCCTTGACAGGTTGCATAATGGGCCTATTGACAATCTGCCTGAGCTTCCCCTGGGCGGACGACACATGAGTGGTGGTGAGTCTGAAACTCTTTTAGGAAAAGAAGTGTCTCATAAACAGTGCTTCGACCTATTGAAGTCCAACATAGACATAAATGCCATGGTGACAGCTGCAGAGACGGGGAAAAAAACCTCTTTCAATTTAACAAGAGAGGAAATTAAAAAGAAGTAGAGTGTGAACGTATTAGAGGAAGCTGGTATAAACAACCGTACCTTCCCCGCCCCATTTTGACAGACCGCTACATCGCCAGAGGAAAGTAACTCTGACACCTGTAGTCTTGTGTGGAATGGTAATATGGACCAGCGGGCATTGCAAAGAATAGCATGACATGAATAGTATGCTGAAAAATATGACATTCATATTGAAATTCTGGCTCAAAAATGGCACAGTTTGAGACACATGAGGCATATTGAGATCTATTCAAAAACTACATGAGATTATTGGGGGTTTGTTATTTGGAGAAAAGAATGAATTATGCAAATGTCATAGTTGTATCTCATTGCTAACAATTGAGACTTGGTTTGTTTTGGTGTGGACAACGCCAAATTGGGAAGATTGCTGAAAAGGTTGTTCTTTTTTTATATATATAGCTCACAGTGCATAATATTCTCACTTATGATTCATTTGTTTCTGCCTTTTGATGTTAAGATCTCTTCAAAAACTGTAAGATTACTGGAGCTTTTTTTCTTGGAGAAATCTGAATTATGCAAATGTATCAGTTTGACCTCCATTTTATGTAATTTCTGTGAAGGAGAAATAATTGAGATATTAAAGAGATTTCCTTTAGTTTTGGTGTGGACAAGTGACGCTTCATCCCATAGGGAAAATTACTGAAATAATAGTTCAAAACTCCTAATATTCTCAGTTATGTTTCATTTAAGTATCAGCTTGCCATAGATGTTTCTCCTGAAACTCGCCAAGAGAAATAACAAATTAGGCAAGACACTGAAGAGATTTCTTTTTTGTGTTGGTGTGGAAAATGGGCAGTCCCTCCCACAGGAAAATTATCCAGAGTTTGTTCTTTTATAATGTGCAACGCATAATATTCTCAGATAAGTTTCTTTCGAGTGTCAACTGTTTCTCCTAAAACTCCCAAGAAGAAACAACCAAATTAGACAATTGTTGTGGATAGCATAGCACAGATCATTTAGTCATGAAAAAATTTGATGAGAAATGTTTGAGTTCAAACTGAGATCTGTCTTTTGATTGAAAATTTTCATATTTTGGCAAATCTGGCACAGTTGCTGAGCTCATCTCTGAAAGGCTAGAGAAATAATGTGGGAATCTCAAAAGCATAATGCTGTCTCTAGTCTCTAGTCCCATTGCTTTCAAGGAGAAACATTTGAGATCGTAATCCTCTTATGTTTTGCTTTTCTGTGGTTGCGGACAAATGTAGAAGTTGAGTTCATACTGAAATATCCTGAGCACAGTTTGAGACATTATTGAGATCTCTTTTGAAAACCCTGAGGAGGTACATTTGAGAATCTGTTCAGGTGAGCAATCTAAGTAGCCAGAAAGTTTCCATTTGATGGTCTAGTAGAATCAAATGAGATATTAAAGAGATCTTGTCTTTTTTTTTTTTTTTCAAGGAACATGCTGTTATTAAACAAAGAAACAGACCATTTGATTTCATCGAATGCAAATAATTCATATAAAATGAAGAGGCTCGTTTCTGGCCTGCTCACCTTCTGCAGACACTTTGAAATGAAGCTAACCATACAAAGGCCCACAGCTACTCAATATGAATGAACCATTGGGTAATTCCTCCATTATGTCACAAATCTCAGGCATTTACTGAAGCGCTTCATAATGGCTTTATAATGGAAATTATCGTCGTAATTGTCGGTAGTAAAAGTTAATAAATTTCAGCTTATGCTCAGGGTTAGCTAATGTATGAGGTTAATGGCGTTTCTTCGGGAACGGGCGGAGCGTTCCGTAAATTTACCCCACAAAGCCGCGATACTAGAACGTCAGGCTGTCGCACCATGACCAGATCCAGATAATGAGTGCTGATTTCTCGGAAACACAAGCCAGAGGTCTTCAAGCTGAGGAGAATCTCCATTAAGGCTGAAGTGCTTTGTCAGCCGAACTGTATTGCATCTTGCTTAACGAGATTAAGTGAATTTAGATCTATGGGAAGCACGTCCAGCTCTTCTTTCTGGGGAAATAAAATCTGTGAAATATTTGTAATACCTTGAGCAATCAAAGGAGCCAAACACAGGTTCTCTAGAGTCACAGCCTGTTAGATGTGTAATTCACTTTCTCAGTCTGAATTCAGACATCAGAAGCGTAATTAGTCACCTCTCTGAATGCTTTTTCTCTCTGTAGACAGCGTTTTCGGCACATCCTCTCCTTCCCTTTTTATCTCCCTTTCTTTCCATCTGGCTTCCCAGCGAGGTGGGACAGAATCCATTGAAAACAGATGTTCCCTCACCTAGCCAGTTATTTTCCAGCACAGGCACGCAGGAGCGATTCTTCCACACGACCAGAAGTGCCCTTTCAAAACACTCGCACGCCAACGGAGGCAAGCGACGGAAGTGCTGTGGTGAATGAATCTGAGCATCTGCACGTTTTTGTACATGCCTTATAAGAGTCGATGTGATGAGCTGCCATAAGGCCCATTGGGTAGGTTCACTCTATTAGTGTACTGATGATTTCAAGCCCCCACACGGAGCTCTCCGTGGAAGCCAATGATCCATGACGGATAGTACGGTTCCTCCGCCTTGGTTCCTTGCCATTTTCAGCACAGTCCTGATTTCCCTACAGTAAACTCGGGACTTTGGGTTTCGTCGGACTAGAACTGTACGGGTTGAAATGTCAAAAGATTGTATTTTGCTTTTGGGTGTAAATTTAACGTAAGTATAGTGTATAGTAAAAAAAAATATATATAATGTTATAATATGAAAATATACTCAAATATACTTTTGCACTGGGAAATGCCACTCACAATTTCTTCACAACATGTAAATCTCTAGTTTAAAGAGTTTGAGTTGTTGTTTTTGTTGTCGCGCAGTAGCTCTCTCAACTGAGATTATACCGCTAATCCAAAACAAACAGAAGCCATAATTAAAGTCCAATACTCTTCCTCACGGATGTAAAGAACCCACACAGCCAGAGCCTAGACAGACAGAAATCTCCAGGAGAGTGAACACACACTGCTCTCTGACTGGATGTCAGCCAGCTGTCAATACCCATCTGCTGCTGGACTATACAGATGAATGAGGAGAGTCTATCAGGTTTCATAGTTGAAGAACAGTTCCAGCTCTTACTTAAAAGTGAGGTGAATTTGGTTGACGGGTTATGCTGCGTCCCTGATTATGTCAATTAGAGGAATGCATAAACTAACATTTAAAATAATGCCTACGTTAAATTTAGCAGATGTTCTTAACAGCGCAAACAATTTATCAAAGGAGTCAACAATATCCCATATCAGGTGTTAGCTAGAGCAGTACTCAATCTAAAGTAGTGAAATACAGAAAAGTAGAAAAAAATGTTAATATAAAGAAGGAAGCACCTTCATGGTTGTGGTTCAGTTAACAGATGTGTCTTCAGCTGGTTCTTGAAGGTTGTTCCACCACAGAGGAACAGAAAAGGTTCTGGAAAGTGATTTTGTACCTTGTGATGAAAACACTAGATGTTAATGTAAAGAACATGCATAATTTGTACAGTATGTGCAATGTACTAAAACATGTTTCAGTTCTTTTGAAAACAATCTAAACTCTTAAAAATTAAGGTTCCTAAATGGGGGGTTTACAGTCGTGCCACAAAATAAGAATTTTTGGCTCCCCAAAGAACCTTTCATTGAACAGTTACTAAAATAACTTTTTTTTCTTAGAAGAACATTGTAAAATATAAAGAACCCTTTTTCCAACCTTTTGTGGAATGGAAAGGTTCCATGGATGTTAAAGGTTCTTTATGGAACCATTGATGCCAATAAAGAACCTTATTTTTTTTAAGAGTGTACCGTATGTTCTGCTTTTAAAAAAGTTAAAACCCAATATGTTGATCTGAAGAACATTTAAACCGAAGGACTTTTTGATCCAACTGAAGAACGCTATATAGCTTTGATGATAAGGATTCTCAACCTGCAAAGAACATTTAACATTTATGTTCAAAATTAACATGCAACTGTTTTCAGAACCATTTTAGTTCATTAATGTGCCACATTTCTGAGTAAAACCGAATATCCAACAAGAGAAAAATGCAGAGCAGGATTTTTCTCCTCAAGACTTCAGTAGTGAAAAGCAGAAGTTTCAAACCAGAATAGGAATAGACCTGAATGTGGAGGCTTTCCAACCAGGATCTTAAGCCTGAAGATCAAGGTCACCCTTGAGAGCACCATGACATATTCCAAAAGTAATGCTTCTTTTTCAAATCTATTATCCTGATTTAGACGAGATGACATTTTCATTGAAATTATGGATAGAGGACCTGTATTTTAGCAGGAAGTTTGAATATTTTTACACTTAATAGATATAATGGAGGCATGTGGATTATTGTTCTTTTAGCTATCACCAGAAAAACCACAACGACAAAAAGTCCATCTTCCTTTGATCCAGGTTACAACTATGTTCAATTCTCATCTGATTTTCACATGTATTAATAACAATTAATTTTATGACTAATCCTGATTTCCACAAAACTTTTGACATTTGCATTATAAGCCTAGGAACATACTATTTTACAATATAAATATTGTATATTGTTTTGACTTTCAGAGAGTAGTAGCTTTTAAAGATACTGCAGAGCAGCCGAGGTTCATTTTGGGCATGTCAGAGATAAGAATGAGTCAGGAAGACAAGACCTTTATCAGTTATAAAGTAAGTGTTTCTGAGTCTCTGATGACTTGCATTGACTATTTGTTTTCATTGTTGTAAGTCACTTTTAGATACAAGATATACAGGAGCCAAACAGGCCAGTGCATTAAAATCGATGCGCAAACATTCACCAAGTTCAACGATAATGAAAACCTGGACATGTGTATCGAACCTCTTAATTTTTAATGATGAAGGAAAACCAAGAACACAGAGTTCAAAACCACACACAAAAAGGAAGAAAGACTGAAAGAGAGGGAAAAAATGAAGAACATAAAAAGAGGAAACATCATCCATAATATGTAATTAATAAATAATGTCATTATTTATTAATGGTTGTTCTTGCTCTACTCTTTTGTCTGTGTGTGGCTTTACCTTTGCTGGAACTGAAGGTGCTTTTTTACCCTGTTTCTTTTGTCTGTTTCTCTCATTTCTTTCTCTTCCTGTCTTTTATCTCTTTTTTCTCGCTCACCCTTTCTTCCCAAATCTTTGTTCCTGGAGATGAACATAGTGTCCTTTTCGCAGAAAGGCTCACTTTCTATCTTTCTTAGCATGTTTCTCATGCAGCGTTGAGGATTTAGAAGCACATTTTCAGTAGCACAACAAAACATCAGCTGGTTTCAAAGTATTTTTTCAAGAAATAAGCTTTAATTTTACAAGAAGCACAATCAAATGATTTTTTCAATGTCATATTGCTGTACAGCTCAGTGTAATTTATGGCATGTTAAATTATTACATGGAAACGCTGATAAGTGTTGATTCATTTAGTGAGTTGGTTCGCTCCTCTCTTTCATATTAGAAAGTCTGGGATATTCTAGTGAATTTGTCGTTCTCGATTCTCACTTTTATTTGTAGCTTTGGAAAGTCTGATTCGTTAGCTAATCCTTTCATATGTACCATTTAAACGTTTGATTCAGTTTAGCATCCTAAACACTTCATTCCCTGCTTCTTTTGCTTTATTCTAGTGAATTAGTTTGTTTAACACAACCCTTTTGTTCATGTGTTTGTTAAAATGTCTGATTCATTTTAGTGAATCACTTTATCGCAAAGGTTCCATTCTCTGCTTCATTTGCGTTATTCTAGTGAATTGGTTCATCTTAAACATTTGAACAGATATGTGAACAAGAGGATTGTTTGATTCATTTTAACAAATCACTTCATCCCAAAAGCTTTATCTGCTTCAATTGCATTGTTCTAGTAAATCATTTAATTGTCTGCTTTATTTGCTTTCTAGTGAATTTGCTTGTTTTAAACAATCCTCTTGTTCGTGTCTGTTTAATTGTCTGATTCATTTTAGTGAATCACTTCATCCTAAATGCTTCATTCTCTGCTTCATTTGATTTATTCTAGCAAATTGGTTCATTTTAATCCTCTTGTTCATATTCTTTTTAGTGAATCACTTCATCCTAAATGCTTCATTCTTCGTTTGCTTTATTTTAGTGAATTGGTTCGTATTAAACAGTTCTCTTGTTCATATGTCTATTCAAATGTTTGACTCATTTTAGGGAATTAATTTATCCTAAACACTTCATTCTCTGCTTCAATCTTCATTTGTCCTAAATTACCCAAAATTTCAAATTAAAATTAATTCAGTAAAATTTCTTCAATGATTCCAAGACCATTTTTTTTAAATTCAAGTTAGTTACTTTTTTTTTTGTATGTTTTGACAATATATATATATATATATATATATATATTTTTTTTTTTTCAAGCTGTTTTTGTGCATTTTTGACATTAGATTAACTACTTGATCATGAGTAGCTCATATCAGAACAAGCTACATCTTCGAAATGGCTTTCCCAACACCATTCTCATCTCACCTTCATGCAACAGATGACACCCATCCAGTCTATCATTACCCAGTTTATTAAATGAGGTTAACCAAATGAAATCCAAACGCTTTCGACCGCAGGTGGAAGGCGAGAACCTTGACCGTGGACGGAAGACGTGAGACGTGAGCAGCCAGCGGGAAGGGAGAGCAGGGAGAGTAAATTAAAAGCCGCTAATCTGTAAGTCTAACAGCATGATCAGAGCACAGAATGCTGGGACTTTAAAAAACGATGAGGCAGGAAACGGATCTCCGGCGAGAAAAGACCAGGATGAATTCCCAATGAGGAGACAGAGAAGGAGCATTCCAGAAGGTGGGTTGTAAAATTGCACTTTGGAATTATGTCATGCGACATAGAAAACTGTCTTAAATCTAAATAAGTTATGTTATAACTCTATGCATTATATTAATTGATCAAATGTTGTTTTCTATTTGATGTAAAATAGCTGTTAAAAATTGTATTTATTTAGATTTTTTGGAAAAATTTGGGAAATGTATCACAATGGCAAATGCTGAACAAGTAAATAAATAAAAATTAAGTTATTATAAGTAATAAATTGTTTCTTATCTGGATTTACATTTAAAGTTTAGTTGGAGTTTTTTGGAAACCTAACTAGGGAGGAAAATGTGGGGAATTTATGACCAGTTATTAATGGCAAACAAACAAATAATTAAATACATTGCTTTTCTTTGTAAAATAAATGTACATTTATTGTATGAATTTATATATTTAAAACTCTGAGTCTGAGTTAATCATTAACCTTTTGCTTCAAATATTGTTCACAAAGCATATGATGATTCATACTGTACTGTTCTTGGCACTGATGCAGAGAATAGTGTTAATGTTTCTGAACTCATGGAACATGAATTATCATTTGCATTATTTTTGCATAAAATATAATAATAAATATATCTAAAAATATATCAGGGTTTTATTTTTGCATTTTGTATATTTTAGAATATTTAAAATGTGAACATTGAAATGAAATATGTAAGTGTGCATGATAGATAGATAGATAGATAGATAGATAGATAGATAGATAGATAGATAGATAGATAGATAGATAGATAGATATAGCATTAATGCAGAGAAGTCTTAATGTGTCTGAGCTTATAAAACATTAATTAATCATCAGTAGCATTATATATTCATGAATGTTCTTATTTTTCCTTTAACGCTTACAAATAAATAACTGCACTGTATGTATATAAAAATTCCCAGTGAAAAAATTACTGCGATTTCATCGTGACAACGTTCACATTTTCTGTAGAACAATGTTGGAACTTGAAGTATGAACAAAAACATATTTATCTTCTCAAAGCTGCAGCAGAAAGATGCAGATAAACACTGCACCCATGGCTGACCACTATATCAGTGTGCAGACTGTATCAAAGTAGGTCTTTGCTCTTTGAACAGAGGACGGTGTCATTCTCTGTCCAAATGACCTCTGGGATTAATGCTCTAATCCCTGTACTCTGGATTCCTATAATCCAGTCTCAAACACATGCCATTGTGCCCTATGACCTGCCGACAGATTACCACTGCATCTGTAAAATGCATCAACACTAATGCGTATATATATTTAGAGTATGTATCTTGAGCTTTCTCAGTTATGTGAAGTTCATAAAACGGTCACATTATGATGTCTGCAACTTAGTTTTTCTGCATAGTGTATCGTGATGGATCACCGAGCACTCGTCTTTGTGTTTTAGATGATAGAGAATAATTACCTCACTTATCCAATCTTTAATTCTTCGTTCTCAAAGGAAACGCATCACATTAGCATTCTGGAGAAAACGGATGGTATAGCGGATGCTAATCTCTGAGAGTTTGCAGGTAACATTTTTCAGGTAGAAAGCCTTGGGTTTGTTTATACTTTTAAATTAGTAGATATACCGTTTTCACTTGATTTTTAGAGTTTCAAATGGTTTTCAGTCAGCAGTCTGTTTGGTTACTGGAAACTTGTCCTTGAAAGGACAAGTAGAAAGGAGAACAAACGAAAACCTTTACTTAAGTCTCAGATTGGAAACAACCTCTAAACTCACAGAAAACATTGTCACAAAACCAAGATACCAAAGCCAAATATGAAAGTCTCAAAAATATACAGTATGCACTGTTCTATCTGAATTCTTATATTCACATAGAATGCTTTTTGTGGTCAAAAACACGAAATGTTGGAACGGAAAAACACAAGACACAAACAGCGTCCTAAAAGACGCACTATACACTGTGCACTTATAGGCTACACTATGTACTTATGCAATGTGTAGGCATACTAAAATATATAGTGTATAAATTTTATAAGGTTATTTTGTCATTAATAACTGGAGTCTGGTAGCCCCTTAATGTATAACAACTATCGAGGTAGGCCTCTCTGTGCTTGTTTTAATGTCTCCTAATGAATTTTAGGAGAAACATCAGATCAGTAGGTTACTCAGCACTATTTGTACTTGATATTTACACAGTTTAAGGATTAGAAGTAGCAAACAGATAAAAGAATATGAAGATTTGAGATCAGATCTTGAGAAAAAAAAAAAAAACAGATGTTAAAATGTGAAATGTTATGTTTTTATGTCTCCAAAAGTCTCAATTTGAACTCAAGTTAACTCAAGAAATCAGAGCCACCGTGTACTTGCTATCAATTTAAAACAGTATTAGATGTAAATTTTCAAATACTGTGTATCAGAGAAATATTAGAGTATTATATTAAGATTTTAGAAACACACCGGTAAAAATAGACGTTATAGATGTCTAAACCTGGAATGTGTTTCAACGCGTCGTGTGTGAAACTGGAGCGCGTCAGTGAGCGCTGTCCACATGTGCTCTCTCTCTCTCTCTCTCTCTCTCTCTCTCTCTCTCTCTCTCTCTCTCTCTCTCTCTCTCTCTCTCTCTCTCTCTCTCTCTCTCTCTCTCTCAAAACTGAACTGCTTTCCACAGATCGTATCATTCGGCTCACAGCGCACAACCTCTCCACGCTGTGTCTGTTGGCATCAAAACGCACCACGTCTCATTCTGACCTCAGTATCTTCTCGACTTCAAGCTGGACCTGTACACTTCGGAATATGAAGCAGATCTGAAGACATCCAGGCAAACCCCACCAAAAACTTAGTGTGCGTAGAGTCTCGCGGGAAGAGCCTAACGTATGTCTTTAAGAGGAACTATGGGGGGAGTGTCTCATTCGATTCATCGCTGGACAGTCTAGCCGAAGAGCCGCTGGAGCCGATCCCGAACCGGACCCGAACTGGCTTTTTGGAGCTATTTTACGCGGGCTGGGAATATAGTGCAACTTGGATAAGCGTTGTTGTGCGTTTGGAGAGGTGATGAAGGTGGTGCTGATGGACGCGCTGAGTTTCCAAGCGTTCGCGCTCCTGTGCGCGCTACGCACCACACTGGCAGCAAACAACTGTGAGTACACACAGTATCTTAGTAAAACAAATAAATAAATAAAAAAAAAACCTACCTTATATATTTTAAAATCTAAAATTAAATAAAATATAGGTCTAGTTTACATTTTAAATATTAGGCTATACAAAATAAATCTAGGCTACAGTAATTTATTATTATATATTTTAAATTTTATGTTAATGTTGTATTTATATTTTCACATTTTATTTAATTTTTCAAATTTTAGGTATTATAAAATATCAACTATATATGTTTTAAAACTATATGAATATATATGAATACCTGCTAAATATTGTGTGCGTACATATATCTGTTATTTTCAGGATCTGATGCGTGAAGTTGCAATATTACTATTTGTAGCATTCGCAGCAATTATACTTTCGTGCGTAGTAGTAGACATATTAATTGTAATAGTGAGTTTTTGTGAGCAGATTTTAATTTTTCTTTTTTTTTCAGGATTAAACTTAAATTTCAAGTTGCAGGCACAACACTCCGTCGGTTGTGATTTGGAAGCTTTGTACAGCTGTCAGAATAATGATAGTACACACACATTATTTTTAATGCTTTTGTACACTGTGAATTTGTTATCCATGCATCTCTGTAGGCAATGCGTTTATTAAATGTGTATTTAAGATGCTGCCACGGAATTGATGAGTGGAAAAACAGCAAGTCAAAACAAGGCTTTGTCCAGGAAGCAAATGCATGACACGTGATTCTGATAATTAAAGACCTAGGAGCTATAAATAAGTTATTCAATAGATCAATTTCTGTATTGATCAGTAAAATCTAAAGAGAGACTTCTGTAGTCCACGTTAGAGAGATTTCTGACCGCTAGGCGGCGCTATTTCTTCTTATAGATCGAATTATAATGCCATTGACATCTAAATGAGTCAGCGCCGTATTCAAGGGCCTTACACACACCATCAGTGGCACTTAAAGATTTATGTAATTCGTAGGAGGACATTACTTAAAAGAAAAGTTTAGCAGTAGGACTAAATGGCTTGAGAATAATCGTAATCGCAATTTATAAGTCTATAATTTCACAAATTTGCACATTTGTAGTACATCACAGGTTATTAAAGATCCACGTTCTCTTTTTGGTTGATTCATACTTCGTGGATCGATTTTAAATGACTTGATTTTAGAAAATCTGGCAACCAACCATCCAAAGAAATGAAAATAGAGCAGGCAGGCGACACTTGGCAAAACTTATTTCCACACTTGTAAATATGAGTCATATATCTGTTGAATTGAGATTTACATTACTCTCTGAGGAAGATTTGTTGCCTCAGACTGTGGTTAGGCAATCAGGGTTGTCCAACATGAATATGCAAATCCCTTATGATTCATTTGCATATGTGTCTAAACATAACATCCATAAAAAAAAATAAAAGAAATAAAAAAAAACTTGACAGGTTGGAATCCAGGCCATGTTTGTGGAGAGCGACTGGTGTCTTGACAGTTCATTTAATGTTAGAAATTAACCAATATCCATTATGATATTATTATTATTATTTTTTAAATATATATATTTTTTAATTTGATAAAAAATAGATATTCATATATATATATATATATATATATATATATATATATATATATATATATATATATATATATATATATATATATATATTCCCCAATTGTAAGCCGCTTTGGATAAAAGCGTCTGCTAAATGACTAAATGTAAATGTAATATATATATATATATATATATCAATATATGGGTAATCATTTAAGTTGATGAAATGCTTTATACATAGATTGAAGATAAATGGATATATTCTTTTTTATTCAAATTAAAGTGCAACTTCTTTTTAGTTTCATAATTTAAATAAGTAATAATTTGTTTAATTTGATAAAACATTTTATAGATTGTAGATTTTAAAGTGAGAGATCTTTTTTTAATTATTCAGTTTGCTAAAACAAATTATGTATAACGTGAGAGCGATTGTTTTTTTTAATTTAATTTGAGTTGATTACATACATGTCATTTATATGTGTGTGGTTATACACATATTGTATGTAATGTGTGTTTCAACTCCAGCTTTCAACTCCACAAGCTTGTGCAAAATCATTAAATCTGAGTGTTCAGTATGATTTGAGAATTGCATTTCACAATACAAAGCTTGAATTGGCCAATCAAATGGCTATTTATTTTTTAATATTGGCTTTGATTGGCCCATCACGTTCTGTCTGATCCGTTGCAACTATAACCTCAAAAGCACCTCAGCCTTGACTGGAAATGGCTTCATGTTTGCGGCATAATTAGTAGCGCCTTTCTGACCAAATAAATATTAGTGTTAGATAATAATTATAGATTAGAGATATAACAGAAGGCTGGAGGACGAAACCATCTGTGGTTAAGCTCGAGCAGTTTGCTGATATTAATAACAGCACTAACCGCGCCGTACTCATAACCCATTAGGTTGCACAAATTATAATTAACAAACTCTTCATACAACAGATTGCAGATAGATAGAAGTGAGTCTCGTAATGAAATGCGGAACTGGAGCAAGGCCTAGAAACCAGCGCTGAAAATAACAACGCCTCCATATACTTTATTTAGTGTTGTTTGTGAATGATATGGAGATATGTATTCTTGTGAGGTGAAAACATTGCAGTCTGTTAAATATAATGAGGGGAAAGTGTCTTTGAGAGAGTCTGTAGTTGGGGGCCTAGATTTCCCCTCTGCTTTGATCGAACATGCCTGACAGCATTCAGCCGAAAAAGTCAATTACTGCTTTTAATTACCTGACCTGGAAGGTCCAGACTCCGAAAAATCAGCGGGGACCTTATTCTGCTCTTAAAACTTGAAAATAAAGAGGTTGTAGAACCGTGGATGGTGCTTCCAGACCCAAATGGTATGTTCGCCAACAAGTGGCAACTGAAATCAAATATTGACATTTTGGATGAAATAACATTGTGCATAAACCATTTTCGTTCTTGTTTAACCCTTCAAACGCAAATCTGCAAGAAAAAAAAACAAAAAAAAAAAAACAATTTGCGCAAAAATCATATGAAGTTTTTAATTTGCAACATTTCACAGTGCTCAGCCAAAAATGTCAATTACTTGTTTTAATTACCTGATCTGGAAGGTCTAGACTTCAAAAAAAATAAATAAATAAAATAAATAATCATCTGGGACCTTATTATGCACTTAAATCAATAAAACAAGTGGCAACTGAAATCAAATATTTATGCTTTGACTAAAAATGGTTTATCCACAACTTTTTTTAAATCTTATTTTATTTTTAACCCTGCAAACGCAATCTACCCTTGATGAATTTGTGCAAAAATTATATTGAGTTTTTGATTCACAATACTTGAAAGCATTCAGCCTAAAAAAAATACAATTTCTCTTTTTAATTACCTTATTTGTAAGGTTCAGACTCTGAAAAAAAATGCTTGGACCTTATTCTGTTTTTTAATTGTTAAAATAAAGATTGTAGATCATACGAAGTTCAAAGGTCGTAGAGCCATTGTTGGTGCTTCAGGACACACATGCTACATTTGTCAAGAAGTGGTGACTAAAATCAAATATTTGTTTGGATGAAAAAATGTTGCGTATAAACTATTTTTACGTTTGTTTAACCCTTTGAACCCAATCAGTCCTGTAGGAATTTGCGCAAAGATCATATTGAGTCTTTGATTTGCGATATTTGACAGCGCTCAGCCAAAACAGTTAATTTCTCTGAACCAAATGTTACTTTCATCAAGAAGTGGTGACTGAAATCAAATATTGACGTTTTGGATGGAAAAACATTGTGCATACACTATTTTTACTCTTGTTTAACCCTTCGAACCCAGTTAGTTCTTGATGAATTTACGCAAAAATCATACTGAGTTTTGATTCACAATATTTGACGTCAATAACAATACTGCCGTGCAAAGGCAAAAGACCGTAACTTTGATTTTGGTCAAAAATGAGTTATTGATATTTTTGGGACATTCAAGACATCCTTTATCATGTGCATAAGTATCTAGAGTCAATTTCGTTGTTTTTCCGAGAAAATTATGGGTTGTCTCAGCCGTAACTTCGAAAAGCCCCGGAGAAACCAAGGGAGAGCACCATATAACACCAGTTACGACTCTTTCACTTTGTTTGGAAAGCTCAAATTGAGTTACAGCATTCTGCCTTTGTTTAACTGCACATCAAAATGAAGTTATGGTTACGGCTTGGAGTTATACGGTGTTCTGCCTTTTTTTTTTTTACTGTCCATAAAGTCTGCCACATTTAAATTACGGTGTACAAACAAATTAGATAGATTGTGATCTACCAAACAGCTCCATATAACAAAGCACTGTAAAGACTAGATACCTTGACAGCAACACGTAATCGTGAATAATCTTTAAGGATTTTTTTTTTTTTTTTATTTATTTATTATTATTATTTTTTTTTTTCATTTTTATAATGCAGATTATTCACCAGGCTGTCACTTCTAGTTGGACATGTGTGGACTCAAATGCCGTAGCATGTAGCATGATCAATCATAAAATCAGTAGCCTACTAACAGTTCGCAATTAAATCCATATCCTACCTTTTCTTGTAACCCGATAAAATCAATCCATGGCGATGAACGTCGTCGGAGATGTTTAATCCACAAGCATTCTGAGCATTATTCCTGCTTGCTGGCGTTCACATAAATCCACAAGTCGTTATTTTAGGTTAGGCTATTTCATTCAAGTCAATATAAAAGCAATTATGCTATGTCTAGCATTCTTTACGTTACTGAGCATAGCAAATAAATTGGTTGCAAAACGGTAACATGTTTTACTTTTAGTCTGCTTGTTACTGTCAAAAAAAAAAAAAAAAAAACTTAATACAGTCTAATTACTGTATGCAATAGCCTATATGAGATAGCCCATGATCACTAGATTTTAAACAGGTGTTACTGTAACGATTTTGTAAATGGTGATCAGCAACCAAATATTGATAATGTGGAAGTTACTGCCTTTTGCCTTGGTGTGACTTCTCACTTTTTGCAGACAATGCAAAATCAGAGTACAGTAACTTCAAAGTAGGGGTAAAAATCTAGTTTGAGCCCACAATTTTTTAATATAGATAATTTCATTACTAAAACATCTAATTGCCACATTTCCAGTATCCTACCTATAATTAATTTGGCTGGACAAAACTTTAAAGTAATTTTTCTCAGTTTCACACTCTAACGAGTTAAGGTATTTTGCCTTTGTAGGGCAGAATACATGGTACATCATTTTTAAATGAAAATAAACTTGTGTTAATTATGCATGATTGTTGTGTTTTATTCTATGCAATGCAACACATTTTTTGGTTAGCAACCCTCCAGTTGAGAATCGTTTTGATGGAAAAATTCAGTTATGCCGTCCATTCTGTTTAGATGGTTCAAAGTATGAGAGTGAACAAAAACTAGCTGGTTCACGGACAGTTAGGGCGTATCGTCTGGCCTTGTAACTCTCAAACGTCTCTCTCTCCTTGTCTAGGAAATAAAAATGCAGCGCATGCACTGTATAGTAGATCATTGTCTAACTCAATAATTGCCTCTATCTTGTCAGCACATGTGTCAGCTGTAATTTCGGCCCCAAACAAGAGGCGGATCCATAGTCACTGTAAAAGCCTGACCTTAGAAGTTAAAGACAAACAACCCCCCTTCACCCACCAACAAACTCCCGTCCTGCTCGTAAATGGCCTTTAGTCCACGTACCTCTGTCTGATTTTCACTGCTGATGAGTGTTTATCACGGCAGCACCACTGGGCATTTTAAGACATTTTATAAATGCCAGAAAATCTATTCTGAAAGATGTGTGGGTTGAAAAAAAAAGAAAAAAGAAAATGAGAGGAAGATGAAGAAAAAAGGCAAAGATTCTTAGTCTTTCTGAGAGATCCGAGGAATATCTTGGTTTTTAATAAACGGCAAATTCCATAGGAAATTCTGAACCAGTAATCAAAAGATAAGTAATCAAGTCTGAATTCCTCTTCAGGGGCCCCTGTTGGTTTGTTGCTGCTGGTACAAGTAAAATAACAAGATGTACGCTATATAAACAAGTTCTGTTCATATTCTGTTTGGTAAGAACGTCATATTGACAAACAGCTGATTAGAAATGTAAGCTGCTGTATTTAAAAAATGGTTTACGTATTAACCAGACTGATGGGCTGAAAAAAAAATGGTTTAGCAGTTTCATTTGAAAATATTTTCACTGAGAAATTGCTAGTAAGTTTCGCAAATTGTAATGAAGTAATTACAAGTAACGCATTAAATTAAACCTGGAATTTTAAAGTAGAAAGACATATTTGTTTGTGGAGTAACACCCTTCTCAGAAACCATTCAAAAACACAAATTTTGCCTGAAAATACTGTTTTCGTCACAATCTGATTGGTTAGCATGGCATGACTTCCTGAAGTGCACAAAATGTTGATCGCATTGAGCTTCATTTGCTAACCATCCAATCGTGAATGTTGTTTTGCAGGAGTTGAGATTTATTACAGTTTGCACTTAAATTGACTTAAAATTTAGAGTACTTTTAAAGTGTAACAAACAAATATTTAAAAAAAAGTGAAGAAAAAAATAAAACTGGTGGATTTTTTTGCATGAGAACGTTTTCTGCGCAAATAAATACGTAAGTTAATATAACACAATTATTAGTTAATGAATTTTTAATGAAGTTTCTATGTTTTTCTTTCTCTTTGATTGTTGTTGTGTTTTCTTTATAATCATTTGTAAAGACTATTGCGCAAAAAATTGAAAATAAAATGTCTATGCTAATCTATTAATGTAGTACAGTCTTCACTTTTATTTATAACTTCGAATAATAGTATTTTCTTGTAAAACATGATTCATTATTTTTATAATTTTTTTTATCATTTTATATTATTATCCATAATTTATTATTTTTTCTTTCTACTTAATTTTTGTGTTTAATTCAACGTGTTACTTGCCATTTCTTTGTAATTATTTGTGCAATTTACTAGCAATTTCTGAGTAAAAAATTTTCAAAGTAAATCCCACACCACTTTTTTTTCAGTGTACTTTGGAAAATCTATTTCAAATAATCTTGAGGGTGCATAAAAACAAAATGAACTGTGATCAGTCACTTTGTATGTCAAGTGGGCGGCTCTTAAACATAATAAGCTGCAGGGAGGACTAAACTTTATGCCACTAGTGAAAATTTCTCATTGTTGCCTCTCGGAATATACATGAACTCAAAAACCTTTTGAATGAGTAGACAGACATACATTATACAAACTTCGAAAACTCACATGCAAAGAAAATCTCCCAAGTTTATCAAAGATATTTAACATATTCTCGCGAAACACACACCACAACCAGGACCCTCCAGCCATCACCCCACAGTGAACAGTATGAAGATGATTGACGGATGTGATCCATCAAAGTAAAAGCCAGTGATGATAAACGTGAACCCAGCTGATGTTCACTCCCGACAGTAACTTGAAAACAGACTCCTTTAATGTATCTTCCCTTAATGAGATGCTGTTCAGGCTGTCTTAGTGGGCGTTTAGTCTGCCAAACATATGCTCCGTAACTTCGTAAATATCATCCAAAGCACAAAAAACTCTTAACAAGCCGCTAATGGCATTTCATGAATATCCCAGAAAGTTCTGCCAGTGAAACAGTGCCGGAGATGTTCCCCGCTCTGATCAGTGGAAAGAAAGGTTGAGTAAACACATCTCCATAGCTTTGATGGTGTCCCAGTTGTGTTGTGCTGTTTATTTAAGTCAATGACCATTCGGAGGCCTCTAAGTTTTTCCAAGACTGCTGTGTTAACCTAAGGGGAAAAACAGCAACAGTGTAAAACACTGAGCTATATCTGGCCACATATGTACTAAGCAGCTTCAGCTGTTACATTATTAATGCCTAAACCTTGTCATACTTCCAGATTCTTGTGTACACTAGTCCATGAAATTCCTCTAATGTCAAAGGCATTGAAGTTGAGTTGCTTCAAAATATCTTAGTTTTAAAATAAAAAATAAATGAATAAAAAAGGTAAACAATATATACACACTTGAACATAAAAATGTGCATATATATATATATATATATTACGAGGTGACAGGGATGAGAGACATGTGGATCCATGTGCAGGGCTTTTATTTAGAGACGTGGTCAAAAACACAGGCAGGGTCGAAACACCAGCAAACAGGTATAACACAGGCAAGACAAAGAGTATTCCTAGGGCAAGCGTAGGTCTTTGATCAGCAAACGATATCCAGAGGGCTTGACAAGAGGGGTAATCCAATAACATGAGCAAAGTCCAGGCAAGGTGCAAACACAGTCCAAAACAGCAAGGCAAAGGGTGAAATCGAAGATACACAGGCAAGAATCAGGTAACAGGTAAGACAAGACAAGAATAGACTACACTATGAACTGAGACTGAGAAAACTAGACTGGCTCCGTAATGTAGCTATCGCTGGGAGAGTGATATGCGCTAAACAATACTCAGCCTTGAGAAAGAGGAAGTCCATGGCTTATGTAGAGAGTGTGATTGGCTGCAGCCATGTGCGTAATCAGAGTGAAATGGATTGTGGGAACTGAAGTCCAGTGTAAGTGTAACAGTCTGTGTAGTGTGAGAGTCAATATGATGGAAGGGCGACTTCCGGTGACAATCGGACAGAAAGCCACGGACCAGATTCGTGACAATATATATATATATATATATATATATATATATATTAGGAGTGCACAATAAATATCGGGCGATAATTAATGTGCATCTTGTCAGTAAAGCCGGTTCTCTAATCAGCGGTAAATATCAACACGTGCGTGATTTCACATAGAGCAGCATTTACTAAACAGAGCCGTTGAATAAAACATTATAATTTCTTTTATTCCATTTCATTTGTTTAACATATATTTAGTTTAGTATATATATATATATATATATATATATATATATGTATATGTACATTACATTTAGTCATTTAGCAGACGCTTTTATCCAAAACGACTTCAAATGAGGATAATGGAAGCAATCAAAATCAACAAAAGAGCAATATGCAAGTGTTGTGACAAGTCTCAGTTAGCCTAACGCAGTGCACGTAGCAAGGTTTTTTTCAAATGATATAATAAATAAAAAGAAACAGATAGAATAGAAAAAGAATAGAATAGAATAGAAAAGCAAAATAATGTAGTAGTAGTAGTAGTAGTATTTATTTTTTATCACTCATAACACATTTTCTTGATTAACTATGATATGATAAGATAAGATAAGATAAGATAAGATAAGATAAGATAAGATATGATATGATATGATGACCAAATATGATCAATACTTTTTTTTATTATTATTATAACTCAGCTCAGTGTCAAATATTCAAATTCAGTGAGTCATATTCCAGAACTCTAAGATGGTTTGTTATTGTTATATTTTAACTGAGTGGTATTTTTCAAGAACTTAAAATGAGTGTGGAAGCAATTTGGATCATTCCCACAGTGCGGATCATCTACCTATCCGACACACTGCAGGATGGTGTAATGGAGGACAGAGAGAGTAGATTATATCTTTATATCTGTGTTTTACTAGTTACTATCATGGGGCCGCCGCAGGGAACTTGGTGTTGTTGCATTTGTGACTCCAAATCATTGTTATTGAGCGTAAAGATGAGCTGTAAAGAAGAATAGTTCAAATCCATTTAAAACACATAGTTCAAATCCAGTGAAACACTACAAGAGCTATTTATCCGAATGTTCAGACTGCTCTGCCACCAAAAATGAGTACAAAGCATAAAAGTGCCCTGAATGACTCATTCACACATTTTCTGAGGTTGTAGAATAGGGTTGTATGAGATAAAACACCAAATGTAAATTGTTATTCAAAGAAAGTGTTTCTTTTTCTTCACTGAATGCCAGAAGTGTCAATTGATACATGTACATGCTCTCAGCATGAACTGCGTTCAAACATCTCTGAACTGACTCCAAATCAATCAAGATCTGATTGAGTTTCTCTGCATGAACTCTTAGAAACAGTGCATGCGTGATGAATGAAAAAGTTCCTCTTCAGGAGCTCGAGCTGCGTTGAAACGCTTTGGGAACGCCTTCAGCGTGACCACGCTCTGAATCACATGTGTAATCAGTCCAATGGATGGGCGAGACGTCACGGACGGGGTGACGTAGCGACCAGGAAGAATAAAAGCATGTGCGCTGAAATTCAGCAAGCGCTCTGTGTGTGTCAGTCTTATTTGGTGTTGTCTGTCCATTATGACTCTTTATTTTAAACCTTACGAGTGTAGACAAACATACGGCGAGAGCGGGCAGCATTTCAGGCTGTGTGTTCTTCCTTGCCCGCGAGGAAAAAAGAAAGCTTCTTTACGGGTGGGAATACATACAGTTTGTGTGCTGTCTGCTTGAGAGCAGAGCATGCAGAGTCTCTCGAGGGAGCTGACTGCCCGCATTGCGAGCGTTTGTTATCGGCATATGCTTACTCTCGTAGGGCTCTCTTTGAGGAGGGAGTCTTCGCCAGAGTTCCTCGTGGTGCCGGCCCCGCTTTCGCCGAGGCGGAGTGGCGGCTGCGCTCGTGGGAATCGCAGATGGATTGGTGGAGGGAATGGAGACTGGCGATCCCCTGTCTTCTTCCTTTCCCACCAGATCCAATGCCCGCTCTCTGGGTTCGGAAGCCCGCCTGAAACGGTTTCTTTCCCCCGGAGAGCAGGCTCGATGCTCCGCCTGTTTTCCTCCGAGGAGGTTGACGTGGAGTACCACGATGAGCTTTTGATAAGCATATTGTTTGCACAAGCATATTGTTAGCACAAACATATTATGTATGAATTCATTATGAGCAGCATTTCTGGGGAGCTCCTCCTCACTGTAAACGCTCCGCTCCCATCGGGCATGCTCCGATGAGTGTGTCCGTGCCTGCCATGTCGCCGTTCTGGTCCCGCTGCTGCTGAGGCACGGCGGCGATTGAGATCGCGGGGATAGCACATGGATCTGGCGGATGGGTTGGAGACGGCTCGTCCACTCTCCACCTGCATTCCTTAGATCTAACACTCTCTCTCGGGTTTCGGAAGCCCGCGTTGCGTTTCTTCCCCCTTTGAGCGAGAACTCGCTGCTGCAGCTGTCTTTCTCCAAGGAGATTGATATTGCTATGATACATTTCTTCTCGAGGGAAGAAAAAGCTTGTATGTAAAATAAGCGTGCGTTGCCGAGGCAACGCGTGCATTACAGCACTCAAAACGATGCTTTATACTGAATCTTTTCACAACCAGACCGTATTTACTTGTCTGGTTGTTTGGCTGCATTTGATTCTGAGGAATTAAATGGTGTATATCATCTACGATGAGAAGAGATATATATTATATATGTGTTCATATACTTACTGTATTTAGTAGGGCTGGAGACAGGTCCTCCTTTCTCCTCCCTTCACTCTCTATACAGCGAGCGCTTGGGATGAAATTCTCGAGTAGGGAGCAAGGTGCTCTCTCTTCCTCCGAGGAGGTTGAGGGGGCTGCTGGGCATGAGCAACCCTAATCTTGTTCCAGCTACTCATTCAGGGAGTGTCAGTTCTCGTACTTTCCATAATGTTGGAGTCAGAGTGGCACGCCCGGGCCAAAGGCTTCTAGCAGAAAGCGGGTCTGTGGACTGTCATTCTCGCTGGATAGTCTTCGGCCAGAATGTCCTGACGCCTATGACACAGGACGTCTGAGGGCTGGCCCCCTCTGGGGAAGAGCAGTATACACCGCATCACACGGTGCCCGTCTCTCCTCAGTGCCCTCAGGAGATCGGTCTGCCAACCCTGCCACCCACGGTGCTTCAGGGCGCAGTAGTCTCCAGCGAGCGCTTCTCTCAGTCTCTTCCGCCCAGAAACGTAGCGGAACTGAGAGGCTTGCCGCCCCTTCGGGGGTCTCTAGAGAGGCCGTCGCCTGCCGGTGCTCCGCTTCAGGGCACCGAGCTAGCAGCTCTAAGCACACCAGAGGCCAGTCTCGAGAGACTGGCTCCCTTAGGAGTCACCTGGTGGTGTGGGAGACCCTGCCAAGCGTGTCTCGTTGGGTCCTGCCTAGCAGGCTCTGGTTTTACCAGTTTAGTCTTCCTGGGCGATGACGCGGGGTCTGAGAACCGTCGTTTCAATAGAAGACTTCAGCAAGAGAGTCCGGATGCTTATGGCTTAGGACTTCTGGGGGCAGGCCCCTCTGGGGAAGAGCGGTGTACACCGCATTACGCGCATTACATTACTCAATGCCCTCAGGAGTTCGGTCTGCTAACCCTGCCAGTGTCCCAGGGCGCAGCGGTCTCCCGCGAGCGCTTCTCTCAGTTACCGCCCAGAAATGTAGCGGTACTAAGAGGCTCGCCACCTCCACGGAGGTCTCTAGAGCAGCTAGTTCAGCCATACCCTGCCGGTGCGCCACTTCAGGGCACTGAGCTAGCCCCTCTGATCACACCAGAGGTCAGTCTCGAGAGACTGATTCTCTTAGTAGACTATTTGGCAGCGTGATAACTACTGCCAAACGTGTCTGAGTGGGTCCTGCACACTGTAGTGAGAGGCCACAGAATCCAGTTCGGTTCTCCTCCTCCTCAATTCAATGGGGTCTTTCACACCCTGGTGGGCCCCGAGCAGGCTCTGGTAATGGAACAGAAGTACACACTCTCTGAGTATGGAGGCCATCGAGGTGGTCCCTCCTCGCATAGCAGAGTCCGGGTCCTACAGCCGGTACTTCACCGTTCCGATGAAGGGTTGCACCCTTTTTAGATCTGGGTCTTTGAACCGCTCAGTCAGGCGACTGAAGTTCAGTACGCTCGCCCTCAAACAGGTCGTGTCTCAGATAAGTCAGAGGACTGGTTTGTCACGATCGATCTAAAAGATGCATATATCTCCATCCTTCCTCATCATAGGAAGTTCCTGAGGTTTGCTCTTGGGGGCAAAAGCTTACCAATACCAGTTCTTCCTTTGGCCTTGCACTCTCAATCCACACTTTCATGACACAACCACATCGACGATTGGTTGATATTAGCTCAATCAGAGCGGATGGCGGTTCGGCATTGAGATGTCATTCTCGCTCACACGAAACAGCTGGGGTTAAGACTTAATGCCAAGAAAAGTGTGCTTTCTCCATTACAGAGAACCACTTATCTGGGTGTGGTGTGGGATTCGACCACGATGCAGGCACATATGTCTTCTGCTCAGATCAAGTCGATCCTCACTGCAGTCGCGAGAGTGAGAGAAGGCTGGTCACTCACTGTCAAGCAGTTCCAGACTGCTGGGTCTGATGGCAGCTGCGTCCAACATGGTTATTTTTGGCCTGCTGTACATGAGACCCTTACAGTGGTGGCTTAAGACCAAGGGGTTCTCCCCTAGGGGAAACCCGCTTCGCATGCTCAAGGTCACGCGGCGGTGCCTACGTGCCTTAGACATGTGAAAGAAACCTTGGTTCTTATCTCAGGGCCCGGTACTGGGAGCTCCTGGTCGCCGCGTATGCTAGCGACGGATGCATCTCTCACCGGTTGGGAGCGGTCATGAATGGCCGCTCGCCCCGCGGTCTGTGGAGCGGCCGCCATCTCACGTGGCGCTTGAATAGGCTGGAGATGCTGGCCGTGTTTCTAGCCTTGAAACACTTCCTCCCAGGCCTAAGAGATCGCTATGTCTTGGTGCGCACCGACTTAACACAGCAGTGGTCTCTTATATATGTGGGGGCAGACATCATGTCGACGCAGGGGCCGAGGCCCGGGGAATAGATGCCTCACCCCAAGGGGTGAAGCAGGCTTAGAGAGTCTTTGGCCAGGCTCAGGTGGACTTGTTTGCAACTCAGATGATATCGCACGGACCCCTCTGGTTCTCTTTCTCACTCATCCAGCTCCACTGGGGCTGGATGCCATGGTACAAATGTGGCCAAGGCTTCGTCTGTACACCTTTCCCCGATTGTTCTGCTCCTGGGAGTTCTGGTGAGAGTGCGCCGGAACGAGGTCAGTCTACTGCCAGTAGCCCCGTTCTGTCCGGGCCGAGTATGGTTCTCGAACCTGATTTCTCTCCTCAACGGCACTCCATGGGAGATTCCCATAGGGAGAGGTCTCCTCTCACAGGCAGAGAGCGCGCCCCCGCTGGAGCTGTGGAAGCTGTGGGTGTGGCCTCTGAGGAGGCACAACTCGTAGCTTCCGGTATCTCAACCGAGGTTGTTGAGACCATCCTCCAATCCTGAGCTCCTTCAACGAGGAAACTGTACTTCTTGGTGCGGAGACCACCAGCTCGACCCAGCTAACTGCCGTTTGGTACAATTCTGGAGTTCCTGCAGGCCTGTTTTTCCACAGCGTTGACCCACCGCACCTTAGAGGTCTTCGTGGCGGCCATTGCGGTCTACCACGCCCCTCTCGGTGGCCATTCAGTGCGAAGACACCCCCTAGTTACACGTTTCCTCCATGGTGCACTGAGGCTGAGGCCCCGGTACGATTTTCTGGCTGTTGTACCCCAGGCCTTCAGTTCTCCTCCCTTTCTGGGAGCCTGACCGGAGGAGCTTGTGCGAGCACTACGCCCACAGAGCTGCCCTGTGGGAAGGGACAAAGTCCCTCAGGCGGTGGATTGTGGATGCCTCTCTTCGTTGAGTCCTCTGATCTCCCCTCCTTTGTGGTCAAGGCTCGCTCTGCTATGCTGCAGGTCGGTCCACGCCCTCACCTACATCAGATACTCCGGGCTCTTCTTTCTCTCACCCTACCTGTGCTCCTTCACACACTAGGCAGAGATTTGTCAGTCTGGAGGTGTGGGCATACACGTTCCCAAAGCGTTTCGACACAGCTCAAGTTCCTGAAGAGGAACGTCTCCAGGTTACGCGTGTAATCATGGTTCCTCGAGGGAACGAGATGCTGCGTCTCGATGCCAGACTTCCGGCATCCCTGCCAGCGCTTGCTTCATTCTATAAGCTGATGCCGGTTTCACCGCACGTGCTTTTATGCTTCCTGGTCGCTACGTCACCCTGCCCATGACGTCTCACCCATCCATTGGAGTGATTACACATGTGATACAGAGCGTGGTCACGCTGAAGGCGTTCCCAAAGCGTTTCGACGCAGCGTCTCTTTCCCTCGAGGAACCATGGTTACATGCGTAACCTGGAGACGTTCTTTGTGTTTTAGGGTTGTATTACGATAAGAAAATTGCTGTAAATGGTGCAATTCTGTTTGGAACAACGTCAGGGTACCTAAATAATGACAAAATTTGGTTTTGTTCCTTTAAACCAAACAAAAATGTCAATCAATGTGTCTGAATTGAGTTTTATGTTTACATCTCCCACTATTCCATTCATGTTCCATGATGTAATAGCCTCATCTTGGTATCCTCAGGTAAATAGGTGACCGTAAATTACCGGGCTTTGTTAGGCTCTTCTCGTTGTGTTCTACCTGCTGAGGAGAGCGTAGAGTGTCACAATGGAAGTGAAGAGTCTCTCTGTGTCACTGTTAGGTTTAAATAATAGCCTCTCTTTCATTTTCCTCTATTACATCAGTCCTCGCTGCCATGGGCAACCGCTAGTAAAATAAGGTCAGCGCTAAATGCCAAGCTTGAAGAGGGGGGCAGAAACGTGGCCTGAGTCATTTTAATTACCCAAAATGCTGTGAGATAGGGCGCAGGGGTCTGAGGTGCTACTGTAAATGGGGCATGTCTGAATTTGAAGCACTGTTGTGGGAAAAAAAAGAGGATGTTACATGGTTTTCTGATTTTATTTTATTTTTTTTAAATTTTATTTTATTATTATAATTTTTTTTTGTAGTTTTCACACATAATGATAAAACAATAATAAATAATAATTATAAATATTATATTATTTAATTACAAATATATAATATTGATAAAATGTGTAATATATAATTTAGTATTTTTTAAATAACTATATTTTAAATATAAAAATATTGATTTATTATTATTATTATTATTATTATTATTATTATTATTATTATTATTATTATAGAACTATTCTAATTCATTAAAATGCTGCTAATAAGAAATAAGAATAAATAAATTAGTATTAATAATATTACTACTATGATTATTATTATTAAAATATTAGTCATAACTGAATAATTTAGACATATTTTACAATAATACTTATTATTATTATTATTATTATTATTATTATTATTAACAATCCACATTGCACCGGTTAAAATTGGTACAAAAGAAGGCAGAATTCTCTCGTTGTTTAATCTACACAGATGTTGGTCTTAGTTTTATCTTCACAAGATTAAACCCCTCTCACGAGGCTCTGGAATGATCCAAAATTCTTAAACTACTTAAACGTGTTGAGAATGATAATTCATTATCGCACAGCACGAAGAGAATGATCATTTAGAGCCTACTTTTCAGTGGATAGAGGCTTTAAGTTGGCTATATGGTGCTTTGGAGATTGAAAAAGTCTGGTAGGTAGGTTCTTCAGATCAGTATCTTTTTTTTTTTTTTTTTTCCCTGAAGTGTGTACAACATGTCTGCACTACAGTCATCAAATGTACTGGCTTTGAATTAACAGAAGTGATTTGATAGCACCATAGACTTGTTTTATAGTTGATTTCTCTGTATACATAAACTTTTTCAATTGTTGTAGAAGCTTGTCGAATTATGGCTTTTTTTTTTTTTTTTTTTTTTTTTTTTTTGGAGGTCATGCAGTTTCTTGATTTTGCAATACAAAAGATTACAAACTTGACTTTGTTTGTTTGTTTATTTAATAGAAGTATACAGCCAATTGAAAAAGGTGCATATATATTTAATTTTTATTTACTGTATTGTTTAGTAATCTTTATTAGTTTAGTTTTATTGTATTTAATTTCATTTGAAAGTTTATAGCTAAATAACAAGGATATTATTCAACATGAATATGAAGCTTGATTAAATAGATTATTTGTTATTTTTGTTTTGTAACTGTTATTAATTTTCATTTTGTTTTTAATTTAAGAGTATAAATAGCTTTTGTTGCCACTTAGTTAATTTAGAAGTATAATATTCTGCCTGAAAATGGAACTGGATTAATGGTTTGTTATGTTTCATTTATTTAATAGTTTAGTAACCTTTAGTGTATCATTTAATTGAATTCATTTACTGTCTAACATGTCTGGCTTTTATTCTAACTAGGGCCTTCACTTTCAAGTCAAATGGCATATGTTGTAAACAAAAATTCTCGTTAACGTTATGTATTTCACTACTTTTAAATGTTGAAGACTTTGGCGTACTAACTGTAAGTCTGTATACAAGTTTTGGTATTTGGAAAAGAAAGCTTTAATCCACAGAGAACGGACTGTGTTCTGTGTACAAAGAGATCTGGGACACTTCGGCACCGTGCAAACTCTCCAACAGGATTTAAATGAGTGTTTCACACTTTCTACAGGATGTAGGTGTCCATTCACAGATGTCTGGGCATTCGTCATTTTCAGCTTTCGTCTAACCACCCCATCCCCCTTTCCCTCTTTATGCCTCCATTGGAAAAGTTTGTTGGAGGCACCGGACTCAATTCAATGTGGGAAAAGCTTCTTTAAAACTGCATTAGAAATCACATGTTCTGTCACAGCGCAGATGCACTGGGACATCCAGGGATTCCATTAAAGGTGCGGACTCTTAAAAGCACAGCTGGGGTCAGGAAAAATGGACTGTCGTGCTGGGTTTGCACCTGGCTGCTTTTACGTCTAATAAAGCGTAAGAATACTGCGCAGGAGGAGGAAAAAAACCTCGGCTCAGAAATGCTATTTCTTGGATTCTTGCATCCGCTAATAGCCTCATACATGTTTTTCCAAACCGCATTTGCTTAAAAGCTTTGAGTCTTAAACACTCCAAGGAGTAGCGAACAGTGGAGAATTGAGTTAGTAATGTCAAATGGATGTTTTATATGATTCTGAGAGCTTGGTTTTGTAAATGTTTCTGAATAACAACCAACTCTTTGTTATAATGCTAACATTTTACGCCATCTGACTGTCTAGCAAGCAAAACGGCGAATTAGGCGACCTATCCTCAAGCTAATACCAGGGCTGCTGAGTTGTTTTCCTCCCATAAACATTAATTTCGCAGCATGCATATGTCAGTAGATCTGGCAGTGCTGACTAGGAGAATTTCCAAGGTAAACATAAAAATTTAATCTCCCCCACCCTTCCAACCCGTCTTCATATTCATGCCGAGCATTCGTCTGATCCCGGTAGAAACAATTACGCATAGTGTGTTTGTCAAATGGAGGAAAAACAATTTTTTTTTTTTTTTTTTTTTTTTTTTACAGTTCAACAGGCAGCCCTGTGTGTGCGCTAACATCCTTTGGCTTTCGCTCTTGTCATGAATTATTAAAAAAAAAAAGTGAGCACTTCTTGATTCGTTAAACAATTTTATTAATTACATGCATACATGAGTACACTTCATTTCCACTAATTAATAAACTAAGCTGAGATTAATATTAGCATGATTAACCAATTATGTATGCAGCAATCAGGTCATTGTATTTGATTAGAATAAATTATTATTCTGATGATTGGCAGAAGTTCAAATATTACAGAGTCGAAACAGGCAGTTTAAAATAAAAATAAAAACCCTCGTAGATTTTGATTCCTTGATTAACTGTTTGTAGACCAATAGAAAAGGTAAAATCACTCTTTGTTAACTTCTCAATTGATCCTCCTAAACAGAAACTAGATTAAATGGAGAGCAAAAGACTGTTTTAAGTCTCTTGCCCCCCAGACTGTGCTCCCAAGAAAAAGATCTCAGCAATGTCTCAAACTATGCTCAGATCTGTCAAACCCAAGAATAGTTTAAACAACCTAAATTCAGAGATCTCAACTCAAGCATTTCTCATCTTGAAAGTTCGATGAAGGTTCCTGTGATCACTTTTTGTCTTCTAAGAGAAACGTTGATGCATGACTGAAAACTCCTTTCTTTATGTCTTCTGAGCTAAGAAAGAGCAAGGTCTGAGCAATATTCCCATCTAGCCCCCTCTGGGGAACTTTATTTCTGAAGACTAAAAAAGTAGGCGATATGAAACAACTCGTTATTTGGACTTTGAGTATTCTGCAAGAACTTATTTGGTGTTGGGACTATGACCTTGGATGTTGATCCCAATCTTTCCCATGTAGTGTCTTATGTAGTCATGGATGTTTTGTAGAACAATTGTATGTATCCAACTTAAGATAGGTAAAAGACACTCAATGCTGAGTATGTTGCAGCAACTTTTGTTGCATGATGGAGCATCACTTTCATAGAACCTTCCTCCTCCTACGTACTTGCAATGCACAATGCCCTTTGGAACTAATGGATCCACATCACTCTCTGAAAACCTCTCTAGGTATCCATAAATTTCATTTATCAACTGCAGTGGTTTTTAACCTCGACCTCTTCAGCCAAATAAAGACCTAAAGGTCAAAACATTCCAGTCGCCGAATAACATTTGTGGATAACCCAGAGAATTAGGGCACTTTTGAGTTTGCACAAGCGAATGCTGTGGATCGATTGGCTTCAAATGGCACTGTGCATTGCAAAGATGTAGAAGAAGCAAGGGTCAGCGAAAGTGGTACTCAGTCATACAACCAAAAGTTACACTAGTAACAAATAGATTTGTAGTTTTGTAACAGTGGTGAATCAGTTGTTTCAAAGGGGATAGCATATCGCAAGGTTGCAGAAGGAAAAACTATTGGAAAATAACAATCTGGCATCCGACCGAAAGTTAAGAACATTTCAAACTTTGCTGCAACATTAGAGTAGGATCCAGTAGTGTTTTCAGAAATCCTGCGTGATTTCAAATGGACACGGCACTTTCCTCCCCCTCAAAAGAGTTGTACACATTCCTGTCCATCAAACGCTCCATCAGAGCTTTGCCCCATGTGCAAGCGCCCACAAACATCTCAAGAAATGAAGCTGCTGGTTTATGGTCGTGCTGTATCGATTCCCATCTTTTGTACCATCAGAGCACCAGGTGCTTGGCAGTCACTAGGTCATTTTCACTTCCCTTCCGCTCAAGGAAATATCTAATCTGGTCTCTTTCCTCTGGTGGACACAATGCTGCCGATCTCCTCCACACGACCGTCACCACAAGCAGAAGCGGAAGCCCCTGTCAGTCATTCCCATCATTCATATTTATGAGTTTCAGAAACATCACTTGCTCAATTTGCCCACTTTACACGCTTGCAGAGGAAAAGATAGAGAGATAGTCAGAGAGAGACTCCCTGTTGAAAAATGCATCATGGGGCGGGTTTTTAAATGGCTTCGTTTGGAGGAAATCTGCTTCGGAGGTTGCCTGTTTATTAGGGATTTTTCCCAAACTAAATATACCGTTAAGCCAGCAGAGGATGTTTCATTTTGGCTCAGGTATCTCTGTCTCTCAAAGCCGTTGTTAGAGAGGAGATGGGGCTAGCTACCGGTCTCTATCCTTCCTATGACCTTACCCGGATACTCACTATTTCATGTTTTTTCGTCTCTCTATCTCTTCCTTTCTCCCTCTCATCTCCCTGTCTCACCTTTTGCCTGGTCTGGAATACATTCGCAATTCTGTGAGTGAAACTATTTGATATCAGGCTCATTCAGAAAGCATTTGAAAGGTTAATTAGCTGAGAATTTGGTGCGGCTTTCTCAAACATTGAAATGAGAGCTGTTGTCAGATTTCTTACTCTCTCTCCTTTCTGCACGTTTTTTCTCGTCATTATCTTGCTCCGCACGTTAACCTGAGGAGTAGATACCAAAACTCCCCCTTTTTTTGCTGGATGAATGAA
Source organism: Spinibarbus caldwelli (assembly GCA_039654775.1). Taxonomy (NCBI): domain Eukaryota; kingdom Metazoa; phylum Chordata; class Actinopteri; order Cypriniformes; family Cyprinidae; genus Spinibarbus; species Spinibarbus caldwelli. The sequence goes on along the minus strand of CM077230.1, from coordinate 13,765,493 downwards.
ATTTACCCTATGTGTACCACATACTGCTTTCTTCAGATCCATTAACTGGTATCTTCAGCCAAAGTTGCGGGTGTTAACAATTACCATTACTAGATTTGAAACATTCACAAGCCACTTTATGCCTGTAGGGGTGAAGGGGAAATTGGGAAAATGCAAAGGAGAGGACTTGATCTGTTATCCATTGGGAGCTGATTGGTTGATGAAAAGTGGGCATTCTAAACCAGAATGAACCAGAATAAACCAGTCATTCACAAACCTAATTGTGATTTTGATTGGTTAATCTATTTCCTGCTGTTCTAGATCACTGCAATGGGCCACTGGTTTCTGCTCTTCCTCCCACATCATTCCAGAGCTCCTCATCTTCCTCCGACAGTCAGTTGCCATATTTTGCCAAGCTCAACAGAAGAGATGGTGAGTAATCCCAGGATAAGATGTAAAAATGTTGAAAAGTACCCAAGTAATTATATTAGATTTCTATAAAATTACTTTAATTGGCAGAATTGTACAGTGATACTAATAGCGTAGTAATTTTGATATAAATTATAGCACTGAATGATTATGTTGTTTATATACTATGGTATTTACATGGCTCCTTAAGGTATTTCTATTTGCATGTCCAAAAACACGGTAAGACCATAAAATACATTTTACAGTATTGGTATAGCTCATGCTGGAGTCCGTTCCAGTGCATTCAAAAATGAATTTCTGTAATTTGATATGGCACAGCAGGGATAAATACCCAGTACGACTTGCGATAGAGTATTAGCCATCATTACTCAGCCTTTTAGAGTGGATTTGATTGAAATTAGCTGACCTACAGGTCAAAAGCAGACCAAATAGTGAATTACTGCCTGACAGCGACAGGGACACCCATGTGAAACCCACCTCATTGGCTCGTTATAGTTGTGTAAGTGGAGCAGCTCCTTGTGCTATGACTAGCGCTGGGTTTGCTGTCTATTTGCTCAGCCTTTTAATAGATACAGTGCCAGTGTAAGTTAGATTTACTGAGCTAATTAGTGTGAACAGACAGGCTTAAAAGAAGCTCACTTGGCAGGCTTGTCTGAAGTTGAGGCTTGGCTGGCTGCTAAATGTTTCAAACAGCTTTTCTGCCTTTAATTAAAAGTTTAGCTTTTGTTAATGTAGGAATGAACTACAGTGTTGAGCAGAAGCTAGCCAAAAGTAGCAATGCTACCAATTTATCATTTTCACTAGCATGGCAGTATCCATTTTCAAAAGAGTTGCTTTATCATTAGCTTGCTAGCTTCTCTTATAAATAGCTTTCTAGCTCGACAGCACAATCTTTTGTTGCTTTTTAAAGGGGTCATATGATGCGATTTCAAGTTTTCCTTTCTCTTTGGAGTGTTACAAACTGTTTGTGCATAGATAAGATCCCTGAAGTTGCAAAGACTAAAGTCTCAAAACCAAAGAGATATTCTTTATAAAAGTTAAAGGGGTGGTTGATTACGATTTCACTTTTTTAACGTTAGTTAGTGTGTAATGTTGCTGTTTGAGCATAAACAATATCTGCAAAGTTGCAGCGCTGAAAGTTCAATGCAAACGTAGATATCGTCTTTTAAAATTCTGGCAGTTTAATGCCTACAAAAACGACTGGTAAGGGACTACAACTTGTTACTTCCCGGGTCCGTTACCTCACGAACCCAGATAAACCCCGCCCCTGGGAACACGCAGCGAAGGGGGCGAGGCCATGCTGCGCTGCTTTAGAGAAGAGGAAGAGAAAACTAGGGTGCACGTAAAAATCTATTCATATATGAATCGCGATTCTGTCTTCTAATGATTATAATGTCACAAGTTTCAAAATCAATGTTCTAAGGCAACGGTTCTCAATCCTGTTCCTCGTGTCGCCCTGCTCTGCACAGGCTCTGCTCTGCATCTCTCTCTCTCTCTCTCTCTCTCTCTCTCTCTCTCTCTCTCTCTCTCTCATTCAGATCGTCAGATCAGCTCCAACAAACTGTTCCAATTAAAAACTTATTTTCACACAGTAATGAGAAGCGTTATACATGGACGTGTGTGCGGTTGCTGTGCTGTATTAAAGCTTTAATCAGAATAAAACCGTATATTAAAAGCTAACAGAAGCAGTATCATTTACAAACAACAGTGTATCTAAAAGTATGAGACAACAACAAACAAACATACCATTAAAAGCCGTGCTTGCACAGGTTCTGCATGATCCTCTTCACTAATATCCTCTGGGTCTCAATCAGGCTCAAATTGATAAGCAATATAGACGACGCCACTGTTTACAATACAAGCGGAGCACATGCCGCTGAGCTGAGGGGCGGGACGTTCAGACGCGCACTCTGCGGTTTAGCCAATCACAACGTACTGAGCCAGCTAACCAATCAGAGTCCATTGCATATTTCTGAGGGAGGGGCTTCATATAAACAGGAAATAATCGAGGCGTTTGTCAGAGAAGGGACAGAGAGGTGTGGAATAAAGGTAAATTATGTGAAAAATAATGCGTTTTTTAAAAAATGAAGCATGAACACATGTTAGACTGCACCCCATAAACACAATCAAGCCTAGAAAAAAAACAGTCAACCACCCCTTTAAGACTCGACTACGCCCTCCTAAAACGGCTCATTCAAACACGCTTCCCCACATGTCTACGTCACGGTGTGTGGAGATTTGCAAAACACCGCCCAAATGTATACGCAAAGAAAGGGGGCATGATTTTTATTCTTGCTGTAGTATTGTTGCTGCTGCCGGTGCCATGTCCTGGAGACGCTGTGTGTTTCCTTGTGAAAGTGAAAGTATGTTGTTTGGGCTTCCAAAAGAGGACACAACTAGAAATCAGTGGTTAAGTTGTATTTACAACACTGTTCCAGAACAGTTCAACCCAAATATTCGAGTGTATGCAGCGTATTTTAACGGAGGACTATTTTCTGAACCTGGGAGTAGCCTGCCAGCTATGCTCAAAGACTGTTTCTATAAAGTGGGGCAATTCCAACTTTGCAAGGACAGTCTGGCGCTTCTGACTCACAACCTGTAAGTATGTTTTCATATTTAAAGAATTTGCCACTGATTATTCAAACGCGAGTTTTGAGCAGTGAAGAGTAGTGCTTGTTGTTTGTCGTTTCTCCGATCACAAATGCAGACATGGTAATGTTTACGCGGCGCGATGCAACGCAACGCATAAAAAGACAGTATAAGTCATTATAGCCAGTAATTATGTTCCCACTGGATGCAACAAATGCCTCGTTTGTAATGGGTTTTATTGTTTTTGTGTCGTCGCACCGGAACACGGCATCACAATACGGTAACGGGTGTAACATTTCCGTCACACGCTTGAGGTATTCGGCCAATCAGAGCACGCCTCGCTTCTCAGAATGATGAGCTTTGTAAAAATTGCCGCGTTTCAGAAAGGCGGGGCATAGAGGAGCAACAATAATGTACAGTATGTGGAAAATAATGTGTTTTTTGAACCTTAAAGGGGTCCTATTATGCTCTTTTACAAAGTCTTGATTTTGTTTTGGGGGTGTACTAGTAGATGCTCTCATGCTTGGTGGTTCGAAAATCGCATTATTTTTCACATAATTTACATTATTACATTACCTTCCTCCCCTGCCTGGAGCAAATGGCTTGATTAGTTCCGGGTTTGATGAAGGCCCGCCTTCCGAAAAACTAAATGTGTTGTGATTGGTTAGTTGTCCCAGTGCGTAGTGATTGGCGAACAGCTTAGACGGTGTTTCGGTAATGCCCCGCCCCTTGCCAAAACAGCAAGTTCGTCAATACTGCCATATCAATTTGAGCTGGATTCAGACCCTGAGAATATTGAACAAGAGGATCGCGCAGAACCTGTGCATGCACAGATATTGCAAGACATATTAAAGTGGTAATGATATTGTTGTTGTTGTTTTTGGCTAAATCACATTTTAGATAGGATGTCAACAACAGCTTAAAAATAACTGCATTTACTATGTACAGATAAGTGCAACGGTAATATGTATTATGTTTATTGTTCTTTAATTCTAACATTATAACATAAATTGCAGTGAAACTGTTATACAGTTGAATTTATTTATACCATAGTCCCACAGAGTTGCACTATTTGTGGTGGCATACATATGCAAATTCATTCTCTGCCAGCAGGAGGCGGTGTTGGAGCGGGAGAGAGCGAGGTTTCCCCGGTAACGCTGTACACAAGCAGAGCTCCGCTCACAAACGCTGCTTTACCAGACATTACATGCAAGATGAAATTAAAATGACATCCAAAATTTTCTGAAGACAGTCGGTTTCCATCAAAAATACAGTGATATAAAAACACCAACACCGGGTTTCGATTTTAAAACGTGCATTCGAATTTCTGGAGACGTGATTTATTTTAATGATATTCTAATGAGCCAATTTGTGATGTCACAAATACAGGAAAACAACTTTGTAGTCCAAACGAGCCGTTCTTTGTAGTTCTTGAAAAGGGATTTTTTAAAAACAAAATATCTCCCTTTGGAGTGGACTTTGAGATTTGTAACTTTGTAGATCTTTTTTATGCCCAAACATACACACTACACACTGACTAAAATTCAAAAAGTGAAAAAGCATAATAGGACCCCTTTAAACCGCATAAACACATTGCATTACATCAAATACACAAAATAATGTTCTTTTTAGCAACATCATATGACCCCTTTAACATTGTGCTGTGCACAATGAAAAGGTTTCTTAAAAAAAAAAAAAAAGGTTTCTTTTTTTGTCAAGAAGTTTTGGGAATTCAGAATCTTAAAAAAATAAATAATAAATAATAATTTAATTAGAATATTGGGAATCACGACATCATTTCTTCATGCCCATATTCATGTTGTGGTCTGAAATAATTCTAAATGCATAATGTCTACTGTAAACACATATTTGTCAGTTGATGAGAGTTATCAATAGGTTTTAAACTGTTTGTTTTAGTGAAATTTAAGAGTTCACTTCAGATGAAACAATTGTAATATACAGTTATGGCCAAAAATATCAGCACCCTTGGTAAATATGATCAAAGAAGGCTGTGAAAATTAATCTGCATTGTTAATCCTTTTGATCTTTTATTTAAAAAAAATCACAAAAATCTAACCTTTCATTGGATAATAAGAATTTAAAATGGGGGGGCGGGGGGGGGGGGGGGGGGGGGGGTATCATTATGAAAGAAATGTTTTTCTCTAATACACATTGGACACAATTATTGGTACCCCTAGAAATTCTTATGAGTTAAATTTCTCTGAAGTATATTCCCATTCATATTCACAGTTTTGAGCACTCCAGGGTGATTATGAACATGAAATTATCCAGCCATGGCTTTCTGTTTCACAGAAATATAAATAGGAGGGGAAAATAAAGCCCAAATTCCCTTAATCATCCATCACAATGAGAAAAACCAAAGAATATATATCTGATGTGCAGCAAAAGATAATTGAGCTTCACAAATTAGTGAAGTGGCTTTAAGAAAAGCGCTAGAGCAGTGAAAATTCCCATTTCCACCATTAGGGCAATAATTAAGAATTTCCAATCAACATAAAATGTTACGAAACTGCCTGGAAGAGGACGCTTGTCTATATCATCCAAATGCATGGTGAGAAGGAGAGTTTGAGTGGCTAAAGACTCTCCAAGGACCACAGCTGGAGAATTGCAGAAAATATTTGAGTCTCGGGGTCAAAAAACCTTAAAAAAAAATTGTCAAACAGCACCTACATCACCACATGTTGTTTGGGAGGGTTTCAAGAAAAATTCTCCTAGCTCATCCAAAAACAAACTCCAGCGTATTCAGTTATCAGACACGACTGCAACTTCAAATGGGACTGGCTTCTATGATCAGATGAAACTAAAAAATTTGCTTTTTAGCAGCAAACACTCAAGATGGATTTGGTGAACACAGGGATAAAAAGTAGCCCATGTGTACAATGAAATATACTGCTGTATTTTTGATGTTGTGGGCCTATATTTCTGCTGGAGGTCCTGGACATCTTGTTTAGACATATGGCATCATGGATTTTATCAAATACCAACAGATAAAAAATCAATAAGTGACTGACTCTGTTAGAAATCTTATAATGGGTCATGTCTGGATCTTCCAACCGTACAATAATCCAAACACAAACCTCAGAAACAACACAAAAATGGGTCACTGGGCACAAAACCAAGCTTCTACTATGGCCATTCCAGTCCTCTGACCTGAACCCTGTAGAAAATGAGTGAGGTGAACTGAAGAGAAGAAGCACCAACATGGAGCTGGGAATCTAAAGGGTCTGGAGTGATTCTGGATGAAGGAATGGTCTCTGATCTCTTGTCAGGTGTTCTCTAACCTCATCAGGCATTATAGGAGAACATTTAGAGCTGTTAAACTGGCAAATGGAGGTTTCAAAAAGTATTGAATAAAAGGGTGCCGTTAATTGTGGCCAATGTGTATTAGAGAAAACCATTTATTTCATAATGATATTTCCCCCATTTTAAATTCTTATTATCCAATTAAAGATTCGATTTTTGTGATTTTTTTAAATAAAAGATCAAAAGGATTAACAATGCAGATTAATTTTCACAGCCTTCTTTGATCGTATTTACCAAGGGTGCCGATATTTTTGGCCATGACTGTATTTACAATTCATCACTCCGTAGTGTTTGTAAAATTCATTGTGCGTGATTATACTTTTTTGGGTAAATATTTAGTTAAAAGTGCAGACAATTACAACTGATCAATACATTTTCGTGGACAAAATCCAGACTTTTCCGTCAGAATCTACGCAATCAGAAATTCCGTAAAATGTTGAAAGATTTCCCTCGCAGATTTCGCAACATGTTCAAGTAAGCAACACAAAGTTACTTGGATTGACAATGACTTCTGTGTGACCAGTGCTTCATTGTTACTTTTTTCCCTGCAACATTTTGCCGAAATTTCGCTAATGTGACCACAACTTAAAATTAAAATTAGCTTGTAGTCTGGCAAACTCAACACAGGTTAAGTTGCATCTTAGTGTTGCTCGAACCTGAACTCAGTTACAATGCACCCCTTCTGTTCTTGTGTTAGGAGGTGGCGGCTGGGCTCCAGAACGAACAGACAGGCTACGATGGCTACAGGTGGATCTGCGAGAACGGGTCGAGGTCACAGCTGTGGCAACCCAGGGTCGTTTCGGGAGCCCTGATTGGGTTACGAGTTACATGTTGCTGTACAGTGACACAGGAAGAGCTTGGAAGCAGTTCAGACAAGAGGACAGCATAGGGGTGAGTTATCCAAGTACTCTTATACATAATCCATCCTTTATTATATTTATAATGCATTAGTACTTCGGCCGGTGCAATAAGTACTGTAAAAGCTTTCTGGATAATGTGGATCAGGGGGGCTTTTATGACTGGAATAAAATGCATGCACACCCATAATCATTAAGCGTCTGTGTCTTTAATGAAATCATAATAATTTACTAGGATAAATTAATGCATCCTCCCATGCACTCTCAGACACTATTGGCACACACTTCCCACCGAAAACCAGCCACCCATGAAATGTTAAAATTTTAATTACTGACTTGAATTTCACTTAATCCCCTAAACTAAGATTAAATACACCCTCTGTTTTGAGTGACGTGGCTTTATATCCCTTCCCAAACTTATTTCATGGTCTCCTGACCTCACCGGTCACTGGCAGTGCAGCTGAAATCCTTGTCTACCCAACTTGAATTACGTTTTCTTTTTTTGAGTAGTTTTATTTTGACAACTTTGGAATCGATCGGCATGGCCCTTGCACCACAAGAGAGAGTGGTTGCATTGCCTCCACACTTACAGGCAAACAAATGGGCTTCACCCTCCTCTTCTGAATCAATACTAGTCATTTCAAAGCTCCATCATTCCCCGGCGTTTTTATTTAGCCCGGCTCGAAGAGATCTGGGGCGAAACATTACAGAGATCTTACCTCCCATCTCTGTCGTCTCTCATTATGAAACTTGGATTCCTGCTAATGTAATCATCGGAGCTAAACAAACACTGAGAGCCGTAGGAGGAGGTGGAGGTGGTGTATACATTTTCTGCAGCTAATTCATCTCATTACAACTTTATTTTTATTTAATTTTTTGTTCGTTGATGGTTTAATGTTTGGTTCTTTTATCTTCCACCCAGCGGGAGGAAAAAAAGGTGCTGATTAGTTTGAGAACGGAGTTTAATGGAAGTCTTTGAAGGTGTGAAGCATTTTAATGAGTAGAAGATTAAAAGACGTGGAACATTTTTAAAGAGCGGTAGGTGCCTCCTGGTCGTGCCATTTTTCTGGTAGGCTCTACAGCTGGAGGTAGGACCCCCAGCTATTCTAAACCTGGAGGTTTAGATTAGCAGCATTGCTTTGAGTGCAGCTTAAAGAAACTAACGCTGCCAGCGACGCCCTGCTAACTTTTTGTGTTAGTTTTTTAGATCTTAGGTAAATCCAGCTTGGCAAATGTTCAGCTCTATGTGTAGACTCTCTGACTTTGGAAGAGTTTCTTTGAGGTAAACCTATATGCTAATTGAGACTAAGTTGGCTAAAGTACCTGCAGAAAGCTAACGTACTTTCCCAGTAACTTCAATATCAGTTTTCCGACTTCTATAAGTGACCTTCATTAGCAAATATCAGGGCAGTCAATGAAGAAATAGAATGAGGAAGCACATGCTAATTAGCCAAACATTAACACAGGAATGCTAACAATTGCACTTTAGACACTAAATAAATTTGAAAATGTCTCAAAGTTTACGAAAACTTAACTCACAAGATGTTAATAGATGTGGGAGAGCAAGTAACACATTAGCATTAAGGTGTGGTCACATTAGCAAAAATTTGACTTGACTAACTTGAACCCCTCATGTGAAATTCCTCATCACATAAATTCCCTGTAGTAATGAATGTTGTTTTTTTGTTTTTTTTGTTTGTTTTTTTTTGTCCATGAAAATTCACCAAATGGTAGTAAATACGGCTGCACCTCTACAAAGGCCTTTCATCCAGCAGGAAAACCTTGTTTGAAGTTATATTGAGTTATATAGCACGTACTAAGGCCAGATCTTGGACAAGTTACTGTTGGGCAAACTAACAATTTTTATTTCTTTCTGTAGACTTTCCCTGGAAATACAAATTCAGATGGGACTGTTCATCACAAGCTCTCACATTCTATAAGAACACGATTTCTGCGGTTCTTGCCAGTGGACTGGAGTCCCGGGGGATGGATGGGGCTCAGAGTGGAGGTCTACGGCTGTGCATACAGTGAGTACTGAATGTACATTTGGTGTGTAATTGGTACTTTATGTATTCAGAATGAAAGCTGGGATGAAATGGAAATTCATTCTATCTATTTTCTAAATGCATCTTATTGATTTTATTATTAATGATTCATCAGTGTTCATGTTCATTTTTGTTTATTTATTTATTTTAAATAACCTACAAAGCTTGCATTCAGTCCCTGTCATTTCACTCGGATGTATGTCACAATATGGAATACATTGGCACTCTAACATTCTGTTGACAACAAGACAAATATTCAGTGTGCAAATTTAGTGCAGTAATAAGCATTTTAATTTGAATTCAAGGCTGTTAATGCATTGGTTCAAACTGACATGAGCATTTGCATGTTGTCAACGCAAGGGAGGCAGTGCTTCCTCAAAATATTGGATGAGAAAAAAAATACAAGAAGTATATAAATCACTCATTTTTATAAAGAAACACTGTCCAACAGCGACACCAGCAAGTAAAGTTACAGTTATCTCTCACCTCCCCTGAGCCCACTGGATTTTATTAGACCTCCTAAAGCATGTGGTGAGTTCGGTAGGGGGTAATTATGAATGAATGGGGGAAAGTCATGTGAGAGGAGGCATGCCTTTATGGCGATATGATTGGATATGACTGGTTATGTTTGGATGTGATTGGTTCATGCGATGATCCCACCTGTTGTGTTCATGCACGTTCTGCGTTCGTGAATTAGTCTGAATAAACAATATAATGGTGTTAATACATGATCTTTGGGGCTTTTTAGTGAGCAATTAGCTTTTAAATTAAATTAATGGTACATCTCTGTAAGTTTATTTGGTTAATGGTGCATCATAAGTTTATTATTAAAAAGAACAGCTGAACATCAGTTCAAAAATAAAATATATAATTGTTTAAATAAAATATATTGTTTAAATTGTTACTGCCTTGAGTTACTATTTTGGAATACATGTAAAATTTTGTAAATTTGGTTAAGCATCAATAAAAAGCAGTTTAAGAATCTGTAACCAGCTGTCTTTCTATGTACTCTTATATTTAGTGTTGTTTGATAAACATAGCTAACTTAAAAATATGAACTGCTCTTTGAAAACATGTAAATACTGTTTGACTTCATGACAAGTGAGATCTGACATGTAAAGTTACGTAGTGCTTTAAATAACCAGGGTATTTCTGCTTTAAAAGCACCATCTACTGTCAGAGAGTGAATTTGCGTTTTTTGGCGTATTGATTTCCATTTGTATAACCAGAGTTTTTCTACAAATACCATGGTTAAACTGTGATTAGTGTAGCAAAGCAATGGTTAATTTGTAGTTACCACAGTTTAACTATAGTATCCGTGGTTTTTTGGTTTTATTTGTGGTAAAACCATGGTTAATTTTCATAAGGGCAAAAGTTCAGCTAATCTGGCTAGTTTACTGTACTGCAGTTGGGTTGAGTTGGTTTAGACCTGCCTTCCCTGGGTATCAAAGTGCAGAGTAACAGTCAATCGGTTACCTCAAGGGTAGCCAGCGCCATGCGCCTTGCGCTTGAAATATTTATAACGCAGGCTTGCTAGTGCTCGGTTTTTTTCTTTTTTTTCCTTCCCCTACTCCCTCCTTGTTCCTTTCTCTCAGTCTCTGCTCAGGTGCTTTGTATTTGCAGTCTGTGCACTAGCAAGACCGATTGTCAATTCAAAGCCTGACTCGCCGACCTATCACCACCATGTTTATTCTCTAAACGTTAATTTCGTGAGATAGGGCGGAATGTGACACCGATGGGGGCGACTCGGTTTACCGTGTTGATCAAACATGATAAGTGGGTGCTGACCACACTGTATTTCAGTAATAGGGTTTGATAACAGAGACGCTAGTGCTTTCTCAAAGTCAGACCGCTGGCAGGTTAGCATTAGCACTAGCACAGCTTGCATTCCAAAAGAGCTGTGAATGAATCAAGCAGTGAATTAGTGCTCGGTAATATAATTACCCCTGCGCTAGTATGCGCCAAACATACAATAGCTTCACACAGCAGTGCTCAATGTTAGCACAAAGGACATATGAACATGTATGCTAACCGAACTCCAGGGAAGAAATACAGAGGACAAACATGTAAGGGAGAAAACAGAAAATGTGGCAGCAAATGGGGGTAAAGTGAATTCAAACATGTCTGAGTCTTAAAAAAAAAGTGAACGTACACGTTCAGTATAGCGCATGGTCTCCCTCTATTCATATTTATCTTCTGTGGGCTAAACCGGATGTCCTCGGTGGTGCGTTGGCCTTATTCATGCACTGCTGAAATGCTCCTGAAGTCAATTAGTTTTAAATCTGTCAAGTGCCTCTGCTGCTAACTGCAATTTAAGGCCGTGGCTTCGTGGTATAAACTGTTTGTGTGTGTATGTCTAAAATGGGGAGTGTGTAGCAAGAGCATAAGTGTGTGTGTGTGTGTGTGTGTCCCTGTACAGTCATTAATTCACATTGGAGCACCGCTGTGTTGATGCCACCAAGAGACCCACAGATAAAGTGAGGTCTAATTCTGAGTTTGCGGACAACTTTGTGTGTCTCTTAAGCAATAAGCAGGCCCAAACAGAATATACACATTTTTCACCTACATTTTTCGTGCTGAGTGATTGAGAAAATTCTTGGAAACAAAAAGATTTAAAATATGGCATGTGTTTATTTTCCTTTCAGTCTGATACCATGGGTTATCAAGATCAGCATTGCTGATTTCATTATTATTATTATTATTATTATTAATATTATTATTATTGCAATGTATATCATTTTAATCCTTTGACATATTTAAAGGGCATCATCAGTAGCATTAAATAAACAGCAAAAAGACATCAACGAAATACAAAGCATATTTCAAATACATTTTAAGTCAGTACTGAATGTCAATCCCAAACACTTCTTTTCCATATTTCTAAGTAATCCATCTGAGATTGATTGTATCCATTGTTATATTAATATTATTTATGTATAATTATAGTCTTTATTAATATTTTGAATGAACATTTATTTATAGCTTTTTATTTATAGTTTTTTTTAAATGTACTTTTGTAATTTTTATTAGTTTTTTAAATAGTATTTAGGTTCGACTTATTTTTATTGCTGCTTTAGTTTTTAATTATTTAGTGATTTTAGTGCTTCAACTAAAACTTTTTTTCAGTTAGTTGCCAAGGCATCATTTCAAATTTTCGTCTTTTACTTTGTAGCTTTGTTTTTTTTTTTTTTTGTTTTTTTTTTTTACATAATCAAATATTTATATTTTATTCCAGCATTATTTCAGTTAACAAAATTTAAATACATAAGAAATATGTAAGAAATGAGTAAGAAATATCAGCGTTGAATGAGTAAGCTGTCAATTTAGTCTTTATTCTCATCTCTTTGGACCCAGATTTCATGTAGGCAGTAAGGTATACAGAAAATCTAAATTTATTTTGCCATCTACAATCCTAAATAATAAATTATTCAATCATGACGTGAATCCACTGTGTGCTGTGTTTAGCGAGCCGTCTGGCTGAGTTCAGATGCAGTTGCGAGTTTGAACTTCATTGTTTTTGTTCTTTCCCCTCAGGAAGGATTATACAATATGCATTAGTTTTCCCCCCCTTAAATCTGGCAGTATTTTCAACTTCTCTTCTTTCTATCCTCTCAGTTCTCAAGGTCATCATTTATATAACTTCTATGGTTATTTGGTGATTGTTGTGCCTCTTTAATTGAAAGACTTTGAGATAAAGCTATATTTTCTTATCGTTCCTTCTTGACACGCATTGCCTCTCAATCAAAATGGCAACTTGTGCAAAAAAACAAAAGAACAAAAACCAAACACATTCTCATCTGATCTTCCCACTTCATCTAACTCAGCCTCATTGCGCTTGCTGATGTTCCTGGACCCTCTGTGTTAGTTCTATATTCAGCAGACGGCTCCGAGCTCTTTGCGAAGCTTTACTTGTCACGGCTAGTTAGCTTCAGTCTCTCGCACTCTGGCATCCGGCGAGGAGAGAGATGGAGAAAGAGAGAAAAAATGTAATGTCTGAACTCTGTGCCCGGGTCAAAATCCACATTTCTGCCTTTTACTGCCAGAGTAGAATTTGTTCTGAAGGGTTGCTTCGTGACAGGCTTCATATTTCTTTAAATTCTGGCCAAAGTATTGAAGAAGGTAATAAGATAAAATAAACTGACCCTAACTCTTAAGACAGGTCTTATTGTGTACCATTCTGGTTCTTCTTATCTTCTTTTGAATTTTGATAGTGTTTTACTAGAGCTCAAGAGCTATTTTATTTTAACTTTACTTTGTTGTCATTGTTGTTGTTATAGTCATGTTGTTTTGGTGTTTTGCTTGCCATTGTTTTTATTTTTGTTGCTTTGATTCACTTTGCTTTGCTTTGTTTTTGTTTTTTGTTTATTTGTTTGTTTGTTTTGTTTTGCTTTGCTTTTTTGTTTTTATGTTTTGTGTTTGTTTTGTTGTTTGCTTTTCTTTGCTTTGTTTTTGCTATTGTTTTGTTTTGCTTTTCGTTGTCATTGTGATGTTTTGCTTGCCATTGTTTTTATTTTTGTTGCTTTGATTCACTTTGGATTGCTTTGTTTTTTTTTTTTTTTTTTTTTTTTTGTTTTTTTGCTTTGCTTTTTTTGTGTGTTTTGTGTTTGTTTTGTTGTTTCATTTTCTTTGTTTTTGCTATTGTTTTTGTTTTGTTTTCTTGAATTGCTTTTTGTTATTGTGTTATTTTTGTTTTGTTGTGCTTTGTCTTATTTTTTATTTTTTTGTGCTTTGTGCTTTGTTTTACTTTATTTTTTTTCTTTTCCTTTTCTAATTTGATTTGTTTTGTGTTTATAAAAGAATGTGAAAGCAAACACTGTTTAGATAAACATTTACTGATAAATTGTACTATATATATATATATATATATATATATATATATATATATATATATATATATTTTTTTTTTTTTTTTTTTTTTTTAGAAACTAAATAAGGTTTATGTTGCTTATTATTTATGACCGTGATGGATTCTTTTTTCCCTTCCATTTCTCAGAGTCGGATGTTGCAGACTTCAACGGCAGGAGCTCTTTGCTCTACCGGTTTAATCAGAAGTCCACCAGCACTGTAAAAGATGTCATCTCTCTACGGTTTAAGAGCCAACGTGCGGACGGGGTCCTTGTGCATGGAGAGGGACAAAGAGGCGATTACATCACCCTAGAGCTGCATAAGGGTCGACTGGCCCTGCATATCAATCTGGGTGAGTGAGAGCTCTCTATAGCCTTTTAAACTCAAAACGAAGGCCTGAAATGTACTCTACGCAAGCTTGTGGCCACAAATGCTTTGAAAAAGCTGGATTTCGTGCATTTTCGTGTTCAGAATTGTGGCAGATATTTGTAATGCATTCTCAGAATTAGAATTGCCACGGGGGGCGCTAATGCAGACATTTACTTTTTTTTTTCTTCTTCTTCTTCTTTCAGGTCAACTATTGTGCAAATTCCATTTTTTTTAAACTTGGAAATATTTTATTTTAATTATTTTATTGCTTTTATGGTGATATGATTTTTAGGAGCACATCTCATTTTTGCGAATAATTTTGCTTTCGTGCATCCAGGGACTATATCTGTGTTTTCATTCATGAAAGATAGAATGCAAATTGCACAAAATAACATTTAAGTGTACACTAGCATTCAAATTATCCTCAGATCTAATATATGTGGACTAATAGCCACAAAACACCCATTTTGGAGAGATTCAAAGCAATGTGTTTAGGTTATTCCGCATCTTTTGGTTTTGTAGAGCTCTTCTATCACTGCAGCAAGAGGAAGTGTTCACAGACACAATCATGGCATCTTACCGTAATCATATGAGAGGCAGTTGTGAAACAAAGATTTGATTAAAGAGGCCAAATCTGCGGCGTAATCACATATAAGTGTATCGAGCTGTCACAAAGAGCGGTCTAATGTATAGTCCCAGCGCTTTCTGAGCCTCGTGTTCAATTAGCACCAGAAGTCAGATGGAATAAGTTGCACGTTATGCTAAGAGCTGCGGCAAGCTCTGATTGCTAAGTATACTGAACCGAGATGATGTTGATGCTGTTTATCAGGAAAATGTTTTCTTTTACATTTGCATTCATCCTGTATCTGAAAGCCACAAAAAGCTCTCAAAGCTAATTTCAGATGCCATATATTGTCTCCTTCATGGGTAAATCTCACTATAATGTGTCTGTTTTATATTTTGCTCCAAAATCAGAAAAGGATTTAATTACTTAAAGAAAATGAAACATATTATTAATATATATATATTTTTAGAAATTTGTTTTGTGAGACAATTTTCATGACAAAAATTACTTAATTTTTTTTCTCAGATTCACTGACACCATTATTTTGGTGTTTCTCCTTTATTAAAAAAAAAAAAAAAGTGCTTAATTGACATGCAATTAATGTGACAATTCAACGAATATTAATGGTGCTAAAAATACGCTTACTTTTCTTTATGCAAAATATAATTTCATAATTCTTTCTTTTGATTTTGTGGTGAAATATGAGCTGAACATGTTCCTGACAGGCTTCTCTCACTTTGTCAAGAAAGGCTGTTCTATCTGTTCTTTTATCATCAATACAGCAGGTTTCTTTCCATGAAGTTCAGAAGGATCAAACAGAGGAGACGGCACAAGGCACACCTTTCCTAAGCTATTTATGGCTCGTTTTGAAAACGTGCTGAAAAAGAGACCGTTTGATAATTTTCTTTCTAAGGTTATCCATTATAATGATGCTGTAAAATTAGAAACTGATAAAATGTTTACTTCTGACAACATTTTAATTTGGTTTCATTTAGTAGCATGATATAAATGGTATTTATGTGCACCTGTGTAAGTGTTGGTATTGTTAAATAAGATTAAAACTAAAACTATAAAAAATTGATCTAATTAAATAAAAAATAAGATCTTAATATTATATGAAAAGCTAAAAATATAGAAATAAAAACTGATGAAAACTTAAAAAAGGCAAGTTGGAGTGCTAAAATTATCAAAACTGAAAATAATAAAGCTAAATAGAAATAGAAAAATAATAATAATAATAATAAATGACAAAAGCACTAAATAAAAGTACTAAAATTTAAACTAAAAATAAAATGAATGCTGAAAATATAAAATAAAAGCTAATGCAAAATACTAATAAATACTATATTAGTATACTATAATAGTACGGTATATAAAAATACTAAAATAAGACTGTTGCACAGTATGTCGTTAGTAAATTTCTCAAACATAAAAAATGGATATACTAAGGAAGAACATAAAAGATGACACTTTAATAGTTTTATATTTAAAAAAATATATATCTTTTTCTCTCAAGATGATGCTAAGACGCACCCTAGCAGTGGCCATGTCTCTGTGTTTCTGGGAAATCTTCTGGACGACCAGCACTGGCACTCCGTCCTGATCGAGCGATTTAACAAACAGATCAACTTCACCGTGGACAGAATAACCAAACACGTGAGGACGGGTGGGCTGGATGATTCGCTGGAAGTGGATTATGAGGTGAGAATGATTTTGGTTACTTTAGTTGTTTTATTTATTGCATTTTTTTGCACAGCATATTAGCAGATCCATATAGAGATCCTTAACACTAGTTTTTATTAAAGACCACAAGTTTTGCAGCTTTTAGTCTTTTTCATTGCTGTTAGGTTTGAGGTCACGTTACTTTTAGCATATATTAGGATATAAGAAATTATTATAAAATTAGTCTTTTCCAGGAAAACAGATTTGATGTGTCATCCTGGACAATGCTTTTCTCCAATGAAATCCTACCTAGAGTCAATTTATAATAAATAGGATATATTTAATTTATTGCTTTATATTTAATTAATGTTTATTACTTTATGGGATCTTGAATACATGTACTTATTTATTATTAATTAAAAATTAAATCACTTTAGACAATTAACAATCCAGTCAGTTCTGTTCGTTTTTTGATCTCCTTTTCACTTAATTGTTTATACGGTGTCTATTTATGTTGTTTATATTGTTTATATGCTGTGTTCTGAAGAGCATTTTATTAAATATGGTAGTAAAATGTATGTAAAATATATTGATAAATTATTATTTATTATTTAATGAAGTACAAATTGTTTAAGCTAAACCTTAAAATGCATTGAAGCGAATTACTATTTGTAATAGTAATTTTATTTTATATTTTAAAGAAGTGCAGCCAATTGTTTGCAGTATGTTGCACTTTGAAGAGAAATTTATTAAATACACTATGCAAGTTTCAATAATAAAAAGAAGAATACATTTTTGTTGTTTATACTGTTGCATTTCGAAGATAATTTTATGGAATATGCTTTACAAGTAGTAGTAGTAATAATAATAATATATTTTAGTATTACTATTTTATTTAATTTTATTTTACCCCAAAAAGACTGCATAAAATGCTACAAATTGGACCAAGTCTACCTGTAACATGTTGGCTTAGAGTGGAAACATGGTGACTTTAATCATGTAATTTTGATTAGTTAAGAGCATAACACCTCATGCGCCAAATCACTCGACTAACACATTTCCCGCTATGTTGTAAAACCTCTCCATCGCTGTTGTTTTCCCATTCATTTCACAAAGCTCAGCTTTGGAGGAATCCCTCTTCCCGGAAAACCAGGCACGTTCCTGCGGAAAAACTTCCATGGATGTATGGAGAACCTCTACTACAACGGAGTCAACATCATCGACTTAGCCAAACGACGCAAACCTCAGATCTACAGTGTGGTGAGAATGTTTATCTTGTACATTTATTATTGATCATCTCATACATTTGTTATTGTTGTTGTCAGGGTCACGAAAAAGCTATAAAATAAGAAAAATTTCCACAGGTCTTGATGAATTAACAATCAGGTCCCATCCTATCCACAATGGATGTTCTTGACCGGAGTATTTAGTGATTTTCCCTAATAGCACCAGCATGGAAATGTGCCAGAACTTTCTACAGCCAAGTCTGTGGATTGTGATGAATTTTGGTAGTGGAGCACAAACAGTGTTTGTAAAGAGATTGATGTATATTTTCATTCTCATTAGTTTTCACCTGCATTTTTCCAGAAATGCATTTTAGCGCTGGTTTAGTTCTCTGTAGAACTGGTCAGCAGGGAGTGAAATGGAACCATTTGGATTTTTTGAGCTGTCGCCAGTATACTGTGGCACCACAAGGGAGTTTTTTAAGAGAATGAATTGTGGTTTTGTCCACATTATTCCCACAGCGCTGAGAGCTGTGTCATTAAAATATCTTTTAAAAGGTGGGCAATCAGTCTCCAAGAGCTGCTCTGGCCTTAGATTACACCTCATAAATGATCCGCTGAAGAATACCTCATAAAATCGCACCTCGCCAAAGGTCTGGGGACTAAATTAAAGTCATTTTGAAATGAAGGAGGGGTTTTAATGAGAGGGATGGCTTTGTCTAATGGCATGTTTCTGCTTATCTGACTACACCACAAGTGTGATGTTCATATGTCCATATTATTTCACATTATTTTGGTTGTATTGAGAAATTAATGAATGGATGGATGGAGAACTAGATGGATATAGAATAAGAAATGGATGGATGGATGGGTGGATGGATGGATGGATGGATATAACCTGATAGATATAGATGGATATAGAACTAGGTAGATAAAGATGGATAGAGAACTTGATGGATGTGGATGGATATGGAACTAGATACATACATACATACATACATATATACAAGATGACTATAGAAGTATGTATATATATATATATATATATATATATATAAAGATAGTTATGGACCAAAATAGGTGTAGATGCTATCGAACTAAATAGATATGGAACTAGACAGATATAAATGCATATGGAACTAGATAGATAAAGATGGCTAGAGAACTAGATGGATATAGATGGACATAGAAAAATAGAACTAGATAGATAAAGATGAATATAGAACTAGATAGATACATAGATAGATAGAAAGATAGATAGATGTGCTCTTTTTAAGCAGCTGTTTTAGTAGGAATATTTGGACATAAATCCCTGATAATGATTTTATATGATACCGTACCCAAATATAAGTCCACAGTCCTGCTTTAGTGTTCCACATTTTCCCAGTTCTGAGGCTCGAGGAATCACAGTCCTCTAAATCAAGAAACTTTTGTGAGTTCCCTTTCTTATGGTCTCGTATTGTTAGTGCCCGTTTCCCCACTGTGATCATGTGTAATGGCTTGTCGTCGGCTGTCATATCATGTCACATCAGTGCAGTGGACTACACCAGAGCACAGCTAATCACTGCAGCCATTAATCTGGCCCACATGCTGGATATTGCATCCTTTAATGGACCGGGAGGGAGTTCAGCGGGACTCTGGTACTAATGACAGAGAGGACCGAGTCCCACTTAGTCTGTGCCACCCTCTGAGATTTTCACAGCGGACACCTCCTCTCTCTCTCTCAATTATGCAATAAGTTTTCAGTGAGGCAAATATACAGACTCCTAAGGGGCCTTTGGAGCCCAATTAGAGCCAGGCAATGAGGCATGGTGTCTCTTGAGCGACTAGCGTGATCATAGTGGGGCTTCAGAGCATATGTGGGATACACTGTGTCTGGGAATACTAGGGTCAAAAAGTCAAAGACCTTTTTTATCTCTGTTATATTGCATTTGAATTAGTGCTGTCAAAATTAGCATGTTAACTCATGTGATTAATTCTTTCATTTTAACACATTAAAAATATTTAACGCAATTAATGCAGGGGCGGAGCTAGGGTTGGCCAAGCCACTCACAAATGCTGCTTCTGTCTCTTTTTGTCTTGACAAGAATTGTTTATTTAGACGCAGAACGTCTTTATGACCACATTAAACTGACTTTTCAGATGCACACTCCACTTCATCTCAGCGACAGGCGCTAGTAAAACGAGCTCGGTAAAGACACAGGTGACAAGGAGCTTCTGTAGAACAACAGTGAACTGCGGTCAGATGAGATGTTGTCAGGCCATATATCAGTACAAACTAATTTTATACTGTGCTTCAATTGCATGCACAAATATGGTGGCGCACACCGTAGCCTGTATCATTTCATATTAAAGTTAAGAATGAAACTGTGCATGCAATGTCATAGTAATGTCATCAGTTAAGTCATGAAGTTACCAAAATACAATGCGTCACGTTCAGCAGTGGCAGCTCTTAAAGTAATAGCAGCCTAATAACCAAATAACCCAGCTGCTGTGATGTCTGTTCATCAAAGAACAAAAGAAAGAAGAGGAAATCAATAAGTTTTGTAGCTTTTAGGATTCATCTATATTTAATTTAGAATGTTTGATAACAATTTTTTATATATTTCCTACTTGTTGAAGGACACAGGTAGCTAAATATGACATTTATTATAATAGGTTTATGTGAAGATTGTTTTAAGTTCACTTAAATTAGATGTTACTTTTTAAAGTCTAATAAATGTTAAAATTGATAGCTCTCAATTATACTATAATGTGAGTATAGTAAATTATGTGTAGATTAAATATTAGGAAAAAGAAAACAAACAATAACAACAAAAACATTTTTAAATATATGAAAGCTGTTATTGTTAAAAAATATTGTTTGTTTGTTTGTTTGTTTGTCAGCTGCTTTTTTACTTAAATAATTCATTATGAAAATAAGAAAACAGGAATTCAAATACTTTTTGTTGTTGGCTTTAATTTAAAATATTATTATTATTATTATTATTAAATATTAATAATATTTTATTTGTTTATTTGTCAGAATATAGCTTTAACTTAGATACATTTAATTATGGAAATATGAATGCTGTTTTCTGTTAACTATTTATTTATTGATTTATTATTCTTTTTGTTGTTGCCTTTTATTATTACAGTAATAAATACTATTTATTGGTAATGCATGTTGTTTCCTGTTGGCTTTAATCAGTTGTATTTTCTTCTAGGCTAAATAAAGTGTGTCACCACCAGTGTTGGGCACGTTACTTTAAAAAAAAAAAAAAAAAAAAAAAAAAAAAAGTAATTAGTTATAGTTACTAGTTACTTCTCACAAATAGTAACTGAGTTAGTAACTGTTACGTGTCTGGTGTATGAAATAGCGCACGACGAAGGAGTACAAACAAAGAGTTCTTTTTAATAATCCTCAGGGGCAAAAGGCACAACCAAACACAAATCCAAACGTAGAACTAATAGCAGACAAAATACCAGGGGAGAGCACAGGCTTTAAATACTAGAAACAATCAAAGGGAAACAGAAACAGGTGTGTAGCTAATTAACTAATAACCATGGAAACACACAAACTAGGCAGGATGATGTAGACATAGAAAACTAACTGAAAACAGATCATAACTGTGACAGTTTGCCCCCTCCCGGAACGGTGCGTCCTCGCACCGAAAAACATAGTCCAACAGAGGAGGGAGGGTGGGGGTTCAGGAGGTGGGCGTGGAGCAGGTGAAGGGCAGGCAATAGGCAAAGGGCAAAAAGAGTCCAAAAAATAAGTCCAAGGGGGAGTAGATGGAGGGAGAAGCCAGGGAGGAGCCCGGAGCAGGAGGAGCCAGGTGGAAATCCAGAGGCCAGCCAGGATGGTAGCCCACGGTGGAGTCGACGGCGGGAGGAGCCATGGTGGAGAAGGGACCGTCGACACCAGGGGGCCTACTGACGGAGACTGAGCCGATGGACGAGGAGCCCAGGATGTAGCCGAGCAGACGGAGAGCCAGGGTGACACTGAGGCTCCGGAGGGCCTAGGTGGAGCTGAAGGCTCAAGCGACCAAGGCGGAGGCAGGGATCCGGAAGACCGTGGTGGAGCCGGTGCGACTGAGGATGAAGGTGGAGCCGAAGGGAAGGAGGAGCCTGACAGAGCCGGAGGGACAGAGTGACGAGGCAAAGCCAGAGGAGTGGAGTCCCGAGGCGGCGGATGGTCGACGACTGACCAAGGCGGAGCCGGAGGGATGAGGGAGCCCGGTGTAGCCAGTGGGATGACAGGCCACGGTGGAGATGAGGGAGCTAGGAACCCAGGCAGAGCTGATGGGTCGAAGGACCGAGGTGGAGTCCAGGGCTCGGAGGCTGGAGGTGGAGACAGGGGATCCTCACGCATGGGCGGAGCTGGAGGCTGGAAGTCTCAAGGCGACGGATCAGCGCGCCCAGCTGGCACTGACTGAGGGTGAGCTGAGGGACTGACAGGCACCAGCGGAGATGGAGCTGAGGAACTGGCTGGTTTGAGAGGAGGCGGGAGAGGGAGGCTGGGAGGGAACACAGGAGGACATGAGCTGGGCGGAACCAGGGGAGACGCAGGAGATTCAGGAGCACAGGGTAATACTTCTCCAAACCAGTCTATTAGGTCCATTTCAAAGATGTCCATAAGTTCCTCAATATAGTTCCCAGAAACCAATTGCAGCTCACCCTCAGTCGCTGGAGTGTGGGCGGGGCTTCCCTCCAAGCCCTCGATCACCACCAAAACTCCCTCGGGGACGGACGATGTTGCCGGCTCACATACTTGGTCAGACGATGCTCGAGCCTCAGGCTCCATGGCGATGATTGGCTCCGTCTCGGGTTTGCGCGCTGGCTCAAGTGTCGCGGCAGGCTCAGGCTCTCCATCTGCGGTAGGCTCAGGCATTTGCTCTGTGCAGCGGGATGACGGCTGACTGGTCTCTGGTTCGTGAGTAGGGCTGGAGATGTCTTCCTCGGCGGGGCAGACGGAGAAACAGTCCATTGCTCTCCAACACCCACTCCACGAAAGCGGCAAAATCCTCCTTGGGACCGTTCGCTGGCAGGCGTGCCTTACACACGATCACGTTGGGGTCAGGTGATTTCTTGGGGAAGTCGTGGCCTAATGGTTAGAGAGTTGGGCTTGTAACCTGAAGGTTGCCGGTTCGATTCTCACACCGGCAGGAATTGAAGGTGGGGATTGTGAATGAACAGCACTCTCTCTGCCCCCAATTGCTCCCACTTGGATGGGTTAAATGCAGAGCACGACTTCACACCGCTCGCTCAGGCTGGTGATGTAGAATACGCAGAGCAAGCGATCCGGGAAGTGTGTAAGGCACGCCAGATCGAGAAAGTCCCTGGTATGGTCTTCCAGCGAACGGTCCTGTTGCAAGTCCATTCCGGGAGAGGAACGATAAAAATAAAAATAAACAGTGTATGAAATAGCGCACGACGAAGGAGTACAAACAAAGAGTTCTTTTTAATAATCCTCAGGGGCAAAAGGCACAACCAAACACAAATCCATAGCAGACAAAATACCAGAGGAGAGCACAGGCTTTAAATACTAGAAACAATCAAGGGGAAACAGAAACAGGTGTGTAGCTAATTAACTAATAACCATGGAAACACACAAACTAGGCAGGATGATGTAGACATAGAAAACTAACTGAAAACAGATCATAACTGTGACAGTAACTGAGTTACATCATTATAAAAGTAACTAATTACTAGGGAAAGTAACTATTGCATTGCTTTTTAAAACAATTTTCAAATGTCAAATAACTTGGATGCCCCAAATATTAAATATGATAAATTAATGAAATGGATACTAAATAAAATAAATTATTATTATAAAACATTGTGCATTAATCTACACTATTTATCTACTGACACTTAGCATCAGTCAGTCAAGCATTATAATATGATATTATGATAATTTAGCATTATATGACGATAGAACTTTAGTAATTAGAATAACCAAGTATGAATGTATATTTGTCATGTTGACCGAACTTGGGACTGGTGGTGGTGCTTATTTAGTGTTTGTCATTTAGTGTTTCTATAAAAAAAAGGGGGGAAAATGATAAGATAACAAAACTACCACGAATTCTACTACTAATAACAATATAAAACGCACTATAGATTAATAAGCTGCTGGGTTCATGAATATTAATCACGTAGTCTGCGTTCGCTCTAATTGATTTGCCGAAATCAAAACAGGGATGATAATAGGTGAGCGCCAGCCAATGAGATTGTTGTTTGCACATTATTTCCGCCCACTACCACAGAACCCGGCTGTTCTTAAAAGCTGAAGAATTCCAAAGAATCTCTGTTATTTTGACAGGAAATACAACAAAGAATATTGTTTACATGTATCGCGTCAATTCTGCATATTATATAAGACTCTCTCGCTCTGTATCTTTCTTTGCACGTGTGAGACAAAGCAAAGGCGAGCCACTCGCCGTTACACTAGAGTTTACATTAGCCTACGTCAAATACAGGTAGCCTACACTGCGCATCCATTCAGATGAACTGAAAAATAAAATCATAATAATATAATAATTAATTATAGTAACGCCGTATTTTATTGTCGGTAATGGCGTTGTAACGGGGGAAACAGTAATTCGTTTGATTACTCGTTACTAAAAAAAATAATGCCGTTAGTAATGCCGTTTATTTATAAAGCTGTTATTCCCATCCCTGGTCACCACAGGCTGGAGGTGTTTCTGTGGTGTTTGGGGTTTTATTGGACTGTGTTTAGCTAGCGCTCCGTCACCTCCTTACTTAAAGATTCCAGACACGTTGTTTTTCCTCTAGCGGTTCAACATGTGATAGGACGACAGTCTGGAGCCGATCCTGTTGTGGCTTGCTGTCTGAGACCACCCAGAAAGACGGATCAATGGATTGCCCACTATATAATCCAGTACCATTGGACTGTTGGTCTAAAAACAGACCCCTATTCTGTTTCTGTGAAGACCTGCAGTCTTCGAAGTCCTGACATTTGACTTACTGTTTATTCCCCTGTCGCTCAGTCTGTCTGCCTGCGGGCAAAACCTGTCAAAGAAGGAAAAGAACATATTTCTGCATGGATTTGTGTTTAGATTCAGGGAAAATAGTTTGTTATTGTGCAAACACTGAAATATTTACTACACCAAAATACTTTTACATACACATATCCTGATTTTATTTATTTTTTTTTTTTACTCTAGCACTCTGTTTTAACCCTCCTATAACCTGTCGTTTCAGGGGAACGTGACTTTTACCTGCTCACAGCCTCAACTGGTATCCACCACCTTCTTGAGCTCCAGCAGCAGTTTCCTGTCGCTTCCATTGGACGCTGCCACTGAAACGCTGTCGGTGACGTTCCAGTTCCGGACGTGGAACCGGGAAGGGATGCTACTGTCGGCCTGGCTGAGGCGAGAGTCGGAAAGACTGCTTTTGCTTCTCATTCACGGCCAGCTTAGACTCACACACCACAGATCAGCGCTGCAAAGCTCTGATATAGTCATCGGTGAGATGTCTACTAGTGTACATGTGTGTCTTTCTGAAGTTTGAATCTTGTGGGGTTTGAACCTACAACCTTCTGCTTGTCAGCCCAAATCTTTATCTCCTCATCCAAAAAAAACCCCACTTAATAATGTTGTAATCCAAAATATTATATTTATTATTATAAATATAACAATAATAATACAAATAATACAAATAATAATAATAATATTACAAATAATAATATTATTATTATTTGGTAACCCAAACCAAATAATAATAATAATAATAATAATAATAATAATAATAATAATAATAATAATAAATATTCTTCTATTATTATTAATAATATTTATTATTATTATAAAAATTATTATTATTATTATTATTATTATTATTATTATTATTATTATTATTATTATTATTTTGTCTCAATTATGCCAACTCTTAGTGAAACTATACCGGTTGTTTTGTCGCAGCAAACCGCTGTTGATACAAACGCCCCTTTAGTCTAATTATAATTAGCTTAAATTAAGAACAACAGATGTGAAAGGGAAGGCCCTCCAAGGGATAAATATACAAGGTTATGTGCTTGTCTTCATATTTGCGTCTCCACCATACAACAATGTGAACAAAATCCAATCCCGTGTGCGTACGTTCACCCTAAAAGCGTTTACCAAGAATTCAAACAGGATTTTTAGTTGTAAAACACTCTTTGGCAGGCACACCTGTATGTCGACTGAATTCTGGATGCGGCTGCCTGGCAGGCTGCCATCACAGACGGCAAACTGAATCTCTGCACGTCCCTCTCAAGGGGAATAGTGGATTCTCTGCCGGGCTGACATATGCAGATTAACTCGTTGAGCTCCAGCGCACAAACCCCAGATCTGTCAATCATTCGCCCTGATTAATGCGCAGCATTTGAGGCGTAACATCGCTCCGTGTCTTCCTCTGCCAGGTCAGGCTCTGAGTGATGGCCAGTGGCACACGGTGTCCATTAGCGTGGGAGGTTTCCAGGTTTCCCTCTCGGTGGATGACGAGCCACCGTCCACCATGCAGCTGAAGGACATCGCACAGCCTGGGAGGAGCGTGCTAATTGGAGGTAGGGTGCTAGTGCATTTAAACAAACAAACTAAGCCTTTAGTTTTACAATTAAAAGCATTGACTTATAATTTATGTGCAATGCAATTGTGTGGGCTGTAATTATAAAATCCACTTCTTTTGATTCTATATCCTGCAAGTTTCATCATGGATTTGTGCAGAATACACACTTTCACCCCAAACACATTTTATTTTATTTTATTTTATTTTATTTTATTATTTTTTTTTAATATGGCCCTATTTTTTGAGATTTATATTTCTTTGTATTAAGCTGTGTTCTGAGCTAATTTTTCTAAAGAACTATTAAAAACTGAAAGAGCTTATATAGTCAAAACTTAGTTACACAGGAGTTAAATAAACCAAATATATTGACAAAATTTAATCAGTGAAAAAGCTTTACTTCTAGTTTTAACTTGATTGCTTTTAACAACAAAAGAGTAGTTTTTGATTTATATGATTCTGTTTACATTTCTTACAAACTTTTATTTTAGTATCAGTGAGATACTTATAGTTTTTTTTTTTTGTTTTTTGTTTTTTTTAGAAATATTTTGAATTGGATTTTATTTGTATATTTTATTTTAGATTTCATGATTTCATTAAAATTTTAGTTAATAGCAGCTATTCATTTAGGTAATTGGTTTTGTTCTATTAAGTCTATATAATTTTTTAACAAATGTATTACAGTTTTAGCTTCTCATTTTAGTGCATGTTAAACTAAACCTTGGCAAGATGCTGAATTAAGTTTGTTTTTATATTTTATTGTATTACAGTTAAAACACTTTTTAAGTAGGCTAACAAAAATTGTGTTTTTATGGTTTTAGTTTTAGTTTTAGTTAACTACAGTGACCACATGCTTGGTCCACATGGTTACACTGCCACATTATTGAGATTCATTATCTATTATTTCTGTTGTAAATATTTTTCAACAGGTTGTCCATCAGTGTTAACCAATCAGGGTTGTCGGAATCCAACTCTGGCATATCAAGGCTGCATGCGCTCTGTTATCATTAACAACCAGCCAATCAACTTTTACCTGGTGCAGCAAGGCCTGCTGGGAAACTATAGCAAGCTCCAGTTTGACATCTGTGGCATTCGTGACAGGTATATATATTAGTCATTCTGTTTGAAATGCTAATGACGAGTAGCTTTTTAAAATAAATTATAGTGATTCACTCATTATGAGATAATGAGTGACACAAACAAGCACAGTTTCAAAACAACGTAGTGCAATAGTAAAATCCATGCCAGTGATTTGCAAGCTAATTGGGATTCATCTTTTTTGCCTGAAACTTCAAATGTGTAAAAATGTTTCACACCTCACCCATGAGGATTGATGGTTAATGCGATGTTTATGTGAATAAAAATCTAACCTCATACAGTTTGTTTAATGATAGTTTATTCTGCGTGAGTGCAAAAGCCGTGGGCACAGTTTAAAACTGCAGCATCAGGCAAGGACACAACCTTTGTAACACGTTTGATCGGTGTTTAACAGTGTGAAATAAATTAGAAGTAATTAGCAAGCTGAGAGACTCGAGATCAAAGTTTAAAAGGAAAACTGCTTTAAAAGGTACTTTTTGAAGATATTTTTGGACAATGCATCGCTGCTTTGCACGTGTTTGTGTTCTCATTGTGCAAATGACACCAAAGTACTCTACACTGTTGCTTTTACTGTGAGCGAATAATGACAGATTTAAATGAATAGAGGGAATGAGCAGATGAGACAGTTCCTCCATTATCCTCCATCCCTTAGCATCCTGGCCTGTTTTCCATGGTCTACTTTATGGCACACACAAGCGGGGGATAAACAGGGAGGAATAAATATGAGGCAGAATGGCAGCGAAAGAGAGACAATGCTAGGCAGGTTAGGATAAGAGCATTTGGATGGTGGGGAAGCCATTCAGGTTAGGGTAAGAGCATTAGACAAAGAGAAAGAAAGACAGAAAGAAAAGCTAATGTACCAAAGGATGGAGGGATGGAAAAATAAAGGAAGACTGAAATAAGGAAATAGCAATGATAAATTGATGAAAGAAAGAATGACGAAATTATGTATAAAAGAAAAATAATGGATTGACGAATTGGTAAAAAATGACAGAAAAATAAAAAAGAAGGAAATAAAGACTAATGTACTGAAGGATGGAGGGATGAAAAAAAGATGGGTAGAAGAAAAGAGGAAATAATGGATTGGTAATTGGTAAAAGAAGGAAGGATGAAAAGATAAGAGGATGCATTGAAGAAAGAAAGAAAGAAAGAAAGAAAGAAAGAAAGAAAGAAAGAAAGAAAGAAAGAAAGAAAGAAAGAAAAAGAAATAGGATAAATAAATGAAGGATAGATGGATGGATGGATGGATGGATGAAGGGGTTAAAAAGAGGATGAAAAAAAGAAAGCAAGAAAAAAGAAATAGAGATAGAAAAAGAAAGGAAAGAAAGAAAGAAAGAAAGAAAGAAAGAAAGAAAGAAAGAAAGAAAGAAAGGATAAATGAATGAAGGATGGATGGATGGATGGATGAAGGGGTTAAAAAGAGGATGAAAGCAAGCAAGTAAGTAATAGAGATAGAAAAAGAAAGGAAAACTAATGGGACTGAAAAAATGGAGGGATGAAAGAAATAGGTAAGGAAAGAAGAATGGCTAATTTCAAGGAACGAAAAATATGGAGGGCTGGAAGAAAGAAGGACTGATGGGTGGACGGATGGATGAAAAAAAAAAAAAAAGAGAGATGAATGAAGAAATGGAAAGAATAGATGGTCGAATTAATGAAAAAGGATAAGAAAAAATAGATGAACTGATTGAGAAGAGAGAAAGAAGAAAGAAACAGATAAATGGATGAAGGATGGATGGATGAAGGGGTTAAAAAGGATGGAAGAAAGGATAAATGAAAGTATGGAAGAAAGACTTACATAGGTGGATGCATGGAAGAAGGAAGGAAAGAGAAAAAATTGCTAGTTAAATTAGGATAAGAGCATTAGACACAGTGAAAGTCAAAAAAGAAAGCCATCTAGCTAGTCAGGTTAGGCTATTGCATTAGACAAAGAGAAAGATAGTTAGGGGACAAAAGAGAGATAGCCAGGTTTGGAAAAGAGCATTACTGAAAGGGAACGCTAGCCAGGGAAAAGGAGAGAGGGGATGAGATCGTAAATTCTCTACTGTCAATCTCGTCTCTGCAGGTCTTTCTGGCAACGTACTCCACATTCTTCACCGAGCAAATGCTCAGACCTGGCACCTGGGCAAATGACTGTTGGCAGGGCCGGCGTGGGGATGAATTGTGATTTTAGCTCTGCCAACATGCTGTGAACATTCCAGGGGGGAAAGGCAGTTCCAGGCATGCATCCATGACCCACTCAGACTGATGTGACCTTGTCAAACTAAATTTGAAATGCTCTTTTGGCCAACAGTCACTTCAGAATTAAAACAGGCCAAAATTATGTTGTGACAACTTTAATTGTTCACAAGAAACCAACTTGGCCTTTATGGTAGCAGCTGTTGAATTACAGCATATGTTGTGAAACATTTACATTTAAGGTTTATTCTCTCTGGCTTAATTTTCTTACTCGATCTTAGTTACTTTGGACCTGGATTCAAGACCAAATTGACTGACCTTTGAGACTGTGAGAGTACATACTCTCTTATGCTGATTGACAGAAAAGTTTGTTGAGTGTTCAGAATACAACACAGGCTAGCTAGCTAATCCTAGTTGTTACTGACAACTTTTTGACACCTATGAGTGAAATACCCAAAATGATTGTGATGAGTTGTTGAGAAGTGCCCAGAATAGGGGGCACATCAGGGTGATGGTTAGTTGTGATGGGTTGATGACCAGCATCCAAAGTAGGTGTGTGTCAGAAAGAGGGTTGTTTCTGATGGGTTGGTGAGTGACATCCAGAGTGTTTGCATGATCATTTGTAATTGATTGGTCATCAGCTCATTGAGTAAGAGACATGTTGTAATCAAGGTCATTTCTGATTGAGTAATCTGCAGCATCCAAATTAGAGGGATGTCAGAGTAATAGAAAGTTCTGATGGATTGGTAAGCAGCAACCAAAGTAAGGGCATGTCAAAATGAAAGTAAGTTTGATGGGTTGATAAGCAGCATCCAGAGATAGGGGTTCATATTAGTGATGGTTACTTCTAAAGGGTTGCTGAAGATCTGTAGGGAATGTCAGAGTGGTAGTTAATTCTGATGGGTAGGTGAGCAGCATCCAGAATAGGTGCTTGTCATAGTTCTTGTAATTTCTGATCAGTCAGTAAACAGAATCCAGAGTTGGGCCACGTCACCACTCCTTCCGCAGGGGAAGCCTTGAAGGTTAGCTCAAAATGGTGTAGGATCCTGACAGTCAGACAATAGGTAGTTCTTGACTGAATGGAATTCATTGAAGGAGTTGCCTCAGTATGCTGAATAAATTCTGATGGGAAAGTGAGCAGCATCCAGAGTAGGGGAAAGATGTAGTAATGGTTATTTCTAAACAGTTGGAGAGCATCCAGAGTAGGAGCATGTGAGGGTGGTAGTTAAAAGATCAGTTCACTTATAGAATAACAATTTCCTGGTAATTTACTCACCCCCATGTCACCCAAGATGTTCATGACTTTCTTTCTTCAGTCGAAAAGAAATTAAGGTTTTTGAGGAAAACATTCCAGGATTTTTCTCTATCTAGTGGACTTCAACAGGGACCAACTGGTTGAAGGTCCAAATTGCTGTTTGAATGCAGCTTCAAAGGGCTCTACACGAGTTCTTTACTTTTTAACCACACATGCTTGTCTTGCACTAGCTTTGTGATGTGCGTCTACGACTTCATGCATTGCGTAATCATGTAGGAAAGGTCATGCGTGACGTAGGCAGAAGTAGTGACAAACTCCATCTGATTTTCTCCTCCAACTTCAAAATTGTCTGACATTGTTGTTTTACGTCTTTTTGTAAAGGGTGTTTGATTTAGTCTTTGCACATTTGTCTTGTAAACATTGGGTCAGTACTTCCGTCTATGTCACGCGTGAACTTTCCAACCTGATTACGTAATGTGTGAAGTTGTGGATGCACATCGCAGAGCTAGTGCAAGACGAACGTTTGTAGGTAAAAAGTGTTTTTTTTGTTTGTTTGTTTTTTTTTTTTAGACAATGACCGATCCTTTCACTAGATAAGACCCTTTTCCTCGGCTGGGATCGTGTGGAGCCCTTTGAAGCTGCATTGAAACTGCAATTTGGACCTTCAACTCGTTGGTCCCTGTTGAAGTCCACTATATGGAGAAAAATCCTGGAATGTTTTCCTCAGAAACCTTAATTTCTTTTTGACTGAAGAAAGAAAGACATGAACATCTTTGATGACACGGTGGTGAGTAAATTACCAAGACATTTTTATTCTGGAAGTGAACTAATCCTATAATTCTGATGGTCGGGTGAGCAGCATCCAGAATAGGTGCATATTGTAGTGATGGTGATTTCTGATCGGTCAGTCAACAGCATCCAGAGTAGGAGCATGTCGACCGAGCCTTTCCCGCAGGGGAAGCTTTCAAGGTTAACTCAAAAGGGTGTAGTAGGCATGTAATCTCGACAGGCAGACAGGGTAGTTCAGTTTGAATGAAAGTCATTGAAGAAGATTCCTCAATACGCTGAACTGCTTCAATGTTGAAACAGCTCATCGCTTTGTAAATTGACTGCCTTGACAGCGCCTTCAACACATTTGCCCAGACATAATCATTTTGGTGAAAGTTATATTTGGAATTTGCTACGGAAAATGGGTTGTACTGTGAGAGAAGTCATGGGAATATTGTGACAGGTAGGATACTTGCCACTTCCCACTGATCTCTCCACAAACACTGTGGTCACAATATCGAACTTGTGCCAAAAATTTGTTGGCAAGAAAGGTCCATTCTCTATTGTCAGTAGTGTAGCAAAGTATAAAGCACAGGTCACACAGAAGTCACTTTTAAACCAAGTAGCTTTCGGTTTGTCATCACGTGGCCAACTTAATCTGGAATTTACGTGGAACTTAAACATGAGGAAATGTTGGGGAAATGTTTTGTCCTCACAGAAAATTCCTGATTTCTATTGAAAAGACTGGATTTCTCCCTCAAAAAATTGCCAAACAATGCTAAATATGACCACTTTAATATGCGCAAGTTATTCATATTGACTTTTATTGATTGTTATGCTTTTTCCAGTGGCATAGGTTGCCATTTATTCTTACGTCCTTGTGATGGATGTTGCTAATTCTTAAAGGTTAGACCCAAAGTATTATTGTCATAGATTGGTTAATTTTGATTGGTTGGTAAGCAGCACCGAGAGTAGGGGCACGTCATCTTGCAATGATCCTGAACGCTGTTGACTTATGACTGTCTAGCCAAGCCAAGGACAAAAACATAAAGAATCATTTGAGGGACAAATGAGCCTTCGAGATGCAGCATCATTAAGAGCCACATGAAGCTTGTTGAGTACCAAGGCTGAAGAGGATGTGCCTGTTTTCGCTTCAGTAAAGCCTATCAGCCGGAGTAAATGAAGATAAGCGAGGCCAGTTGTTGGTTTTGGCTGTCCTCTAGAATAAGTTAGAAAGTCTCGAAAAGGTACATTCCTCTCTGATGGCCTTTGATCACCATCCTAAATCATTTGTGTAGACCTAGACTAGCGTGCTTCAGACACTTTCTCTCTGTCTCTAGCTATATCTAGCCATCTCCTGTTTTTTTTTTTTCCAACGCTTTCGTTGTCTCTTTATCACCCTGTCTAACCTATGGCTAGGCCCGAAGTCCCTGTCCTCGCCAGCTGACTGCAATTTGATACGTCAAGACAGATCAATAGAGATTTGGACAGCGGCCACTAGGCCAAGACACCTCAGCTCCTGCCAATAACCCCCCCTCCCATTGCTCTGAATAGCACCTGTGGGGAGGAACTGGTTCATGGATGAATATATGTAGCCATCCTTGTTGATTGATGGAGAGGGGTAATGCTACCCACGTTGCCCTGCTCTTCATGAGATGCATAGCAGAAATAAGCAGAGAATGAAATGAGAATGAGAGAGTGATGGTAATCTTTAATTACACTCGCTCTGGCTGAATGAAGATTCGCACCATAGCACTTTAGATATCCTTTATGTCACTATCCACGGCTTCTTAATTAATTTTTAATTTCTTAAATTTTGGTCCTTTTTACCTTTCTGTACCTTGATTGGCCTTTTTACTCTTGTGATTAACCTTGCAGAAAAGACACAATTAAGATGTATTCAAACGCATTTCAGGGTTTAACAGTCAGGTTTCATCCTGCATTGTTCGTCGGTTAGCACTGAGATCAGCCGTCACCAGTGTAGATCGACCTCTGCTGAGTTTCAGAGACGTCCGCAATCTTGCAGCCAGTACGGCGAGACGGTTGTTACTCCTGTCCTCCCTTCCCTCATCACACTTATTGTGCATGAACCATTGGTTTATTTAAAATGATTTAATGTCGTAATGTTATGCCTCTAAAACACCTCGAAGACGTCATTGTTTTGGACTACTGTTGTAAGTAATACAGCGTTTCTAAAATCCTGTCAATAGATAATGCAGAAATATAATGGCGGTTGATGTTAATAAGGTTACTTTAATTTTGAGTTGAAAAATAAGCGTTACCATTGGTATACGTCAAGATGTTCTCAAGGGTGACTTATAACTTCCACAACACAAACTGCCAAATGATAGAATTTAATATAAAATATACTAACGTATTTTGAAGTTCAACTTCAGTCCGGTTTCATCCTCCACTGTTCATCCGTTAGTGCTGAGATCAGCTCACGCTGGTTTAGAATCGACCTCTGCTGAGTTTCAGACACGGCCGCAATCCTGCGGCCTATGAGGCGAGACGGTTGTCATTTCTCTCCTCCCTTCCCTCATCACACGCTACATGGATATGAGTTATTTCTGCCACAATGGAGTCTGACAGCTGTGTTTTCTTCTTCTTCTCATTATCCTGGTCTTTTGTTCCTTCTCTCTACTCTAAATTAATCAAAGTAGCAATCAAGCATCATAAGATTGTTTAAAGTTCTTTTTTCCACACCTCTGCAGGTATTAATATTTTGTACAGCATTTGATTACTGGATTCAATTATTCAATTTTCTCCTAGTGACAGAAACTATTACAACATTAACACCTTTCAGTTTCAACAGTCTTTGTTTTGCCGACAAAGAGGCGCTTCAGAAGAGATCATAATATTAGAGCTAAATACATACCCAGATGGTTTTGTTGAATTATATTTTAACAAGGGAGTTCAGTCGTGTTACAGTTTTAATTAGCATTTTTACATGCAGGTATTCAGCATATGCTTTGCATTAAATCACTTGTGTATTATTGACTTTCGCAATTTAATTTCAGCGAAGTTTCCTTTCTGAAATTATTCGTTTGTCAATTAGGATCCAGTAAGGGATTTTTATGAGTAACACATCATATGGATAAAGATTGTTTACCTGCTGATGAGAGAGAGATCAAACAGTAGATACACATCTCATACACAATTAAAATGCAGGATGTCGCATGTACGTTAAGAACTTGTTGATCAAGAGTCGCTAATAGTTGATATATTGCTTGTACCCTTTTGACGCATCCCAGTAGAGACAGCAAGAGAAAGTTCAGTTCTTGGCTTCAGATTTAACTTAATCACATTCACAATCTTTCATCACTTGTCCACCGTCCTCATCCTTGAGTGCGCGTTCAGTCTGTCGCAAAATTGATGCCTCCTTCGTGAGCTTTCAGCCTCGCTCATCTATTTCCTAATAGTCACTTGTGGTTATTGATTGATGCCACGTCCTTAAATTCCTCTGGGCACAAAATGCATTACCGTTCGGTATTGTACCATATGTCGCAGTGTGTCGTTTGTGTGATTTGTGTAATTTGATAATGTATTTTCCACCCTGCTATAAGTACCGTCAAAGTTTGATCAGAAATCTTATTTATTTTCCTGCAGATGTCTTCCTAACTACTGCGAGCATGATGGAGAGTGTTCTCAGTCCTGGAACACGTTCTTCTGTGACTGTTCGGGAACAGGATACACGGGAGCCACCTGTCATAACTGTGAGTCGACTACAACGATTACAAAAACATTAAATTGCTTGTTTGTTTTTTTGAGAAAGTACCTACAAACTCTTTCAACTATTTCAGGTTTTTTGCATTGATGAAAAATAGATTTAAACTTACTTATTTTTCAGTTCTTTTGAAGTTAATACTCTTTAAAAATGCAAAGCAACCAAACGGGTTCTCTACAATACCAAATAAACAGTTTTCCTTCTTTGATGATGCTCAACATGAGCTGACTCGAGGTTTTTGTTGCTGTTTTTCTGGTTAGCCATCTTTGAACCCTCCTGCGAGGCCCACCGGCTCACAGGAAGTGCCTCAGGCTTTTTCTCAATCGATCCTGATGGAAGCGGACCGCTCAAATCCACTGTCGTCTACTGCAACATAACTGGTGAGACCGCTGTAGGATAAAAAATCGAGTGTTAACATGAATACTGCAAGTGTAGGATAAAAATAGAGATGCATACATAATGTACATGCAGTTTTTTCATGTTGTATGTGTTAAGAAAACATTCATCCTTCAGTGAATGCGATTTCCTGTTCACAGCTATGTTCGAGCTTGCCACTTTATTTTTAAGACTGTTTATAGTATTTTCTAGTACTTTTGGTTTGTTTGAATCTCATTGAATATTACAATAATGTTTAAGTCGCTGATGTTAGTTAAAGGGATAGTTCACCCAAAAGTGAAAATCATCATGTCGTTCCAAACCTGAAAGAATTTAAATCTTCTGCTGAGCACAAAAGAAAATATGAAGAAGATATTTTGAAAAATGTGAATAAACAAATAATTGACAGTAGCCATTGACTTCCATAGTATTTTTTTTTCCTGGAATGTCTATTTACACTAAGTGAAAATAGCCCACTTTGTTGGCAGAGGCTATTTACACTAACTCCATCCACCAGTATGTGGTTGGGCTTGACAATATTATAAAAACCACTATCAAGCAACACCTTCAGTGGCATAGATGGTAAAACGCATAGCGCAGTCTTTTTGACGCGATCAACTCGAATTCAAATTCACCTTTTGCCAAACTCGTTCTTATCCCTTTTCACATCACATATCACATCAGAAAGGCATTTATTTTCAATAAAAAGGAAGGAAATAATCGAAAAGTTGAAAACAAAGTATCAGGTAATGTTAGGGGTAGGTGTTGGGAGGGCTTTATTGTCCCACTAAGGCAGCATCCATGTAATAATTTTAATAACAATGATAATCAACACTTATTGCGTACTGTTTTATAATGTACTACAATACTTAGGTGCAAATATTTGCCACTATTTGCAATAAGTAGTATAAATAGCAGAAAATACAACTATTTTTACATAGTGTAAATAAAATCTATCTCTATTTGCACTTAGTGTAAATAGCATCTATTGTTAAGAAAATATGCTATTTAAGGTCAAGTTAAAACATAAATACACACTGCCTTACAAACTTTCATCCGACATAAAAAAAATCAGATCAGGTTCGATTTTCTCCGTTTTCGCATCCATAGCAAGCATTTTGATAGGAAAGGATGACAAATAGGAAAAAAACGAAAAAATGCATACGAAAATTTCTAAAAAAAGACTCAGTGTGCAAGGACCTTTACACTTAATGCAAATAGCTGCTGCCTCAAGGGTGATTTGATTTTCAGCCTCCACATCCTGGTCAACTTCCTTAAAAGTGCTTGTCGGAAGTATTTTTTCAGATTATTAACTTTTTTCAGGATTTTTTAAAGATACAGAGCTGTCGGGTTATGAAAGCAGTTTTCGACCAGGGGAAATCTGTTTGAATCCACACCAATGCAAAGTCATTAATCAGAGCTTGAACTTGTCCAATTGCTGATGGATGTTGCGCTGTCTGCCAGGGCTGTCTGGGTCCCAGGGTGCAGAACGATGGGTCTGTCCGGGGGAAAACCACGGTCGGGCCCGCTTTGCTGGACCGTTATACACACTGCTGTATTCTGTGAAATATTACTCATCTCCTGCAGAATTGTGATAAAGCATCGCTCTCTTACACACACATTCGCTGGCGCGGGATCCACTAGAATAAAGTGCCATTGACTTTGTCCAACCTCAATTAGAAATGCCGCATGAAATGTAAATTACTGTACGCTTGGCATACGCAGACTTAAGTGCCTGCTGGCTGAGTAAACACGACCCCCCCGCTGAGGTGTTTTCCAGATAAATGAAAGCTGACGTCAAAGGTGTAGCGAAGATTGGCCTTAAGTCTGGGTTGGAGGAGACTTGCTGCGCGGATTTATTTTTAAAGCTAATTGAAGTCGCGCTCTTTTCTCATTAAGGTTTGTGTACGTTATTATCTGGATTACAGCTCGCTTTTGTGATTGAATGAACTATGAAGTGCTATGAATTCAGTTTAGTATGGGATTGACTTTGATAGTGCAAAAAAGATGGGCGATGTGCTGCTTACTACTTGCTGTGCGGTGTATACTACAGTACGCTGACTGCAAAAATTGCATTTTCAGTGAGTTTTGAAATACATATGGATTATTTCAGATATTTAAACAGGTTTTTCATATTTTCCAGATGATAAGGTTTGGACTGTAGTGAATCACAACAGCACAGAGATGGTGAGAGTTCAAGGGTCGTCGCTTCAGAAGCCTCACGTGATGAAGTTCAACTACAGCACGTCTCTGGAACAACTGCGGACGCTTGTGGGCAGGTCTGAACAGTGCCAGCAGGAAGTTGTTTATCTCTGCAAGAAGTCCCGCCTCTTCAACACATGGGGTGGGTATTGAACAACTTCAGCACTGTTGGTTTTTGCTTTATGTATTGAGGTTTTGCTCTCTCCATTTAAGTCAGTATATAACGTTTCACAATGCTTTATTATTTTACACTATTATGTAAAATACAGTGTTATTTTATTATTATTTATATTTATTATTTTTTTTTCTATTAATTTCTATTAATATTTTGCTTTTATGTTTATTTTTTTATTTATTTATTAATTTTGTTATGTGCTTTCATCTTTCTATTACTATTTAGATTTCATTTATTTTTAGTTCAGTTTTAGTTTTTTTTTTATTATTTTTCAGTTAGTCATTTTAGTGACTCAGTTTATATCTTATTTTATTTTATTACTATTTAGGTTTCATTTATTTTTATTTCAGTTTTAGTTTTATTTTTTATTTCCATTTAAATTTAGTTTTTCTATTCAGTTAATCATTTTTGTGCTTCAACTTAAACTTATGTTATAGTAGTTGCCAAAGCAATGATCTAATTTCAATTTAAAGTTTTTAATACAATATTTATATACTATTGTGTTTCAGTTTTATTCCAGTTAACAAATATTTTTAATAGTTTTAGTTAACAATGAAAATCCTGATAATATATAACTGATCATTGCTTAATGTCATAATGTTTAATGATTTATTAATGACTGAGTCACTTATTAATGCAATGGTGAAAATAGTGTCACTTGATATTTGTTGATACTTTGTTGATGTTCCTATTAAACTCATTCACTGATCATTGTTCAGTATTCAAACAGTTCCTCTGCGTACGTTCCAAGTCCTTATTCTTGATTAAAACGTCTCAGCTCACTGGATAATTTACCTAAAGTGGAATTTGTTCAGATCTATAATCTGACTTGACCCCAGTCTAATTACAATATTAATTGATGGGAAATGGCATTTATAAACTAGCCAGTCCTAGAAATTGTTCATCAGTTTGTGACGGGCACAGAGATATTTGCATAATGAGATCTGAAGTTGGGTCCAGTTCTTGCGCTCTGGTGGCTGTAGAGCAAAGGAACAATGATTGGGCTGATTTTTCCTGGGGGGATATTGAGTAGAAAGGCTAAACATGTGGAATAATGATGGCTGGATCTTGTGGGAATATCTCCATTGACTTGACTCTTTTCAGATCTGTTACCCTCAGAGGATCAGAGGAATCAGTGACAAAAACCTCCAGCTCTTACTTATGTGCAGTTGCCAACTGTATTTTTGAGATTATCATTATTTTATTTTTGGTATTTTTTCAAATTAGAAAATTGTTGTTGTTGTTGT
Source organism: Spinibarbus caldwelli (assembly GCA_039654775.1). NCBI lineage: Eukaryota > Metazoa > Chordata > Actinopteri > Cypriniformes > Cyprinidae > Spinibarbus > Spinibarbus caldwelli. The sequence goes on along the minus strand of CM077230.1, from coordinate 13,726,034 downwards.
TGGCAAATTACTGTATAACCCTTTTTAAATAAAAAATGTATTTTTATATTATTTTTAAAATTTATATATAATATAATATAATATAAATTATTATAATATTAATGTAAAAATAATTAATTTTAATTTAAATTACAATATTTTCAAATTGACAGTATTAAATTGATATAAAATATAAACTTTTTTTAAATTACAAAGGTTATTTATTAAATTATTGGATATTTTATAGGATATAATAGCATTAAAATATAAACATTATTATTATTATTATTATTATTATTATTATTATTTTATTTTTTTATTTTTTTTAAATCATTGTGAAATGTAATTATTAATGTAAAAATAAATTAAATTAAATTAAGATATTTTTAGATTGACTATTAAATTGATATAAAAAAATAAACTTTTTAAATTAAAGGTTATTAATTAAATATTATAGAATATTTTATAGGATATATAGCATACAAATATAAACATTATGTATGCCATATTATTATTATTATTATTATTATTATTATTATTTATTATTAGTATAAAACTAGAACTAAGATTAGAAAGACGTAACAAAGTAATACATTTGCATTTGTCAAATATAAAGTCAAAATTACTTTTTTATTTTATATTATTGTTTTGTCCTTGTTTGTCTAAAGTCAATTTTCATTTTTGAATCTTATACAATATTTTATTCATATTTTTCAAACTGCTAAACTATTAGCCATCTTTTCTTTTTCTCTCTCTTTCTCTTTTTCTCTCTATTTGTTTATGAATGTTGTAATGCTTTCATGTCTGATTTAACGTAAAACATGTAAGTGTAAGTAATTAATAAAATATCTTTGGGCAAACAATGTTTATCAGCCGCAACTCAAAAATAGTCATTGACTGTCAGTATTAGCCTTCTATATTGGCACATCCCTAAGGCGTTTTTTTGTTATCAAGAAGTGTTAGATGTCACTGGCGAAATAAAGAAATGTGTTTGCTCCAGATGGAACGCCCTTGTCCTGGTGGCTGGACCGGGCAGGAGAGAGAAGGACGTACTGGGGTGGATTTCTCCCCGGGGTGCAGCAGTGCGCCTGCAGTCTGGATGAGAACTGCATCGATATGAACCACTTCTGCAACTGTGACGCTGACCACAGCTCATGGTACGAGCCATCACTGTCTGCCTGTTTCTACACTGGTGCTCTTTCATATTAGATTTTGTGTTGTTTGTTTGTAATCTGTTGAATATCATCTCAGCACATGTTGACAGTATCAATAACTGTAGATAGTGAGAGCAGCCGTGTAAACACAGCTATTGTTTGCTTGTAAACAGGGAGAATGACACAGGAGTGCTGTCCTACAAAGAGCACTTACCAGTGACCGAGATCTTGGTAGGAGACACAAACCGAAGCGGGTCAGAAGCCATTTACAGAGTGGGATCTCTGCACTGCTACGGGGACAGTACGTAAGCATACGTATCTCATTTTATCACACTTTAGAAATGCACAGAAGAGCAGATGTGCAAGTGAATTGTAACAAAATGGATGGGAATATGTTTATTTCTGTTGTGGTGAATGCACATTGAAAGTTTTACAGATTTTACAAAAAAAAGGATTCATCTTTTTTTTTAACCATATGTAATTAGCACATTTAGAAACTTTTATCTTTTATTTTTATTGACATTTTAAGAGATATGTACTTTTTTTATAGTTACAGTGTTAATTCATTCAGTGTAATTGTTTCTGTCAGTGTATTAAAATAATCATGTTTAATATTTTGGACTTTTAGCATGTCAACACATTCAGTTTCTTTTTAAGTGAATTTGTTACATTTACATTTACGAGTCTGACAGATGCTTTAATCCAAAATGACTTGCATTGCAAGCTATAATTTTATCCTGGGAATCAAATTCATGATCTTCTCATTGTTATTGCCGCCTTTTATTGCTTGAGCAACAGTTGTTGCTGTCAGTTTAATAAATGAATCGATCATGCTAAACCTTTATTTGTGCATTTTTGTAGTTAAATTGTGCATTTTTAACACATTAGTCCTATTAATACCTGTTAATCCGTCATATTTAACAATTCTTAAAATTGTGTATATCTAGAACTTGCAGTCAGATCTTGTCTTCACACCTTAGCTAGAAAAGAGTGATATAGTTCTAGCTAAATTTCTGATAAGACTCCTTAAATTCCAAGTCATAATTAAGTGTTATTATAAGAATATTTGAATGAAAACCATAATCAGTCTCCTCTTTCCTCAGGGTTTCTGTGGAACGCCGCTTCCTTCTACCAGGAGTCGTCCTACCTGCACTTCCCAACACTTCAGGCTGAGCTCAGCGTCGACATCTCGCTCTATTTCAAAACCACGGCTCCCTCCGGGGTCTTCCTGGAAAATCTGGGCACAAAAGACTTCATTAGAGTGGAGCTCAGTGGTGAGACCTCTTATATTGAGAACTAGACTTTCAAAAAAGTGAAATAACTTTTCAAATTAAGAAGAGTTAAAGCTGCAGTCCGTAACTTTTTTTGGTTAAAATGATCCCAAATCAATATTTGAGCAAGTACATAACCAACCAGTGTTCAAAACTATCGCCTTACTTTAGCCCGATTCACAACGGTTAGCTTATAATAATGTTTTCTAATTTGAGTTGTACGGGTAGGTTTTCAAGCATGTCACTGCGTCATTACGTCACGTCAGTAAACATAAAGAAGTTGTCCCGGCTAGTAGGCTATCGCATGTGAGGATCATGCAGGTGGGAGACCGTTTAGCCTTTTCTCACAGCAGCTGGAATAATTAAATGTATCATATTGATGGTGGCTTGTAATCCAGAAAGGATTATGTGTTTATGAAACACATGTGAATGAAATTAAATTATATTCCAGTTTTAAATTTGCTTCTGATTACAGATAGCCTGGGATTACGCAAGATTTGTATTTTAAAGAAAACCAGTTCAAAGGGAGCATAATTAGCTTTTTGGGTTAAAATCATTTCTAAATATGAAATTCAAATGGCATGGCAATTAGATTAGACTGTACAGAAATTGAAATCTACACGTTAACATTAATAATTTGAGAATAAAGTATAACAACAATAATAATTTGCACGGTTTGATGTGATATGAGCTAACCGATCTTTAGATTAAATCTCCATTGGTAATGCGATTTATTGTAATGCTTTTTTCCTCGGTTGGTCAGAACAAATGTGACAGACTTGTTACTTACTTGTTCAGATGGCAATATCTGGTGAAAATTCTTATTTGGGTCATATATTCCAAGATGTAGGCTAGAATCTGTGATTGCGAAGTACACTAAACATCCACACTGGTGCGTGACTGACTGCCACACATTCACCTCAAAACATTAGATTCATCCGCGCTGGAGCCGCGCCGATGCACAACCCCACGCAAGGAAGATAATTCCGCAAGCAGCTGCAATTCCAGGTTTTCAAACAGAGATGGCGATAAAGAGGCAAAACTTATGGACTGCAGCTTTAAGAATGCTGTTTATTTATTTATGCGGTTGGTTTGTAAAATATGACAGTGTATATTAAGTGGACATTTTTTCCTCTTCCTACAATTATTTACATTTTTAATAAATAAAAAATATAAATAATTGTAATTTATTTTTATATTAAAATTATATTTGTATATTAATTATTTTTATATTTTTAATATTTGATCACTTCATTTAAATAAATTAAATAATTACAATTATTTCTAATAAATTATTTAAAATAGATTACATTTTTACTATTTTTAATATGACATATGACCATATTTTTATTTTCCTATTTTTTATTTATTCTATTTATTTATTTTTTTCCATTAAATATGATCTGAACATGTTCCCTCACAGGTCCCCCTCATATTTATGCCGTGTCATTAGTATTTGCAGCAAAGAGGAGAGGACGTAGTCAGTTTGAGTGGAAAAAGCAGTTTTAGTGAACTGTGCCGCTGAAACCATCAGCTGTGTAATTACTGTACACAGTTCACTGAGGCTGTTCATCTTCATCATGCTGCCTGCCTTCATATTTATTTTTATATATATTTTTCCCCCCAAGTAGAAGGATCATTTTTTCACCAAGATTTGCCAAAATACATTGATTTATGTAAACAAGGTAGTTGCATTACAACGAGGTGTTGTAAGATGGTTCAAAGAACAACTTTGCGCTTACATATTTAAAAAAATATGTGTTTAAAATGTATATATTAAAAACAATTAGTATTTAATAAATTATATACACAAATTCCTGTTGCATATGTAGTGATTTGTGTGTTTTGTTCTGAATCCTGCAGCACCCTCCGTCGTGACCTTCACGTTTGATGTAGGTAACGGGCCGGTGGTTCTGACGGTAAAGTCTCACGTGCCGCTGAACGACAAGCAGTGGCATTATGTCCGAGCGGAGAGGAATGTGAAGGAGGCGTCGCTGCAGGTGGACCAGCTGCCCTTGCGTTTCCTGGGGGCCCCGTCTGAAGGCCACACCCACCTTCAGCTCAACAGCCAGCTGTTCATTGGTAGGCACCGCCTTGAGTGACAGCTCTGTGCCAGCGGGGCGTAAGAGAATAATATCCCTGTACCTCCACACAGATGCTGCTAATAGAGTTTACATGCTAATTACTTCAATATTAAATTAATTTTCATAATTAATTTTAGGTTTTAGATTAGCGCTAATAAAGATTTCTGTCTCTTTTGAGCTTAATTTTGGTATACTAGTGCTAACAAAGCTTCCTGTGTTTTTTTGCGCTTAATTTTGATGTACTAGCGCTAACAAAGCCTCTTGTCGTTTTTGCACGTAATTTTGATGTACTAGCACTAACAAAGCTTTTTGTCTTTTTTGCATGTAACTTTGTTGTACCGGCGCTAACAAAGCTTTCTTTTTAAAATAACTACATTTTTGTCTGTGCAGGAGGCACAGCATCGAGACAGAGAGGATTTCTAGGGTGCATCAGGTCATTAAACATCAACGGGATGACGCTTGACCTTGAGGAGCGGGCTAAAATGACCCCAGGAGTCAGTTCGGGGTGTCCGGGTCACTGCAGCAGCCAAAACAGCTTGTGCCACAACAGGGGCAAATGTATCGAGAAGAGCAGTGGCTACGTTTGTGATTGCACACATTCGGCCTATGGAGGACCCAACTGCAAGAAAGGTCCGTTAATATTGGCGATAAATCTTTTGCACTAATATTGAATTTGTTTGTATTGACTGTACACATGGTTTCTGAAATATCATTGGTCCACCACAACAATGTCGTAAAATACCGAAGGATTTTTTTCTGTCAAAGGATTTTCTTTAAGCGCTGACTTTTCAAATTGAGGGTGTGTCAATGAAAAAATCTTGTTTGAAAAGAATTGCTAATATTCATAATAAGTTTTCATTGTGACTGTTGACTGTAGAATTAAGACTGCAGGTTGCATATTCTGATGAAGAATAATGCTTGTTTTTTAGCCATTTTATGAGGCCACACCCTGTTGAAAAAAAAAAACAGCATATGCTGGTTAGGTATGTTTTGAAGCATGACTGCTGGTTTGAGCTGGTTTAAGCTGGTCCTAAGCAACTAGCTCCTGTTCAGGACCAGGTTAGGACCAGCAAATGACCAGCTAAGGACCAGCTTAAACCAGCTCAAACCAGCAGACATGCTTCAAAACATACCTAATCAGCATATACTGGTTTTTTTTTTTGGTTTTTTTTTAAACAGAGCAGGCTTGTTTCACACAACTATTCTCTTCAAATTTCCCATCATTCTATGTGGCAGCACAAAAATAATAAAATATTAAGTAAAAAAAAAAATCATTTGCGCTTAATTTTGTTGTACTAGTGCTAACAAAGCTTTATCTTTTTGTGCTTGTTTAACTTGCGTTAACAAAATGCTAGCAAAGCTAGCAAAGTCTTTTTTACACTTAGTTTTGTTACATAAGTGCTAACAAAGCCTCCTTCCTTTTTTGCGCTTAATTTTGTTGTATTAGTGCTAACAAAGCTTTCTGGTTTTTTTTGCTCTTAGTTATATTATACAGCATTTACGCTAACAAAGATTCCTGTCTTTTTTTGCACTTACTTTAGTTGTATTAGTCTTTTTTGCGCTTGTTTTTCAACAGCCAGTTATAATATCTTAAAAGCAGGTTGCTCAGTGTTTAACATCATACCAATATCTACACAATAAAATGTCTTAAACAGTTGAGATATTCATAAATAAAATAAGATGCTAATTGGCTGATAATTGACCAACACATCTGTCTGTGGCTGACACAGAAGGTTTTAGATATTCTTGCAGTTCAAGGGAACAGTTCCTCATCAAAAACAGTTTGTTTCAACTTTGTTATCCTCCTAACTCCTCTACTGCATATCAAAGAGCGTTCCAGAAGGAGGACGTTTAAGAGCTCGGCAACCTTGATTTCTGAAGACTGCGTTGTGCCCGCAGATTGCACCTGATCAAAGCTGAGCTGGATAAAACATGAGATGTTCAGTGCAGTTCTGCTATTCTCTGTCTGTCTCGCTGTCTCGGCATGGCTCACATCCATGACTGTGAACCGCAGTTGTTTGGATGAATTTCGCTCAAAGGGTTGCAACCTGACCAATCCCAGCAGACCCTCCCTGCCCAGCACGCTCAATGCTAAACCTCTCTGTTGTCAATAAGCCTTTATCACATTTGATCCTCTGATATGCCAGACAACCGAGCCATTCAACGCTCCGTGAATGAGACGGCGTTCTTGGCTTTGCGTTTTCTTTATTGGACTCTAGAGGGATGGTGTTTCTATTCTGATAATATTATGAGTAAATGAACACCATGAGATGCCCAGGGGTCGGTTTCAGTCCAAGCATAATTTTGCATTCATTTAAAGTTTAAATGATTCATTTCCTCTGCATGTTCCACTCCGTCCATTCAGCGCTGTGTCCTTGGTGTTCGACAGCACATTAATATGCTGATAGGGAAACAAAAACACAGCCAATCACCGTCTATAATCTGCCCACAAGCGTTTGCACCAACATTTTCACACTCTTGTGCTTTCTTCCTTTCCAGAAGTTTCTATGTCCTTTGAAAGCGGGTCCTCGGTGACCTACACCTTCCAGGAACCGTTTTCCGTGATGCGCAACCACAGCCGTCAGTCCTCAGCTATCTTCGCCCAAAGCAGCAATTCACGAGAGAGCATCACCTTCAGTTTCCTCACAACTCAAACGCCTGCCATGCTTCTGACAGTCAACACCTATCATCAACAGTACATGGCCATTATTTTGGCTCACAATGGTACTAACATAATATTACTGTTTTTTGCTTTTGCTTTTTTTTTTTTTTTTAACTGCAATATGGGTGATTCTCTCAAAACATTTTTAGAACATGTTTTGCTTATACTGTATATCATCTCAAAATAATAAAAAGAATACAATATATTTAGTTTTTTTTATATATATATATTTTTTAAAATACATATTTCACTTCTCATTATTATGCAAAAAAAAACATTATTAATGCAGAAAACCCACATTAAACCTCATTAAACTATTCACTAATGCAAAAAGTATAATTATTAATGCAAAAAAAATTACATTGTTATTTTTGTTATATGGACTTTATGCTTTTATGCTAATCGAAATGTAAATATGTAATATTTTTAATATTAATATCCTATATATATATATATATATATATATACACACACACATATATATATATAATAAGAATACATTATATTTTGATTAAAAAATAAGCACATTTTTCACTTATTATTGTGGGGAAAGTATCATTATTAATGCAAAAAACTCATTACTTTCATGTATGTTGTATAATATAATGTTAATTATTATAGTTTGTACATTAGCAGAGTAGTGTCTTTTTTTTTTTTTTGGACTGCCTTAAATTTATGCTAATTAAAATTTAATGTATAAGATATATGAAAATTAAAACCACCTTGAGATTTAGAAGAATATTATGGTAATGAGAGTGCAAAAAAAAAAAAGGTCCTAAAATAGGTTTTTATAATAGGTATTGGTTAAATTTAGTTCAAATAAAGCCTACAAATGAGTATTATCAGAGGATAATAACAATGGCAATACTGAATGCAGCAGGAAAATTGTATATTTCAGTTTTATTGAAGATTTTGTCCTGTTACGGCTTGTGCCAAATCACAGTGCAGTATTGGCCAATCAAAGCTGTTTTTTGATTACCTTCAAACTGTCAGTAGATGATTACAACAATGATGGTGATGGTGATGATTGGAGAGCAGCATCCTTTTCTGTGTTCCTCATATTTCAAAACAGCGGTCAAGCTAGCAATTACCCTTATCAGTGGGGGAAGGAAATGAGCCATCCAATGCGCTGTGCTGACTTGATTCTGTCTTACTTATGTCTCAAATTGCCTGCATTTCTTGAGTCTCATTGGCGTCCCGCAGGGAGTTTGCAGATTTGGTATCGGCTGAACAGAGAGAAAGAGCCTGACATCTTTACACCAACGTCCATTAATTTGGCCAACGGAGAGCTCCATAGAATCCAGATCCATAGAGAAGGAAGGGACATGTATGTCCAGGTAAGTTTTGCATATAAATCAAGGCGAAACAAATTTTGGTCAGTTCTTTGGCAGTTACTAACCTTTTCAATGAATATTTGCACAGTTATGTGTCAACAACATTATTATATTATTTATTCATGAAACATGAGTAGAACAAAATTCTTAATCATTTACTGAACCTAACCAAGGCAACGTACATAAAAATGTTTTATGAACATTTTTGAAGATGTATGTTGCAGGCATGGAACAATTTACATAAGTATGGTTTTCCAACAAATTGCCCAGAAATTCAGTTGAAGCTTTCATGAAACAATTTACATACAAATAGTTTTACGAACAAATTACAGAGATATTAAATTAAAGATGTGGGTCGCATTCATGCAACAATTTACATACAAATAGTTTTACAAACAAATTACATAGAAGTTCAGTCAAAGGTGTGAATCACATTTATGAAACAATTTATGTGCGAGCAGTTTTGCGAATAAATTACACAGAAAGTAAATTAAGGATTGTATTTTGTGACACATTTTACATTTTGCACACATTTTAATGCATAGGCCACATTTTTGTGAGAAATTATGTAAAATTGGTATTATGTATAATTTGCATAAATTCGAAATAAATGTGTTTTACACTTTACATAAGAATGGTTCTAAAACACATTATATTCTGGAGACAGTTTACATAAGAATGGTTTTACAAAATAAATTACATAGAAATTTAATGAATGCATCAATTTTAATAAGAATGGTTTTACAAACGATTTAAAAAGAAAGTTTGTTCCACTTGCATTCCTCTCAATTGATTTAGATCAGATTTGTTTTCAGTCTGAGTTAAATAAAGTACCCTGATGTGCATGGCTGATGATACATTGAAGTTTTGTACCCCGGTAGCACAGACTTTATGAGCAGTGCTTAAACTCGAGGATGTCATCAGTATTCTTCACGCAGTGTTGCAGATTAACACGTGGCGGCTTTTGTCTCACACCAATAAAATATTTGGTAGAATCTTGTGAATGTAACGCCACATCTCTCTCCCTTTCTCTCTGTATCCTTCTCCTTCTTAGATTGATAAAGATACCAATCTGAAATACAGCCTGTCCACGGACAAAGAGTTGATCACGATAAGGTCTTTGACATTGGGGAAAGTCACAGGTAGGCGGTTTAATTAAACTCCAAGATTAAAGCTGTGGGTTTGCGAGCTTGTGTTTAACTGACTAATTCACCACACCGAGCCACCTTGAGATAGTTTGATAGGCAAGAATCCTTCATTTAGCACTAAATACACTAGTTTGCTTTAGTTTAGCATTATTTGTTCAGCAAATAAGAACTTCCTGAGGTTTGGTCTTCTTGCCTCTGTCAGGTCGAGCTGGTGTAGATGAGGAGGTTCTTCAGGCCGGATCGAGAGGTTTCATTGGCTGTCTGTCTTCAGTTCAATTCAACCATTTGGCTCCTCTCAAGGCGGCCATATTGAATCGAGGCAGCTCGTTGGTCAATGTTCTTGGTAACCTGGTAGAGTCAAATTGCGGAGAGCTGGCTGACAAGTCTTCTTCCAGATCTTTGTCAGGTTGGTTAATATACCATCTTATGTTTTCAAGAAACGGCAAAATGAATGGAATCAGTGTACAAACAATAAACTTTATTCACAGATCATGTAGACACAGGAAGTAGAGGGAAAAAACTTACGAATGCTGCCCAAAGTGACTCCGCTGTAATTGGAGGTACCTTTTCAAACCTTTTACAAATATTCTCACAAATATATCTTGTCAACTTTCGTTAAGGTATCTTGAAGGTGCAAAAGATGACATTAAAGGTGTGGTCACATTAGCAAAAAATTTCAGGGGCAAAAAAAGTCCATCATCCATCATCAATAATGTAGCTATTTATAAGCATAACTCATGAGTTACTTTCAAACCAAGCAGCTTTTTGTTGGGCAACATGGCAAATACCCGTGTCCAATCTGTGCGGGAAAATCTTTCACCTTCTTGCGAAATTCCTAATTGAGTGGATTCCTACTGAAATAACTGCATTTCGCCTGTGAAAATTTGCCAAAAATGTTAAATGTGACTGCGCCTGTGACCGTTGTAGAAGTTGCGTTTAAACTAAGCAGCTTTCTGTTGGTCAATGCAGCAAATCTATGTGACAACTTGAACCAGTTGTGAAATCTGAATGAGGAAATATTTTGCCTTTGTGCATCAGCACAAGTGCCACTTACTTATTCTGTCTCTCGTAGGTTTGATAGCAGCAGTAGTGCTCATTACCCTCTGCGCCGTGGCCGTGATGACCCGCTTCCTGTACCGCCATCGACACGAGCGTACCCGCCAGATGGCCTCCGTCAAGGAGAAAGATCACCAGCCCAGGCCAGAACTCAGATACCGGGCCGAGTTGGACCTACACAGTGCCATGAGAGACAGCAGGAAAGAGTACTTCATCTGACCTGTGGCATACGAACCTCGTGACCCCCACTGAGTCGCTGCGACCCTAACGTTCGGTGCCAACTCAGTGGACAGGGATTGGGGACAGGAAGTCAGCTGAGCCTTGTGGACACAGCCAGTGCCCTTCACCTTCCCAACCACTGTCCTTTAGCATCCAGGATTCAGGGAATGGAAAGTACACAACACAGATACGTTGAATTATAGCGGGACGCAGGCAGCGTGGCGTATTTTAACAGACTGGGTTTATATCGGTGGTTCTTTGCTGCGGTTTTAGACAAAACGTTCCCAAGAGTTAGAAGATCAGGTGGCTTCAAAGCTCAGAAGCTGTACCCAAACATGGCCTTCAGCCCTTCGTAGAGGATGGAGAATCAAATGTTTGAAGCGACTCTTTTGCTTTCAGGGCTAATTATTTAACCAGACAACAAAGAGATTACAGAATCGTTTGTGTGCACACACATGCAAATCACTCTGGCAGACAAACAAACACTCGACGGTCTCCAGTCTGTGGACCGTGACCAATCAAACGGCTCTGGTGCGGTACTAATCCAGGACGAATGGTCTTGTTCAGCCACAGGCAAGCACGATGTAGTGATGCAAATAAAGTGGGTGATGTTACCATTGGGGCTCTTTCACTTCCTCCTTCCTTTGCTCTGTTTCTCCTTCATACATTCACTCCTTGTTTCCTTTCCTAAGGACTACTTGAAACGGCATTCGTAATGCATTTAGCTTAACAGTCATGTGACAATTCGCAGAGAGAAAGAACAGGAAATATGACTTGATTGTATCCATGTTTGGGTTGTGAAAAACAGTGTTATGTTTCAGAATGGAGGCTAGCGATTGGAGGGGAGGGGTTGATGATAGCATTTGAAAAGGAGGCGGAGCAAGTTATTTCATTTAGATAAAAGTTCCCAAAGACTTATTTTATTATTATTTGGAGTAATTTCCACTGAAGAATCATTCAGAATAAGATCATTTAATTATGGTTATGTTATATATTTCAAAGTGAAACTGAAAAAACCATAGGGTGGGATTTTATTTAGTGAGATATGATTGGATCGTTAAAAGTAGGAGTGATATTGGTCAATATTATTTTTCCTGCCAACTTGGTTACATCAGCAGAAAAGTTGTGGAATAAGTTTTATGAAAAACACTGATTCATGCACAATAAAACCTGGATCATTTATTAAGAAATTAGGCATACATAGTGTCAATTTTCATTTCGATTTGTAAAGACCTCATAAAATGATTTGACGCAGCTTTTGAAACTGGAAATTTGGAGTATTTCCTGTTGGTGCTTTATTTTAAATAGTAGAAAGCATTTGCAGAATACTTTGCAGGTTAAATGATGTTGCTAATCAGCTGTAGTTGGTATCTGGGGAAGGGAAATTCTCATTCTAGTGGATTTGGACACAAATCTGTGTAGTTCTCAAGACAAGTCCTCAGTCTTCTTGATCTGTTTTGCTAGAATTGACTGTAAATCAAGAATGGAAATTTGAAATGCATAGAGTGCTTAACGTTTAGTCAACTTTTAAAGGTGTGCTACCATGTAAATGGCCTCAAAGCTAGATAGACCTGATCTTACAAGTCACGGAACTCCAATTTTGATTTCATAGGGTCTTTAAGTATAGTTATACGGTCAATTTTGATTTTATGTTGTCTTTAAAATCTAAAACTCAGTCGTTCAGTGCATCTGTTTCTGGTGCTATCACTCTACCACACGCTCTTACAGATTTACTGTTGGAAGTGTACATCTGATACAGTATAAAGATTTTCCAGGTCCTAATGTGACTCCTAAAATCTGAAGTCAGTGATTGGTTCAAAGAAATGTTGTTCCAGAACCAAAAAAAAACAAAACAAAAAAAAAGAATGTTGAAAGGATGCTCTACTTGCATTTATCATGTTAAGTGAGTCTTAAAAACAAAAGCGCACATGGTTCTATCTGCTGATAAAAATAAGCTCTAAAAACATTAAATTCTTGTTTTCCAGAAAAAATGAAAACATTCTTAAATCAACATTAAAAAGCATAGAATATAGAGAATATATGAATTAAGTTTAGTTTTATTACCCTATTGACAGTTCTGTTGTTGATGTTTCTTGAGTTAATGATGAATCTATATTTTATGCTAAATAAATAAACAAACAAATAACTAAATAAATGAATAAATGGATATATTCTTAATATTACCCTAAATACCTTAAATATTTTGCTTTATTTTTACTAAAAATAAAGTAAATAATAATATTTTTAAAAATACTGAAAATACAGATGTGTGTGTATATATATATATATATATATATATATATATATATATATATATATATATATTTTTTTTTTTTTTTTTTTTTTTTTTTTTTCATATATATATAATATTGCATTTCAAACTCCCAGCAAATGCTTAAGAACCTGACATAAGGCCCCAATGTTCCCCAAACAAGTAAGAAGAGACATTTAATTTTATGTTTACTGGTGTAAAGTCTCATATGCTGATCAGAAATGGCCATGATGTGTTTTCCGGGAACACAAAGTTCCCTGTGAATCATAGTTGCAATGAAAGGAAGGTTTCGCATTGGAGTGCATCAAACCAGTCCACAATAAACTCTTAGACTGGGAATATGAGAATTCATTCTGTACTGGTGGGACTTGATTTTATTGCATTATATTCCAGAGGAACCAAGTAATGGAGTCAAAATATCATTCACAGCCTTTTAAAGGTTGCCAGGTCTTTCCCGTATAAGCCTCAAATATGTCTTAGATCATATTATGATTGCTTCCTCACCACTATGAGATATAATCTAAATATAATTGGTTCCCGGACTCAACATGATAAAATAAAAAGGTTCTGAACAGAATAGCATAGGAAAGGGTCAAGATGTGCAGATTCCTCCGATAATACCCACAATGCACCAGAGCGAAGCTTCGAGGCGGTATCTAATCATCGCCCCACCCAACCCCCTCATTTGTCATTTTCAGTGGCGTCAGGACAAAGAATCAGTAATGCTAGATATTTATCTAGCCGTGATCTATGTAAATGTCACTCCCGTGATGGAACAGAGATGATGGATCCTCTCTCAAACAGCCCTGGGCTCAGAACTGAGTCCGATTTACAGCTAAATCCATCTCAGCATGGATAAACACCAGCCGGAATGTTGTACCTCGATTGGCTCATTCCTCTCATTAGATTTCGGTGCGTCTCACCAAGGTAATGAATCCTCAATCTCAGATATTCATGCTAGCAAAACTGAAATGAAGCGGGATGGCTTACCGAGCAATTTTAGTAGCTCACAGGAAGTTTAAGCCACACATCACGAGAAAAACAAAAATGGGAGCTTTTTTAATGGTGGCAGTACATCCACACAGAAAAAAATGTAGTGAAGAAACCATTTTCACTCAGAAATTGCTAGTAAGATTTAGAAGTAATTACAAAGAAATGGCAAGTAACACATTGAATTAAACATTAACTTTTCATCAATAATTTTTGTTTTATGACTTTGAAAAATCATCTTTTTACAGTGCAGGTGTGTAGCCACCATAACAAATGCAGGGGAAATAACTATAATAATTATAAAATAATTAATAGGAATATATATATATATATATATATATATATATATATATATATATCATTATCATATAACATTAGTAATTTTGTTATTTGCAGTTGTTCTTTTTTTTTTTATGTCTTTATAGCTTTCTTTTTATTTCAGTTTTAGTAATAATTTTGACTAAATTAAAAGGACATTTATGTATGAATCAATCAATCATTGCACACAATCACTAATGCCACTCTAGCTATCCCATTTGCCTGCTTTTAAATTAAAAAAAAATCATTTAGTATTACTGGATGGACATTAATATTAATGAGTCAGGTTAATAAGGCTTATCAATTCATTCCTACAGCCCTACGTCAGTTGAGAGCTGTTGGTATTGTGAATTTTCTCCGAAAGGTGGAATATGAAGTAGTAGCTGCTGTATTTGAAGGACTGGGGTATTGTGTTTGTAGCCGTGGGAGTTGTGTTATGCTGTTTTGTAGATGTTTGGTTTTAGCTGAAATTCGCAGAATTCACCAAGCTGCTGTCACGTAAGACACAAATCTCGCTTCCTCCATAACAAGCCAGAACATCCGCCACCCCAGAAAGCACTAACAAATAACCCACCTTTCACAGAGCTAAAATCTTGTTATCCGAACAGTCTTGGTTGCATTGCTTCAGCTGAATGCCACGGGTCTGCTTGGATTCTTATGTTTGCGGGGGAAAAAAAAAAAAAACATTTTTGAAGTGCATTTAAAATCTTTAATTAACACGACAAATCACTGACAATGTTATGGACTATAATATACACTAATGACTGATTTTGAGCTTGTTTTATATGGTTAGAATTATACAGGTGTATTGTAAATAAATGTATATTTAATAATAAAAAACAGAGACTTTTTTGGTAGCTTTATGTGCTACATTTCTGTGTCGTCTTTTCTTCTAAACCACTTATTAGTAATAGTTATGTTAGAAAAGATCTTGACATGCATTGAGAATCTGTCTTGGTTTTGACGAGAACAAACAATGAGTTTTGTTCTCGTGGGTTTGCGTTCATTAAGCAAGTGTCAAGTGTTAGAAATGTCTGATCTGGAACTGTATAAAGACCAACATGGGAAACACTGGGTTTATTTTTGCACTGAGTGAGTTTTTTTGTAGCTCAACAGCTACTGGGCAACTGTTTGCAGTGTGAATATTCTTGAAAACGTCTTCCTTTTTGTTTTATGGATGAAAGTACGTCTTGCAGGTTTGGAACGGGTGAGTACACACAATTTTCATTTTTGGGTGAACTATTCCTAGTCATTTTTCTGTCCTTGGTAAACATGAAATGCTAATGATAAAAATCAAAGCCAATTAGAACATATTTGATGTTTAAAATATCTATATTGTGTAGGGCATTTGCACCAATGAGATTTCACTGTGGGACCTGAGACCAATCAACTAGAGCTAGAGTTGGAATTTTGACTCACGTGGCTGGGGCAAAAAATCAGATTAACACGTACACTCTTAAAAATAAAGGTGCTTAAAAGGTTCTTCACAGCGATGCCATGGAAGAACCATTTTTGGTTCCACAAAGAACCATTCAGTCAAAGGTTCTTTAAAGAACCATCTCTTTCTTACCTTTTTATAATCTGAAGAACATTCTTTCCCCACAAAGAACCTTTTGTGAAACAGAAAGGTTCTTCAGATGTTAAAGGTTCTTTATGGAACCATTTAGACAAAAAGGTTCTTCTATGGCATCGTGAAGCACCTTTATTTTTAAGAGTGTGCTATACAATAAATAAATGATCACCACCATCTCATACGTGGTTATAATACCATGTTTTTCTTCCTCAACATTTCATAAAAGAATCCATTTTGAGCTGCATAAAATCAAATTAAAGATTTAAAGAGACATACACCTTGTCCTATGTATTATTATTATTATTATTACATTTATTTGAATAGGGACAATACAATAGACATGATTCCAGACAGAGACTGGAAAAAATGCACTGCACATAGAGATTATAGCAGAAGCTAATTTGCATCTCATGTCCCTAGAAAGGCTTTTCTAAAAAAATCAATACATATATAAATAACCAAAATAATTATAATAAAATAGCTAACTATACCTAAAACTATCATAACAAATTCATCATACAATATCTTCATACATTACAAACAGAATACAGAACAACAACATACCCAAGTTTTATAGACTCTTCCCATCTTAATAAATAACTAGTAAGGAACCATATAAAAATTCAAATATGTGTACAGGTCTGATTTATTTTAAGCCAGCGTTTAACTGTCAATGTGAAAGACTTTATATCATGTCATATCACTTTTGGCAACATATTAGTTGTGACCCCTTTACAGAAAATGCTCTTTGCCCTTGTGATGTTCTACAAAACCCAATCCTACAGTTTCCAACCTCTGTACTCCTAGTGATTCGTCCTATTGCATCATGTCTATTTACCAAATTACATAAAACAGAAGGTGCCTTATTATGTAAACATTTAAAAATCAGTTTCACATATGATTTTTTTTTTAAATTTGTAAAATTAAGCTTATGCCATTTCTTTAAAATATGACAGTGATGCCATTGGTTTGGCTTTTTATCCACTATTTTTAGAGCCCGATTATACAGCATTTCAATTTTTCTAATTAAAGAATCACTAGTTTGAGACCACACTGTAATACAATATGAAATACAGGACAAAATCATTGTATGCAGAAACAAATGAGCTGCCTCAGTAATACCTAATAAGTTTAAAACAATTTAAGTTCATCTTAACTATTTTTGACAGCCTATTTATGTGTTTGTTAAATTTGAGTTGTGAGTCTAGAACTACTCCTAAAAAACTAACTTCATTTACCTCCTCTATTTCTTCATTAAGTACCTTAATTTTTAGTTTTTCTGTTTTCTTTCTATTAGAGAAACACATAAAGACGGTTTTCTTAACATTTAACGTAATATTATTGTCCTGGAGCCATCTAGATATCTTTTCCATTTGCTCATTTAAAAGTGCAGCAACCTTAACTGATGACTTAGCAGATGTATATATTACTGTATCATCCGCGTAGAGCTGACATTCAACATCTGGACAACTACATGGCAAATCATTTATAAACAAACTAAAAAGCAATGGACCTAAAATAGAGCCTTGAGGTAAGGCCCTTTTATTCCTTATAAACAATGATTTTGTATCCTCAATTTTTACACACTGTTCCCTTTGTTTTAGATAAGAGGTAAACCACTCAATTGATTGCTTACTAAAGTTAATTGTATTTAGTTTAAATATCAAGATCAAGTGATTAACTGTGTTAAAAGCTTTTTTTAGATCAATAAAAACAGCACCCGTTACATGCCCCTGATCCAAAGAAGATTGATCCTTTTCTAAAAAATAACAGATAGCCGTTTCTGTAGAATGCCATGGTCTGAAGCCAAATTGATGCTGATGAAGGAGTTTATTACTTTCTAAATAATTTATTAATTGTTCAGCCACAACTTTCTCTAAAAACTTAGACATAACTGGTAAAACTGATATTGGACGATAATTTGAAATCATATTAGAATTTCCTGATTTAAAAATTGGTGTGACAACAGCCTTTTTCCAAATGTTTGGAAACTTACATTCTCTGATTGATAAATTTACCAAATGGGTTAATGGAGGTATCATCAAGGAGCTATATTTTTTTTAATAAAATTAATATCTAAATTAAAAATATCCTTTACGGTTGAATTTGGTAATATTTTTATAATTTCAGTTATTTTATTTTCATCAATCTCCTTAATATTAAATAAATTTAATGCCTCAGCCTCCACCCTATTTTCTAATACTGTCAATTTGAAATTTTGAGCTAATTCATCTACTGAACGAATAAAATATACATTAAATTTGTGTGCCAAAGTAGCTTTATCATTTATTACTTTACCATTTAAATTGAACTCTTTAACTACATTTTGATTTTGAGTCTTATTAGCTAAATTATTTAGTTGTTTCCGTAAGACTGTACTTTGTCCTCTAGCACTCTCTATTAGTTGATAATTTTGACTTCTGTAATTCTTGTATTACTTTATTTCTTAAACCTCTGTAAATTAAATTATCTGTATTTAGTTTAGAAGATAAAGCAGTTTTTAGCATATTATCTCTTTTTTTTCATAAGATTACGAATGTCACTGTTCAGCCAAGGTAACGATATTCTTTTTCTTGAACTTTTCTGAGAGGTATAATACTTATTTAACAAATTGGTCAAATTTTCCATTAAAGAAGTGCAACACTGATTTATTTCATTTAAATGTAAAATATTACCCCAATCAGCATTGTTCATTTCCAATTCAAACTGACTTACTCTTGATTTTGGTAACCCAAACTTAAATCTATTGGGTCTCTGATTTTTGAACTGCTGTAATCGTTGTTTAGTTAGTTTCCTTGCTGTTAATACCATATTATGATCTGATAGACCTGTCAGTAGATTATAAGTTTTTATGATACGCTCTTCCCTATTTGTAAAAATAAGATCTATTACAGTCCTGCTATTTCTAGTAATTCTAGTTGGTTTTTTAATTAACTGATGAGAATTGAATTTAGTTATGATTGTTTTTAATTTTTGTTTTCCATTTTTATCTGCCCAATTTATATTAAAATCCCCATAAAATATTGTTTCAACTGAACTATCAAACATTTCCAATAGAGCCCTCATATCATCATAAAAACATTGTGTGTGATGGCGGATTATACAGAACCACAATATTAAATTGCATACGAGGAGAAATGTAGTCAGGTCTCAAGTATTATCTTTTACTGATTTTTTTTGTTTTTGTTTTTGTTTTTTTTGTTTTTGTCACTGAAAGCGAAATATTCCACAATGTCAAAAAACTACAGCCAATCAGAACAGAAATACAGCTATATGCAGTAGGATTTTAGTCCAATGACATGTTATAGATTTTCATGCATTACATATCAAACATAAAGACCAGAGGTTACTGTACACTCTTAAGAAAAATGGTTCTAAACAGTACCAGAAAAGGGTTCTTTGGCTTGTAACAATAGCAGAACTCTTTTTATAGGGTTCCATAAAGAACCATGCTTTTAAAATGCTATATAGGTTAAAAAATAACCTTTTTAACAACAGCTTATTTTAATTAGTATTAATATATTAATGTATTTATATTATTATTAATATTATTTGTATATATTATTGATTAATATTGTTTTTTTTTTTTTTTTTACACCTCTATCTGCCTGGTGTTATGATATCTTGTAGTGTCTATTAGGGTTTTACATAAAAACATCAACATCGTGTCATTTAGGTACTTTTATTTTTTTATTGGCATGTGAATTTGTAGCAAAAATTACAGTCTTCTAACAACAGTTATTAGCAGAATACATTAATAAATGACAATTGACGTTGAACATAAATAAATACTACAAGAAGTAAAACAAAATACTGAACTGAAGACCAAGTTCCAGTGAAATACTGTATTTTAATAATCCTCTATGATGCCTGCAAGTCCATCATTATGTGTATTTTGGTGTGATTGAGTGCCAGTGTCTCTCTGCAGATGATGAGGTTGTAGGATGTGATGCATCTGAAATAAACAATTGAGTTTAGAGTTACAATGCGTCTCCTTCCATTTGTTTTTGTAAAAACAAAAAAAGGACCATAAATTCAGTATTTTTGTTACTTACTTAGTGGTGAAGGGGAGAGAAGTGTCCTTAACTGAACAGGGCTGGTCACATTTACATGTTCTCTTAAACTGAAAAGAGAAAAAGACATGATATGAACCAGTTACAATTTGAAAGTTCAAAATTATAGACATTTTAAGAAAGAAATCATTTACCTGTTAAGAGTGTGTTGACAGTCTGTGTAGTTAGCTGAACTCCAGAAAATCAGTAATAAGCCATCTTTTTTTAGAGTGTAGCCTCTGTTAGTAATAAATAAATAAACAACAATTAAAAAAAAAAAATTCTAACAATATGGATTATAAATTCAATGTCTCTGTTACTTAGTTAGTGGAGTATGTACTTAGTATGTTTGTTTGAAAACCAGACACAATTTTAAAGTTAAATTTGTATTTAAATTTAAGAATGAAATCATTTACCTGTTGAGAGTATGTTGACAATCTGTAGTTGATCACTGAGCTCCAGAAAATCAGTAATGAGGTGCTTTGAGAGTTACAGATTTGAAAAAGAAAAAGGCGGGAATAAAGAACCCTAAACTCTGACACAAAGAACCATTTCAGCATTAAAAGGGTTCTTCAGGATGCTATGGTTCTAAATAGAACTGTTACTACATGTGAAGAACCTTTGAAGAACCATCTTTTTTTAGAGTGTAGCAGTCGACATTTTATCGCATCATATCTCTTTATGATAGAGTTTTTCTGCCACAATATTTCGTAAAAGAATTACGTTTTCGAGCTACAGAAAGAGAGATACTCATTTTCTTAATGAGTCACAACGCAGCAAATTTTGACTGTGTTTTTGTTATTGTTGCTGCGAAAAATTGTGATTGCGAAAATTATGATCCAATCAGAACAAAAATCTAAAACTAAGTGTAGCATGGTTTTAGGCCAATGAGATGTCATTGTGTGCAGGGCTACCTTGTACAAACAAAATAGATGTCTAGATGTATGACGCCATTGACTTGCAAAACTAGTTCAAACAAAACTTAGTTAAAGAGTTTGCTTAAAGTCTGCTAAAATGTAGTCCCATGACAGGTTTCACTGTTAAAGTCAATTCTCGGTTTAAGAGAAGGCTTCATGTATCAGTTTTCTCTAAATGGAAGTGCTGATCTAGAATCTACTACTATCCCATTGAATATGATCTCTTGCAGTTGAACCTGGGACAACAGTCGTATTCGAGTTTCTTCATACCGATGCAACAAAGCTTCAGACGCTGATGTTGAAAGAAAAAAAATAAATCAAGACCAGTTAAAAGCTTTTGAAGGAGAATTCCGCATCCGATGCAGGCAGCACTTTAGGGACTGTATCAGGTATCCGAGTGTCAGGGAAAATAAAGTCCAGGTGAATGTAGCGAGGTAATTCTGAGTCCCTAATGCAGAAAGACAGACAGGAAGGGATACTGTGTCAACAGCAACCATCTAACAAGTTGTAGGACAAAAGGTTGAGTGTATCAACTAACGGAGAGAAAAATTGAGGCCTCTTTTTATTTCCCTTTTCGCCCTGTTGTGGAGGCAGATAAGGTGGGATTCATGCCACCATTTTTACTGAGTCATTTCAAATTTCCATCTCTTTCTAAAATTAATATTTTCATACGTTTTGTCTTGCTCATGTCGTCCTCTCTCTCTTTCATCCGTCAGTATGGCTCTTTTAGTGGGCGTACGGCTGTTGAAGTGGGAACTGTACTTTTATAATTCAAGTCTTTAATGAGTAGACAAGTAGACGGGAACATATAGACTCCCACAGTTTGCTGTTTGCAGGTGGTCTCCAGTGCCAGGTTTCAACTGTTCGGTTCAAACCAGAATTTGATTCCACCCCTTCATCTTCAAGTCCTGCAGGTCATGTTTACATTTTAGTATTTTGCTATTAACATTTGTACATTTGCATTATCAATGTCATTAGTGTAGTTAGGTAATGACTGTGGAACATATGGAATCAGCTTGACTGTTATACTTGTTTCTGTATTTAGTTTTACTACCAAACCGCAATGTGTGTTCGCACTGCATGTTATTTCCATAATGTGAAGTATTTATTTATTTATTTTTTTATTTAATGGTATATTCAGTTGGAAAAAATGTTTAAAAATATTACTGGATAGTGAAGTGTCTCTATATGAGAGTCAGGGGTCGAAAAATAAGAGGCCTTAATGATGTCTTCAGAACTAAACGTTATTTGGGGGCAGAGTAAGTTTTTATATTTTGATGAAAAATTACTAAGATAAGAAAACGTGTATAGTATATGACCAGAAATATTAATTAGGAATGAATTTTGTACGAGATTTTTTTTTTTTTCAAATACAATCTTGCTGATTATTTTTTAAACTGAACTTCTCTTGAATTATATGTCTGTCTTTAGATTTCTGATGCTCTTGTTTTAGATTTTTATTCACAGGTTATTTCTACAAATTCAGGGAAGCCAACAATTATCCTCCAAAAGAGTTTACGTTAACAGATTCTGAATTTATTACTGCTATGGATTTGCATTCAATGCAGTTATATTATTGATTAATATAAAATAACACTGGATGAAATAATATTGATCAAACATTGTAGTTTATGGATTTGTATAAGATGAAGTATTCATTTTAAGATCCAGTGTGGCAAACATTGCGCTAAGCTCCTTATGTAAAATGGATTTTTATTCTGATTGAAACTTTTACCTGAAAACAGAAGCTGTTTATAATGTTCTCCACTCCTGAAATATGAAAATGATTCCCAGTTGCGTAGTTTATGCAGAACCACATGAGAGCTCGACACATTTGCTAGAAGGTGTTTATTTTATCGCTAATGCTGCGCTGCTGCTAATAACAACTTCCCACTACAAGCTAGAGAAGGGTTTTCTATTTATACTGTATTAAAAATGCCATTTGGCTCATCTTACTTATCATAATGTTATTGAAATAGGTGAAAAATAGTGCTGTTTGCAGTAAGGGACTGCTGGGTTATATGACAGTTTAGCATTGCATGTATGCTAATGTGTTAGTTTGGAATGTGTTCATATGCAAAACTAGCAGTAATTTCAGCTAGCTTCCAAAGCATGATTTTATTTGTCGTTTTCAAGCTTCATTACATAAAACACCATGTTCTTGCCTAGCACATTAAAGCAACAAGACAGGGCCGCTAGTTTGTATTTATCACATTGTGCTGGTTAGCCCACAGTGAAATCTCATTCGTCCAAAAACTCACTTCAAATAGCTGTATTTTAATACAACATGTGAAATGTACATTTTGCATGTTGTACCCATTTTCTACTTTGTACACAGCCGGTGTCATGCCATGCTGTTAGCATGATGCTAGCAATGTAAAATGTATGTAACCTACTTTGTTTTTAAAGCAAATCCTGTGTAAAAACAAGCCATTCTTCTTTGGAAATAGTGTAAACGTATAGTATATGCTAGCATAGCTAGAGTCAATGTTAGCAGAATCACATAGCAATAAACTGTGCAACTAGCTGCAGTTTCAGTCATAAAAACTCATGAAAATCCATTTATTAAACTAGTGACTCCTGCTGTTTAATAGAGCTTGAAAAATGGCTGTTAGTTTGATGCTAGAAATGTCAAATTTATGTACCCTACTTTGTTTTTAACGCAAATAATGTGTAAAAACAAATCAGTTTGCTTAGGAAACAGTGCAAATGTATTAGTATATGCTAGCATAGCTAGAGTCACTGTTAGCAGGGTCACGTAGCAATAAACCATGTGCAACTAGCCGCAGTTCCAATCACAAAAACCCATGATAATCCATTTATTTGTCAGACAAAGAATTGAATTCGCCTTACGAATTGCATCGAACGCTTGCTAAAATTAAAAAGTAGTGACTCCTGCTGTGTAATAGAGTTTGAAAAATGGATGGGGATAAAAAATAGCCATCTGAGAGGGCGGAGGTGAAGTGTTACGAAGCATCAACCTCCCACTCGCCGCATATAGATGGGATTTAACCGAAGCAGAAGTGATGGCAGCCGTTGTGGCCACATATCAGCTTTTAATTTAAAGCTGGGCCTTCAACCAGTAATTTCATTAAAGTGAGTCCAAGAGCGGAGTTGAACTCAGCCGTAACTATCTCACGGCAGAAACACTCTCTCCTCCTTGATGTACGACCTCTCTCGTCAGATCGATCATCTCTCTGGTTTTCTGTCTCCTGCCTAAAACCTCTGCTTCTCAGTTCAGATCAAATCCAACTAATGGCTTCACACTGCCATCATTTATAAATGCACACCTCTGGCATTCATTCCCACCTTTTTTTTCCCTTCTGTGCTCCCTTCCTCCTCTTAAGGTGAAGGGCATATCATTCATGAATCACAGTGTCACCCGTCGGTGACAGACGTGGATCAGGAAGGCTTGATTTAATGCTAAATTGCACAAGTGTTCAGGATTAGCTGAGTAAATGTTGACAAGACTGAATCATACGATGCCAAAAGATGTGATGGACGTGGAGGATTATGGGTAAATGTATGATGTCCGTGTCTAAATGCATTTTTAAAGGAATAGTTCAACCAAACTGAATATTGTCATTCCTGCTCCAGAGGAAGTCAAGGTTTGGTTAGTAAGCATAATCCAGTTAGGTGTTGGTATTACATTACAAAAAAATAGTTGTATTTTCTCCTTATTTGTTTTATTTGTCATATGATTCAGTCTTGCCAACATAGATGGAGAGCTAATTGTGTTTTTCTTTCCAGCTCCTTAGGATTTTGTCTACAGAAGTAGTCTCAAAATGCTCTCAAATTTGTCCAGAGACCAAAGAGAGAAAGGCCCCAATGATCTCACATGTATCTTCTCTACAGTTTCAGAAGAATATATCAATGATGTTTCAAAATGCACTTATTTGCATAGAGAAAAAGGTCCCAATAGGTTCTCTAGAGCTTCAGAAGAAATCTCAACATTGTCTCAAAATGCCCTCAGATTTGTCAAAAGACCAAAGAAAAAGGCCCCAACAATCTCAAAATTGCCTCCTCTAGAACTCCAGAAGAAATCTCAAAAGTGTCTCAAAATGTGCTTGGATTTGCCAGCAGACCAAATTTAAAAAGATCCCAATAATTTCACATTTGTCTCTTGTAGAGCTTCTGAAGAAATCTCAACAGTGTCACAAAATGTGCTCAGATTTCCCAATAATCTCAACTGTCTATATTGATTTGGAAAAAATCTCAACAGTATCTCAAAATGCACTCAAATTTGTCAAGAGACAAATAACAAAAAGGTTCCAATAATCTCAAATGAGTCTCTTCTAGAGCTTCAGAAGAAATCTCAACAGTTTCTCAAAATGCTTTCAGAATTGACAAGATATCAAAGAGAAAAGTCACAATCTCAAAATTGCTTTCTCTAGAGCTTCAAAAGAAACCAACATTGGTCTCTCGGCAAATCTGAGCTCATTTTGAGACAATGTTGAGATTTCTTCTGAAGCTCTAGAGGAGGCATATTTGAGATTATTGGGGGAGTTTTTTTCTTTGGTATCTCGACAAATCTGAGCACATTTTGAGACAAAGAAAAACATTAATCTCAAATTTGTCTTCTAGAGCTTCAGAAGAAATCTCAAATGTGCTCAGATTTGTCAAGATACCAAAGAAAAAACTGCCCCAATAATCTCAAATTTGCCTCCTCTAGAGCTTCAGAAGGAATCTCCACATTGTCTCAAAATCTCTGTTGAGATTGCCCATGAAGCTCCAGAAGAGATAGTGTCTCAAAATGCTCTCAGATTTGACAAGAGACCAAAGAAAAAATGGACCTATTAATCTCAAATCTGTCTTTTCTAGAGCTTTAGAAGAAATCTCAACATTGTCTCAAAATGTGCTCAGATTTGTCAAGAGACAGAAGTCTGCAATTAGATGTCAAATCTCAATATGAACTCAGACATTTCTCATCAAAGAGTTGCTATCTATATTTATTTTATATTTCTATATTCTTATTATATATCAAAAGTTTTCTTATAAGGCACTTTAGGAGCAATATCTGAGGCAAAGTTGAGATGGTAATAATCGCAATGCTCTTTTACAAGCTTTCTGGGCTTAGAAGTTGTTTCATAGTTAACTTTTGTGGCAAAAAAAAAAAAAAAACCCAAGACATTTATCACAAAATATGAAAATGCAGTTTATCAGGAAGTCGTTTTTATCAACAAGGGTGTTTTGATGGTCTTTACCCTTTAAAACACATTCTGTAGGTTCTGTGCCCCGACATATGCTGACTCGTTCAAACCTAGAGACGTTTCAGCAGAGCAGGTGGAAGAGAGGTAGAACATAACCCAATGTGTCATTGAAAAAAGAGACAAACATCTGTCACAGTGCTATCTCAGCTCTAAAACGCCTCGCCATCTCTGCCTCACACACACATTATACAGAGCAGCGATAGGGCGCACTAAACTACTTTATAAATACACCCGAAAACAAACCTGTCAGGTTCCTCCTGGAATGATATACATTTAAAAAGAGACAAGTACGAAAGAGGAGAAGGAGAAAAGGTAAAATCTTTGAAAAACGAAACAATGTGGGGGTGATGCAGTGTGTCACTATACCTCTGAAAGCAATTCATTCTGTCGTTTATGAGAAAATGATCTCAACCAGGATAAAAATGCATTGTATTATAAACTAAGTTTTTACATTTTCTGAAGACAACAACTGTGCAAAACTCATTTCCACAGTGTTGTAGATGGTTGTAAGGGTGTTGCAATATGGTTGTTAATGGGTTTTAGGTGGTTGCTAGGTGCCTGCTAGGATGTTCTGAGTAGCCGCTTAATGGTCCAAGTCTAAATTTCTCACCACCAAGTACAGTGCCTTGCTAAAGTATTCATACCCCTTCAATTTTTTCATGTTTTTTTTTTTTTTTTTTTTTATGTTGGTGCCTTATGTTAAACTCCTTTAAATTACTTTTTTCCCAACATCAGTCTACTCTCCGTACACCATATTGACAAAGCAAAAAACAGAATTCTCACAACTTCGTAAATTTATTACAAAATAAAAAAAACTGAAATTAGTACATTGTATAAGTATCCATACCCTTAATTAAATATATAGTTGAAGCACCTTTACAGCCTCAAGCCTTTTTTGTTTGATGCGACAAGCTTTGCTCATCAGGATTTGGTAATTATCTGCTATTCTTCTCCTCACCTCTTCACCTCTCAAGCTCTGTCAGGTTGGACGGGGGCAGATGCACATTTTCAGGTTTCTCCAGAAATATTTGATTGGGTTCAAGCTCAGGCTGTGGCTGGGCCACTCAAGGACATTCACAGAGTTGTCTATAAACCACTGTTGCTGTGCGTTTAGGTCCATTGTCCTGTTGGAAGGTGAACCTTCTGCCCAGTCTGAGGTTCTGAATGCTCTGGACTGGGTTTTCATTAAGGCTATCTCAATATTTCGGTGCATTGAGCTTTTCTTCTACTCTGACGAGTCCCTCAGTCCCTGCCGCTGAAATACATCCCCACAGCATGAAGCTGCTACCGCCACACTTTACTTTTGGGATGCTACTCTGCAGGTGATGAGCAGTGCCTGGTTTGCCTCAAACATGATACTTAGAATTGAGGTTCATCAGACCAGAGAATCTTGTTTCTCACAGTCTGAGGGTCCTTTATGTGCTTTTTTGCAAATTCTAAGTGTGTTTTCATGTGTCTACACTGAAGAGAGGATAAAGCCCAGATTGATGGAGTGTTGCAGTGATGTTTGTCCTTCTGTAGGTTTCTCCTGTCTCTACATATGATCATGGAGCTCAACTAGAGTGACCATCAGGTTCTTGGTCACCACACCAACCAAAGCCCTTCTCTATCAATTGGTCAGTTTGGCCAGGAGGCCAGCTTTAGGAAGAGTCCTGGTTGTTTCAAACTTCTTCCATTAAGGGTAACAGAGACTACATGCTTCTGTGAACCTTCAGTGAAGCAGAATTTTTTTCTCAACTTTTCTCCAGATGTGTGGCTTGACGCAAACCTGTTTCTGAGCTCTACAGGCAGTTCTTTTGACCTCAGGGCTTGGTTTTTGCTCTGATATGCATTATCAGCTGTTAGACCTTTTATTAAGATGTGTGTGCCTTTCCAAATCAAACGCATTCAATTGAATTTGCCACAGGTTAACTTCACTCGAAGTGTAGTAACATCTACAAACAATATGAATACTCCTGAGCTAAATTCCAACTGTCCCAGATAAAGGTATGAATACTTACGCAATGGAATAATTTAAGTTTTTTTTTTTTCTTAATAAATTTGTGAAGATGTAAAAACCTGTTTTTTGCTTTACCGTTATGGTGTATGGAGTATAGATTGATGTGGAAAAATAGTAAATTAAAAGCAGTTTAACATAAGGCAGCAACATAAAACGTGAAAAAAAATGAAGGGGTATGAATACTTCGCAAGGCACTGTATCTATGATGTTCTATATGACTCAGATCCATGTGGAAGCCGTTTCTAACTCGGAGTAAAAAAATAATAATAGGCAATTGTGACTTTATATCTCACAATTATGACTTCATATGACTCTCATAATTGGGCTTTATAGATCACAATATGAATTTATATCTCACAGATGGAGCTTTATATCTCATAATATGATTTTATGTTTCCTAATATGTCTCTATATCTCTCAGTTATGACTTTATTTCTCCTAATGTGACTTTATATCGCAATATTGACTTTATATCTCACAATATGATTTTATATCTCACAGTTTGGACTTCATATATCTCAATATTGACCATCACAATATGACTTTGTCTCACAAATATGTCTTTGTATCGCACTATTGTTAACTATCAATGTGACTTTATATTTCATAATATGACATTGTATACCTCAGTAATTATTTACAATATATCTTACAATATGACACTTTATCTCAGTTTTAACTTTGTATCTCACAATATGACTTATAACATGACTTCATCTCACAATCATCATAATATGACATTACATATCTCAATATTGATTATATCTCATAATCTGATTTTATAAACTACAGTATATAAAGTTTATCTCTCAATTATGGCTATATCTCATAACATGATTTTGTCTCATGAAAATACATATTGACTGAGATATTAATATCTCAATAAATAAACTGTTTATCTCTCTATTATTACTTTATAGCTTATATTTGTGACTTTCTCACAGTTTTAATTTATAGCTTATAATATGACTTCATCTCATAATTTATTTATTTTTACTTAACACAAATTTTCTTTTTTAGTGTTTATTCAGGCATAAGGTGGTAAGTCTCTCGGTCAATAGTATTTTTTACATATTTTATCATCTACCATGCAAAAATCAAAAGTTTGATCACTTAGAAAAGTAATGCCACACTTCTCCTCAATAGACTACACAATTTGAGCTATCATTCATGCCTGTAGCACAAACAACGTGGGATGAATTACTCATTAAACTTTGAAACCTAAGGATGAATAATTGCAATTAGCACCACTAATGAATCACTCTGTACATTTGGATATTTCTCAGTAACTTGCCCTTGGTCAACTTTCTAAAACAGCACAAAGTGTGATTACAGTGCATGGGAGCAGGTAATGACCTTACTGTGAATTGAAATGAGAGATAATTATCTTTATTTGATATGTCCGAATGCAAAGATAATATGAAATTGAAATATTAGTCACTGTGGTATTAAAGGGATAGTTCACCCAAAAATGAAAATTATTTAATCATCTACTCACCCTTGTGGCATTCCATATCTGTATGAGATTATTTATGTTGAGCACAAAAGTTTACAATTGACGTTTGCTGTTACTTCCATAGTATAGAAAATTTTTTTTAAAATACTATGGAAGTCAATGGCTACCACCAACTGGTTACACACATTGTTCAAAATATCTTCGAAGTTCAGCAGAAGAAAGAAACCTAATACAGGTTTCCTAATACTTTAATTTAAAAGCTAAGGGAATATATAAATGATGTAATTTCACACAGGGAAAACTTTAGTAAATCACGGTAGACTGAAAAAATTACAAGTCCGGGCTTGTTATCAAATTACAACCACTCTTGCACAAAGGTGTCAACGAGTCGCGAAACGTGAAAATAGCTCGTTCACGACGCACAGCCTCTGTGTAGGAATTGTTGTAGTATTCACTGAGCTCAACACGAATAAATTAGCACGTTTAAACAGACGTGTGGAAAAGACCAGCTGCTCATTCCTCTGATCTCTTCTGTGCCGTTTCCCTCATCACTTCACGAAACCCAAATCGCTGCGGTCCAAATCACATGAGTTTTCGAAGTCTTCCCAATCTCGCCCTGCTGGTTGCCCAGCAACCCCGTGAGATTTCTGCATTTGGCTCCTTAAAAACGCTTCGGTGAAGCACCTGAGAGAAATCAACAGCCTTCAGGGCTGGTCTGCTAGCCGCCAGCCATGTGCCGTCTCATTCTCATTCTCTCTCTCTCTCTCTCTCTCTCTCTCTCTCTCTCTCTCTCTCTCTCTCTCTAAAACCTACTGTTCACACTTATTTCCATGTGAAATATTATGTGTGTCCCTGAGGACGTGTTCGGGCAAATATAACTGTAAGTCTGATATTGTTTCCCAACACTGGAAAGACGACTAGCGTATTTGTAACAAAACACTTTTTAATTGGCTAAAAAGTGTTTCATTTAAACATTCTGTTTTAGTTAATCGTTAGTTAGCCAGTATATATTTGTTAAAATGCCATTATATCATTTAGGCCATGTACACACTGCAGCTAAATTTGGTTGTCAATTCACCTTTTGGTGCTTAATCCTGTTCTGTACACAGTTCATCTATGTCCATTACATTCTACAACCAAATTAACTGACTCCCGAAAAATGCATTTACTCCACTCCAAAATGAAAATTTTGTCATTAGTCACTTACCCCCATGTCGTTCCAAACCAGTAAAAGCTTTGTTTGTCTTCGGAACACATTTTAAGATATTTTGGATGAAAACCGGGAGGCTTGTGACTGTCCCATTGACGAATTGTTGAATAAAGTCATATTTTTGATTTTCTTTACGTACAAAAAGTATTCTCATCGCTTCATAACATTCAGATTGAACCACTGATGGCATATGGACTATTTTGATGATGTCTTTCATATTTTTCTGGGCCTTGACATTGTTATTTACTTGGCAGTCAATGGGACAGTCAGCCTGCCAGTTTTCATCCAGAATATCTTAAAATGTGTTCTGAAGACGAACTAAGCTTTTATGGGTTTGGAACGACATGGGGGTAAGTGATTAATGGCAAAATTTTCATTTTGGGGTGGAGTAACCCTTTAAACTCATATCAGAATTGTCTACAGAAGGCTATGTGTGTTTCAAGAAATTGCAGTGAACCAAGTACGATTTGACTCATTACTGTTGCCAGATCTTGGTATAAAAAAAAGAGCATAATAAGCTTAAATCCAAACACATTGTCTTGGAAATAAGTCACATAAAAATATTTTTGTTTAACTGCCTACTTCAACTGGATCACTTTATGAGCTGAGCCCAAACAACAAGTCTAAAAATGCTTAATAAGCATTGCTTATAATAAACAAACATGGCAACCCTTCTAGAGCGCCTTCTGCAAAGCAAGCTTCCAAACAAAAACAAAACACAATAGCTCTGTCGATAGTGATTTAATTAAAATCGCCATACATAATTTGGTCGCTAATATTACTGTGGTCAAAAGATGCATTCACCCCATATTGTAATTACTGTTATTACAAGATATCAACTTGTAAAAAGCGTTCAGGCCCTCGTAGAACTTGTAATTGACCTGACCAATCATAATGCCGAATCTTGTCCGGCAAACAAATCAGACAAGAGAGTAGATTATCTTCGGTGGTCTTAAACTTGAAAAATGATGTGTATTGATGTCTTACCACGGTTGAAAAAAAATATGTTCTGATGTTTATTCATGTGTATTTCTTGCTTTAAGTAAATATGAAATGACAATCGGTTCATGTGTGCCGCTTGAACTGAGGCGCTACAGTGATCTGTCATGACACATTAAAGAACTACAAAACGGTATTTATTGTTTGAATTTCTTAAAAAAAAAAAAAGACAAAATTTGAAAGCTGAGACCATATTTCATACCTAAAGTAACCTGCACTTTCTTGTCTGTCGGCATGCTGTCAGTTTCCTCTTAGCTCCGCAATGTGTTTTTCACTGCGTGAGAAAATGATGTGTAGTGTGAGAGTGGCATTGTTTGTCAGACATAGCAACAGTAACTAAGGAGGGCGGGTTTTTGCGAAGGATCAATTACAACTTGTGAACTGGGAGTTCTTGACTTGTAATGCCTGACCATCTCAGATTCATTAGGCTAGTTCCGGGTCTGAGTCCGAGTCCAAAGGTGTGAACAGCTCCAAGTAGAATGTCACGTGTTGTCATCTTGAAATCACAGTAATTACAATATGGCGTGAATGCAGCAAAAAATAGCTAAAACCAAATCATAAGTCATTGCTACAATGGTGTCAGCCATTGCACTTTTGAGAGCGAGTTCTGTTTTGTACAAACACAAAACTGTAATTTTCAGTCCTGTATTTAAATCTGCAGGCAAAATAGCGTTTATTTGAATGTGATATGTTTTTTTTTAGTGGCTGATTTACTACAGAATGCAAAAAAATAAAATAAAATAAAATATGTGTATAAATACTATGCAAAAGAGAGAGAGAAAGAAAGAGAGAGAGAGAGAGAGAGAGAGAGAACCTCCACAAAATCTATGCTGCACACAATCTGTAAGGTGCATACAATCTGTACATCAGTCAGTATGATATACAATATATATATATAAATAATAATAATAGCATATACTGTACATAATATTATATGTATGTATGTATGTATGTGCGTTTATATTTCAATATGAATTTAGGCCTATATGCACTTTTCCTTCTTCCAGCTCTGATAATGAAGAAAAAAGTCAGTTAGCATAGATGCCAGGGGAGTTCATTTGCTTGCTTTGAAAAGTAAATAAATTAACTGAAAACAGAAAAATTGAATTTTCCATTCAAAACAAAAACAATCTAACAGTCAACTCGCTATTTTTATAATTATTCGCATCAGTTTGAACACTAAATGAATACGAAATTTAAAAGCTGTTTTTTGTACTCCCGATAAGTAATCGTAAACGCAATATGTGCAATATTTGTCCGCCAGCTAAACTGCCAGCACTCTTGCCCAAATGGCATTAGCTCCAGTGCAATAACAAATAATGAAAACAATATTTCCTGCGCCTCTTTGAGGCTCCTTATTTATTTGAAGATTATCCTTATATGAAACATAAACCCTTTTTTATGAATTTGCTTTTAAGAATTTGTCATAAACTTGGACAGGATGTGAGCTGACAACAACTTCCACATACATTACTTGTGACAAGCTGTACGATTGTGCTAATTTTGCCCTTAGGAAATAGTTTCACATGTCAGCATGTGTTTGTGATTGTGTTTTGTGTATTTGTGTGGGAAACAGAGACCCTTTTGAGGAAGGATCGGTATTGATCGTGTACAGTTCGTCTACAGGAGAGGCATCTCTGATTGAAGCTCTTGAAGGGACATTTGCACTATATTACGTTCGATTTCTCTAGAGTGCTAGTCGGCCTATTGTGCTCTTTTCTGCCGGCAGTAAAATCAATTAAAAGCGTCAGCGGAGATGACCTGCAACTTGGCAACAAAGGGCCTGAAAAAGAAAAGAGTACATATAGATAGCATTGATTAAAGTGCAGAGAGATAACTTAGAACTTAAATAGTCCGCATGTTGCAGCTAGCTAATAAACTGCATGGGTCATCTTTGCATTTGGCATTTGACTTGAAGTACCAAGACATAACTAGTGTTTATCTGTGTAAAAATAGTCGCTATAATGCTAGTGTGTTGTGAGTAATGTTTTCTATGTAGCTTCTAGCATGTTGCTATAGGTTTTCTAATCACAGTTAATAGGTTGTTCAAGTCCACAAGACTGTATTTGAAAGTACAAGCAAATATTTACTACTTCACAAACAGTGCTCGCAGTCTATTTAGCCATTTTAGCTACTAATGATTCCTCTTGAAATTTGAGTTAGCAAACTGACATCCTAAAACAAACAACACCTGACAGATTCATTATTCAGTTGTCATCTCTTTTCAAAACATTTTTCTCAAGGCTCTGCAAACTGGCCTGGAGAATTGAGACGGAAAACACTCCTAGTCTGCAGCTAACACCAATTACTTACAGCTGAGAGCTAAAAAAATACATATAGTATTGATTAAAGTGCAGAGAGATAACTTAGAAAATAGTCCACATGCTGCAGCTAGCTAATAAACAGTGTAAGTCATGACTTCTTTAAAATGTCTTACCATTTGACATTTAACTGGCTGCAGAAAGTGCTAAGAAATAACTAAATTGCGAAGCGTTTGCTTGTTTAAAAAAACAAACAAAAACAAAAAAACTGATAAAAAATTCTAGTGTTTCGTGAGTAGTGTTTTATCACATTTTTTTTGTTAGTTGCCAGCGTGTTGCTAGGTTCTACTTACGGTTAGTAGTTTCTTCAAGTCTGTATTTTAAATTATAAGCAAATATTTACTTTACAAGTAGTGATAACAGTCTTTTTAGCCATTTTAGCTACATTCTTCTTGAAGTTTATGAGCTAGCAAAATAATACTGGTGTGTTGTAAGTAGTTGCCAAAGTGTTTAGCCGCTAGCATGTCCCTAGGTTTTCCACTTACAGTAAGTCTATTTTATAATTATGAGCAAATACTTACTTTATAAGTAGTGCTCGCAGTCTATTTAGCTGTTTTAGCTGGTAATGGCATCCTAAAATAAACAACACAAGACAGATTCATTATTCACTTGTCACCTCTTTTTAAAACCTCTTTCCTAAGCATTTGCTTAGCAAACTAGCCTGGAGAATTGAGACGGAAAACACCGCTAGTTAGCTGACGCCACTTGATCCAGCTAGCTAATAAACAGTGTAAAGCCCCGTTCACACCAAGAACGATAACTATAAAGATAACGATATTAGCGTCCACACCAGCGAACGATATCTTCTGTTTATTAAAGCGCATGCGCGTCTGCCGCTTTAATTCTCGAGCTCGTTATAGCAGAACGGATTCTGATTGGCTGTCAATGTTTGTATCGTTCATCAGCTGGAAAAAAATCGTTCTGAAAGTGATTCCAACGATATCGTTTCTCTGTGCCTTTATCGTTATAGTTGTGTTGTGTTACGATTTTTAGAACTATATCTTTATCGTTATCTTTATAGTTATCGTGCTTGGTGTGAACGGGCCTTAAGTCGTGATTACTTTAAAATGTCCTACCACGTGACATTTAACTTGCTGCAGAAAGTAATAAGAAATAACTAAATTGCTTGTACCTGCTATTTGATGCTAGTGTGTTTTGAGTTGCCTGAGAGTTTTAGAACATTTTTGTAGCTGCTAACATCCTGCTAAGTTCTACTTAAAGTTAGTAGTCTGTATTTGAGCAATTATGCACAAAAGTAGCGCTAGCAGTCTATTTAGCCATTTTAGCTATACGATTCCTCTTGAAGTTTATTAGTTAGCAAAAATGTGTGTGTGTGGTGTGTTGTGAGTAGTTGAAATAAGTTTGTAGCTGCTAGCATGTTGCTAGGTTTTCTACTTACGGTTAATAGTTTGTTCAAGTCCACAAGTTTCAAGTGTATTTGATATTACAAGCAAATATTCACAAACAGTGCTAGCAGTTTGTTTAGCCATTTTAACTGGTAATGATTCCTCTTGAAGTTTATGAGTTAGCAAAATGACATCTTAAAATAAACAACTCCTGACAGATTCATTATTCAGTCGCCACCTCTTTTCAAAACCTCTTTCCTAAGGCAGCGTTTGCTCTGCAAACTTGCCTGGAGAATTGAGACGGAAAACACCTCTAGTCAGCTGATGCCAGTGACTGTTAACAACGCTAACCCCAATTACTCGCAGTTGAGAGTTAAAAAGAAAAGGGGAACAGCTAAAATTCCTGATTGACTGCTCGAGGGACTGGACTCTAATGAAACAATCTTTCCTCCGCTAGCTCGCGCTGACAGGCGGAGAAATAGAAGTGAAAGGGAAGACACCAAATTACCAGGCACCTTTATCTGCGCACTCCCAGGTTGGGTGTGATTGTACATTATGTGGGGTAATGATCATGACTGCAGGCGAGTCTTTATATGCTAAAGTGTCTCCGTCTTTTAGGCCCGGGCCTGCATCATCGGCTGAGTGACTTTGATCTGGCAATCAGCAAGGTGGAGAAAAGGAAGAAGAGGAAAATGACATTTTTAACAGCCTGCTTCGATTTAAGGGATGCAACTCGAGGTTTGGATGTTCTGTATGAATGTAACTATTCTCAGACACAGGCAGTTACTTTAGCAGTATCGAAATGCTATTCCGATAAGAAAAGGATATTTTTATGTGTATTTGAATAGTTTCTTTTTTCTTGGTTTAATCACTTTCTCTGGGCCAAATTAATTGCAGTTCTCAGACAACACACCCACAAAATGTCCACAGTCATTCACTTGACTGTCTGATGTATATAGCACACAAAACTGAAGAGCACTGTCACAGTCTAGATAGATAGATAGATATGCTTTTTCTCTTTTTATTACAGTTTACAAGTTACTTTAAAATGACTAATTATTATTATTATTATTATTATAATTATTAATGCATAATGTATATTGTCTTAAATGTTGTTTTTATTTTTAAATATTATATAAAATAACTGTTTTATAGTATTATAATTGTGATATAGTAAATCACTTTAAAATACATTTTTAAATTATAAAACATATGCATTATTATTATTATTATTATTATTATTATTATTATTATTATTATTATTAATAATAATAATAATAATAATAATAATATTGTTATTATTATTATTATAAAACAATGTTATTATATTTTTGTTTTAATAAATAAATAATTTTATTAAAAAAGATCATTTAGGTATTTAGCTCACATTAACTACATATCCAAATACAGAACGTCTCGGTTACGTATGTAACCCTCGTTCCCTGAAGGAGGGAACGGAGACGTCACGTCGGATGACCGACGAAATTGGGATCTCGCCAGAGAGACCAATCCACTTCGAGTGTAACTAAACGAGCCAATGGACATTGGCATGCGATTATTGCATCCAGCTGCCGCTGATCACAGCGTGAGCATAAGAGGCAGCTGATGCACCGCATCAATTATGTTTTCGCTGAGGAGCCGAGCCGGCGACCCGGCAGCTCAGCGGTGGTACAGTGACTGTGGCGACGGGACGTGACGTCTCCGTTCCCTCCTTCAGGGAACGAGGGTTACATACGTAACCGAGACGTTCCCCTTTCAGTCGGTCACTCCGAGTCACGTCGGATGACCGACGAAATTGGGATCCCTACCAAAGCGCCACAGGAGCTGCCCCTTCCAGTGCCCTGTGTAGGGCTCCTGACCCTTCCTATAAGGCAGACGATAGGACCGGGCTCTACACAGAGAAGGTCAACTACTGGTGTTCCTTGAGTAACCCAAACAGTAGGACTAGGATAACACTGGGAAGCGTGCCCTTCCACTTGGAAGAGGCACACTGCGGAGTCACCTCCTCCCAAAAGGGGGTTTAAGTGACATTCAAACATGTGAAGTAACCCAGAGGGCCCTTTTGCACATGGAAGTCTCTGAGATGGCTCAGGCTGCATCTTTAGAGATGGCAGAACGTGGTCCGCCAGGGGAAACACGGCTCCAATAAGAATACCGTGGAATACACATATGGGATCCCGACAGGGTCTCTCATATGGGCACTAGCCTCGCACCAGATTTCAAGAATTCATTGGCTGAAGGCCTGGCGCCGGACGCTCCGCCGTGTCCGGACGCCGGAGTGCTGGAGGACTCAAAAGGGTTTGCCTGGTTAAGGAACTCTCTGGAGAATTTAGGCGTAAGGACGCCGCAAGCCGACTCCGAGCCGGCCCTCTCAGTGCCACTACCCGTTTGAGGTGAGAACACAGGAGGAAACCGGTTCGACACGTAGGCTATAAAACCTAGCGAACGTGTTGGGAGTCGCCCAACCCGCAGCTCTACAGATGTCTGCTAGCGAGGCACCACGAGCCAGCGCCCAGGACGATGCGACACCCCTAGTGGAGTGAGCACGCAACCTGAGCGGGCAGGGCACACCTTGTGCTTCATAGGCCAAGGTGATGGCATCCACTATCCAGTGGGCCATCCTCTGCTTGGAGACAGCCTTCCCCTTCTGCTGTCCTCCGTAACAGACAAAGAGCTGTTCTGAGGTCCTGAAGCTCTGAGTTCTATCCACGTACTGACGCAGTGCGCGTACAGGACAGAGCAAAGCTAGGGCTGGGTCTGCCTCCTCCAGGGGCAGCGCTTGCAGGCTCACTACCTGGTCCCTGAAGGGCGTGGTAGGAACCTTGGGCACATAGCCGGGCCGGGGCCTCAGTGTTGCACTGGAGTCAGCCGGCCCAAACTCAAGGCACGACTCGTCGACCGAAAATGCCTGCAGGTCCCCCACCCTCTTGATTGAGGCCAATGCAGTCAGGAGTAGGGTTTTCATAGAAAGAAACTTCAACTCGACTGACTGCAATGGCTCAAAGGGGGCAGTTTGTAGGGCTCTTAGCACCAAAGCCAAATCCCAAGAGGGAAGGGAGGGAGGCCTCGGAGGATTTAACCTCCTGGCCCCCCTAAGAAACCTGACGACCAGATCGTGCTTCCCCACCGACCTCCCCTCTATGGGGTCGTGGTGGGCAGAAATAGCAGCAACATATACTTTAAGGGTGGAGGGGGACAGCCTACGCTCCAACCCCTGTTGCAAAAAGGAAAGCACGGCTCTGATCGAACATCTCCGGGGGTCCTCCTGGTAAGAGGAACACCATTCGACGAACAGGTTCCACTTCAGCGCATAGGCCCGTCTTGTGGACGGTGCTCGTGCTGAAGCGATAGTGAGCGCTACCTCCTGGGGCAGGTCACCTAGAACCTCCGCGTCCCGTCCAGGGACCACACATGAAGTTTCCACAAGTCTGGACGCGGGTGCCAGAGGGTGCCCCGTCTCTGAGAAAGCAGATCCTTCCTCAGAGGAATCGGCCAGGGAGGGGCTGTCGCGAGGAGCATGAGTTCCGGGAACCAGGTCCTGTTGGGCCAATATGGAGCCACTAACAGGACCTGCTCCTCGTCCTCCCTGATCTTGCACAATGTCTGTGCTAGCAGGCTCACTGGGGGAAACGCATACTTGCGCAAGCCCTGGGGCCAGCTGTGTGCCAGTGCATCCGTGCCGAGCGTTGCCTCGGACAGGGAGTAGAACCACTGGCAGTGGGTGGTTTCTGGAGATGCAAACAGGTCTACCTGAGCAACTCCGAACCGACTCCAAATCAGCTGGACCGCCTGGGGATGGAGTCTCCACTCCCCAGGAAGTGCCGCTCGAGACAGCTCGTCGGCCACCTGATTGAACACTCCTGGGATGTGGATGGCACGAAGGGACCTCAGATGCTTCTGACTCCAGAGGAGGAGGTGGCGGGCGAGTTGCGACATGCGACGGGAGCGCAAACCGCCTTGCCGGTTGATATAGGCAACGGTCGCAGTGTTGCCCGTACGGACCAGAACGTCCCTGCCCCGAAGGCGCCCTCTGAGGCGGCACAGGGCAAGGCGTACTGCCAGCAACTCGAGGCAATTGATATGCCAACGCAGAAGGGGGCCCGTCCAAACCCCTGATACTGCGTGCCCGTTGTACGTGGCACCCCAGCCGGTGGCCGAGGCATCCGTGAATACCACAGCATGCCTGGATACCTGCTCCAGGGGCACTCCTGCCCGAAGGAACGAAGGATCTGACCACGGGCTGAAGGTCTTGCGGCAGGCCGGTGTAATCTGAACCCGGTGAGTACCGCGTTTCCACGCCCACCTCGGGATTCGGCCATGGAGCCAGTGCTGAAGCGGTCTCATATGGAGCAGACCGAGCGGAACTATGGCCGCAGCTGCAGCCATATGCCCCAGGAGCCTCTGAAAGAGTTTCAGTGGGACCGCTGTCCTGCCTGATAAGGTCTTGAGGCAGTTCAGCACCGACTGAGCACGTTCCTGGGTGAGGCGTGCTGTCTGGTTGACCGAATCCAACTCCATGCCGAGAAAAGAGATCCTCTGCGTTGGCACGAGTTTGCTCTTTTCCCAATTGACCCGAAGGCCCAACTGGCTGAGGTGCCTGAGCACCAGGTCCCTGTGTGCGCACAACAGCTCTCGAGACTGTGCAAGTATGAGCCAGTCGTCGAGGTAGTTGAGAATGCGCACACCCTGTTCTCTCAGGGGAACAAGGGCCGCCTCTGCGACTTTGGTGAAGACACGAGGCGAGAGGGACAGCCCGAAGGGCAGGACCTTGTACTGATATGCCCGACCTTCGAACGCGAATCGCAGGAATGGCCTGTGCCGCGGAAGAATCGAAACATGAAAGTACGCGTCCTTCAGGTCGATCGCTGCAAACCAATCTAGGGGACGGACGCATCCAAAAATGCGTTTCTGCGTCAACATCTTGAACGGCATCTTGTGAAGTGCACGGTTCAAAACTCGCAGATCCAAGATCGGTCGTAACCCACCGCTTTTCTTGGGCACAATGAGGTAAGGGCTGTAAAACCCCGACCTCATATCGGCTGGAGGGACCGGCTCTATTGCATCCTTCGCCAGTAGGACTGCAATCTCCGCGCGCAAGACAGGGGCATCGACGGCTTTGACTGACGTGAACCGGATGCCCCTGAACTTGGGGGGACGCCGGGCGAACTGAATCGCATAGCCGAGTCTGATGGTCCGCAGGAGCCACCGGGACGGGCTGGGGAGCGCTAACCAGGCTCCGAGAGACCGCACCAGTGGAACCAACGGGCCCACCGACATGCCCGCGGTGGGGCAGCGAGGTGGAACACAGGGACCGGCCCCAGGGCCTGTGACGGCCTGGCCTGTGACGGCAGGGGGCGGGGTCTGGGTGTGTAGTGTAGCACTCACCTGATTTCTCCTTGCATGGGAGGAGACACAGGAACCCGGCTTGAGGCTTGTGACAGCCCGGCGTTTGACGACTTGAAGCGGGGAATG
Source organism: Spinibarbus caldwelli (assembly GCA_039654775.1). Classification (NCBI taxonomy): domain Eukaryota; kingdom Metazoa; phylum Chordata; class Actinopteri; order Cypriniformes; family Cyprinidae; genus Spinibarbus; species Spinibarbus caldwelli. Next base: position 13,684,992 of record CM077230.1, on the reverse strand, counting down.
GAGTGCTACTGCCCTTACCTGGTTCCACGAATGGGCAGGAGGGGTGCTCTTGGGCAACCACCTGCTGCCTGCTGGCGAGAGAGGAGGAGGGAAGCGATCCTGTGATGCACGGATCACCACTCTCCTCCTCTTGAGACCCAGAGATTGAGGAAACCGCTCTTTTACTGATGTTTTGGGTACCGCTGGCTGCTGGGCCAGCGGCGGAACAAAAACAAACTGAAACACAGGATTCTCCACCCGGCCCTCCACCGGGGGAGGGAGTGGTGCGGTCACCATCTCCCGAAGAGCAGTCTCCTCCATCTCTGGGTCGCCCGTCTCAGGGCCTCTTGCACTTGCGCTTGCCGCCAGGTTTGGCGGGGGCCTGGACGGGCTGGGCGTCCTGCCTGCGACCGGCTCCACGACGCGGCCTGGTGGAAGGCTGCTGCGGCTGCGCGGGAGCGGGGGCGGCCGCAGGGGGGCGCCCACGGCGACGAGCAGGCTGAGGGGCTGCAGCCGGAGTGGAAGCAGCAGGTTTCCTCCGGCGCATGATGTGTTTGATCGCCTCAGTCTGCTTCTGGGCTGCCGAGAACTGCTGGGCAAAGCTCTCGACAGCGTCGCCGAAAAGGATTCAGGAACTGTACCTTTTCCAGCTCTCTCATGTCAGCAAGACACAGCCAGAGATGGCGCTCCTGGACCACTAACGTGGACATCGCACGACCCAGAGACTGTGCGGTCACCTTCGTCGCTCGTAGCGCGAGGTCCGTCGCAGCGCGCAGCTCATGTAGAACCGCCAGGTCGTGACCACCCTCGTGCAGGTCTTTCAGTGCTTTGGCCTGGTGGACCTGCAGCAACGCCATAGCGTGGAGGGCGGAAGCCGCCTCCCCACAGGCTCTATAAGCACTGCCAGTTAGACCTGACGAATACTTAGAGGCCCGTGAGGGGAGACACGGATCACCCCGCAGGGTGGAAGCGGCTGTTGGACATAGTTGCATGGCCACAGACCGTTCCACCGAGGGGATGCCCGCATACCCCAAAGCGGCTCCACCATCGAGGGTGGTGAGAGCGGAAGAACTACAAGATTTGTTTCGGGCAGTGAAAGGTGCCCTCCACGATCTTGTCAGCTCCTCGTGCACTTACGGGAAGAATGGCACCGGAGGGGGGCGCTGAGAACCAGCGCGACCCCCACCGAGAAACCACTCGTCCAGCCTCGAAGGATCGGGACGCGGTGGTGGATTCCACACGAGCCCGACATTCTCGGCGGCCCGGGAAAGCATGGCCGTCATCTCTGGGTCTGGCTCGGACAACGCTACCACACCCGAAGGGGGCAGCGCAGCCGAGTCGTCATCCCCGGAGAGAGAGGGCCCGCCCTCCGATGCAGTGATCGACATCTGGTCGTCAGGGGGACCACCGAAGGAGACGCCTGGTGCACCCCGAGCAGAGGGCCCAGCACGCTCCTTCGGCAGCTCCACCGGCTGCGGAGTGCTTGAGGGGCGAGGAGCTCCACTTGGGGAAGCCCTCACCGTAATCCTCAGATCACCTCTGCCCCCACCGGACCCAGCGGCGCGCACGCTGGACCGCGGCAGAGGCAGAGGGACTCCGCCATGTTTGACATAGCGGAGTCTAAGACGCAACTCCGAGATGGTCATGTCCCCACAAGAAGAACATGAGCCATCCACGAAAGCCTCCTCAGCGTGCTGAATGCCCAGACACGTGAGGCAGCAATCGTGACCGTCCTGAGGCGCCAGGAAGCGACCACAGCCAGAAACGCACGGGTGATAAGACATCTTTAAAAAGACGCGATCACCCGTGTACTCTCTTAGAGAAATTTGCTCTTAGAATGCTCTTTTTTTGAGGTGCTGAAGCACGCAGGGGAGTTTGGCCACCGCACACTCCAAGTGTGGCTGCCAGCGGGAAGAAGATGATTCTGCTCTCCCGGACACCGTGACCACCGCTGCTGCACCGTAACGCCCGCACTCGTTCACAGAACACTCTTCTTGGGAAAGGGAGCAGTAGCTTCACTACCGCTCGGCTCCGAAGCGAAAGGATAATTGATGCGGTGCATCAGCTGCCTCTTATGCTCACGCTGTGATCAGCGGCAGCTGGATGCAATAATCGCATGCCAATGTCCATTGGCTCGTTTAGTTACACTCGAAGTGGATTGGTCTCTCTGGCGAGATCCCAATTTCGTCGGTCATCCGACGTGACTCGGAGTGACCGACTGAAAGGGGAACTGTATATTCTGCTTTGTTTTATTACATTTTACTTTATTTAAAATACTTTTTTTTATTATTTTTAAATGATAAACTGTTTTTATTACTATTGTAAGTAAATAAATAAATTAAATAATTTTATTATTAAATCTATTTTATTTGTATTCTATTGTATTTATTTTATATTATTATTATTATTATTATTATTATTATTATTATTATTATTATTATTATTGTTGTTATTATTGTTATTATTATTGGTTTTAGATGCCAGTCAGATGGAAAGTAGTAAAAGTTGTTAGAAAAGAATCATTTAAAAAACTCAAGAGATGTATGCAACCATCACACTATTGTTTTTTGTTTTGTTTTGTTTTGTTTGTTTGTTTGTTTGTTTTTTGCTGTTATTGCATAAGTTGCAGCCCTTCATAAAGTTACCAGCCAGATTATTTTCTCACTGAGGCTAATTTGAATTTACCTTGCTATCAAATATAATTGTCAGGTGCTGTTCATGAACTCATCTAACCCCACCAAAACACAAACATGAGACTTCCTACCACCTCACAGGGGGTCTCCACAACACTTTTAGTGAGAAACCAGGTAAAATACAAACAAAAGTATTGAATCTCAAACATAATAACAGTAATAGTAATAATTCCTTGTTTCTTTGTTTAAATGTCAGAGAAAATGTCAGATTTAATCACACGGGTGGCATTACTTCTGCTAGCATGCCGCAGTCGGACAATAATCTGTTTACTTGAGAATTCTTTCGGTGTGGACCAGACTAATTTAAAAAGATTTGGCTTGTGTTTCGTGAGAGGCTGGGATATGAAATGTCAACTGCAATTTGTCATATCTCTGAGGAAATCATTCTATTCACCTTCTAACCCAACTAACAAGGTTGAATGGACAAACACGTAAATATAAATAAATACAAATGTCTCATTGCATTGAATGGCCTCTGCTTTTCTGGCTTAGAAAATCACTCAGTCGGTTTACAACAACAGATTTAAAAAAAAAAAAAAGTTTGTATTTGTAAACACTTTATTTATCAAAAATTAAAAGTGATTACAGTTTTGAAAATTAGAGTGATCACATTTTAATTATTTACTCTCAATTTTGACTGACGAATCACATACAGTCAACACAATCGCATGGCAGTTCATAACTTTTACATTTAGATGGTGGCTAATTTGTACGAATCTCATTCGTATGTTTTCATATGATCTGCTCACGTTTGTGTTTAGAGGGGGACATTAAAGCTTACTTTTTTCTAAAAATCATATGTTTCCATATGATTCACTTTGTAAAATTTAAACAATGCATGAACTCCCTTCCCTACCACAAACAAATTCTAATGGCAATAACTATTTTTTTTTTTTTTTGTATTTTACGATCTGCTTATGAATTTAATACAATTTTCATACAAAATTAAGTTCAAACGAATGAAATTCAAATGAAATCAATTTGCATGAAATTCCTTTTCTACAACCAACACAACCTCATGGCAATCCGTAACTCTTTTACGTTTTGGCAAACTGGTGGGTAATGTTGTATGAAATCGAAAATGCTAAATTGGCACCTCATAAAATAGTTGAAACTGGGTTGCTAAAACTCGATCTGTTATGTAACACACCCACTTTTCACTATCCAATCCATTCTCAATGGAGAAAATCCCACCCGTATTTATTTTCTGTTGGTTTGAAGACAAAGATATGATGAAGCCTGATATATTTTTTAACTGAGGTTAGATGGTGCACTGAATTCTGTGCACTGTATCTCCGCTGTGACCTTTGCCCCCTCCTACTCTGTGTCTGTGTGGCTGACCCGCTGGACGGGCAGCGCTTCTCAGATATTGGGGTCAGCTGAGTGTGTCTTTCCTGTTTGCCGAGGATGAGCTACTCAGGGAAAATGTGCCACCTCAGGGACTAGAAACGCCACAGTTGCAAGTTCCAGATTACAGTCTATATTCCTCTTCTGGACCTGATGGCTGTGTATTTTTTCTGCTAAGCTTGTATTTATGTCTCACAGTTGGCGGTGGGCGCCAATCAATTTTTAGATCTCCACAGCTACACGATTCTAATTTAATTCCCACCTGCTGTCTACAAAGCAGAGCAGTCTTTAACGCTAATTATTGTTCTTACTTTTCTCAAAAAGACAAGCGAATGGTGAGTGATTTTAATTTAATTAATTGATTTTAATTATTTTTTCCATGCAATATGTGCAAGTATGTTTGTGAACCATGGTTCCAGAGACATTTCCATCTGGTAGAGTGTCGGATAATGATGTTTTCTGCTATTCCTATTATTTCACAAATTGGGCCTTATAAAGCACACGTTTTTATGGTATATATGAGTATCTAGAGGCTAGTTGGAATGGAAAGTAGTGTTGGGAATTTCAACATCGCTTAATGGGGATCAATGTGCCATTCAAATAAATTGTCAACCTGTGTGCTAATTAGGGCTATAGTTTGTGCCATTATAAAATCCTGAAACCAGTGTTCATTCATGAGCTTTGCCTCGTTTGATTGGATCATGATTCCCAAATCCATTTTAATAGATTCAAACCCCAAGAGTAAATAATACTGACATGCTAGTAGAGACAGAGCTGACTTTTTTTTTTCTTTTCTTTTTTTTTTTTTTTTTACACAACAAAGCTTTAAAATCTCTCTCTCTCTTTCAGATATTCAAAGCCAATGCTGGAGTATATAACATGACATTATTACCTAGCCATGTCTGCTTTTGAAATGTTTCACATTCTCTGCGAACAACAGGGCAAACTGGAATCTTTTTTTTTTCCCTCGTATTCTTCAATATGGAAACTTTTTAGCAAACAGACAGACAGATGAATGAATGGATAGATTAATGGATTGTCATACAGATAGATAGATAGATAGATAGATAGATAGATAGATAGATAGATAGATAGATAGATAGATAGATAGATAGAAGTGCATTACTTGACTAAAAGGGTGCTGTTTAAGCACAGGTTGCTGTTTAAAACGTAATGAGTAGTGCATTATGGGTGTATTCGCATGAATGTATAATGTTCAAATACCAAGACCTGCCTCAAGTGTGACAACATGTGACAACATGCAATTAATAGACATCAGGCAACTTTCTAAAGGCACTAACAATGAAACAAGGTTACCATAGTGACGTTTGGACATTGTTTCTTTTCCATACAGCTTGCATTGCACTCGGTTTGACCTCCAGGCAGCCAAAGGGATGATGGCAGATGAGTGCGAGTGAGATAGTGAGGACAGCCGATAGACTCTGGCAGCAGGCCAAGCATGCTGAGAGGAACGGATGACCTGCGTCAAAACCGGCACTGGCAACCCTGACAGCTGTGTAGGAGGGCCGAATGGTCCTTTGCAACTCAAGAGCCCTACTTCACTGTTCCTAGCCCCAACCATAAATGGCTAAACATATGGACCATGGCCTCGAAGAGAGCAAAGATTGCAGAAATTAATTCAATCATGCTTTTTTGCCTCTCGTTAGACGCAATGGGATATGTGAGCAAACAGCGCTGGGATGGCTAGCGCATTAGTTTACAATACTCTTGCTACGTCTTACCCAAAGCTATGAATTTTCATGAGGATTTGAGGCTTTATTATTGGAGTTGTACACTGGGTCTTGATTGATTCTGGCTCGTTGGCATTCACATTTTCCTGTCCTTTTGTAATCACTCTTTAATGGACTGTTAGTGAGAACCATAATAAACCATTTAGTAGGATTATTATACTTGAGCACACTAGCTTTCTGACCTAGAAGGAGCTTAGCAATACACTGAAAAAGGACAAAAACAGTGAACAAAGGAATGAGGTCAACTTCAATTGGCCTGATGGTTCTCATTGACCCTATGACCATGTAAAATCAGGTTGTAATGGATTCTTGAGAGACAATGAATGACAGAAATAACCATAGTAATGATCACCATCATCTCTGTATTTTGTCTACTGTGTTATAGACCTTCTGGTTTGTTATAGTTTACAGTTTTCCTGACCTTTTGGTTTTGACCACATTTGAAAGGTGAACTCTTTTTATTTGCTTTCTTTATGTGAGATGTGCGCTCTTCTTGCAGTACACATCCTGTGGTTGTATTCTTAAGTTAATTTTATTGCAAATATCTTTGTTTCGCTATAAGATAATAATTTGCTATAACTTGCAAACTTAAATTTTTGCCAACTGCACAACCCTGCAAGACCAGATACCTTAACCTAGATGGAATATAACTTAAAAAGATAAAAATCAAGTCCTGACCTACAGTATTTTTTATTATTTTTTTCCTCATTGAACATTGTTTCCCTGGGGAACACAACAGATTATGGAAGTAAAATGAGTTGCGGAAAACATTTAAGTTTCTTCAAGATGGGAGGGCTTTAGTGCCTGCATAATATGAGCTTACTGATAAGTCATGCATGGTTTCCAAAAATGCTGAGTAGCCAAAGGTTGGTCACCACCTTCACAGCCTGTATTCCTCTACTTTAATAATAACCCAAAATTTGTAATAAGGTCTCTTCATTGATGACTCTAACTCTAGCTCTGGTTTCTAGCCCTTCACAGTTTAATTATCCTCTTTCCCGCCTCCAATCTCATCTCTCCTTCTGCCCTGTGCTAACAGGTTAAAGACAGCTTTCTGTAACAGAATGACTATGACATAGAGAGAACAGAGCACCCCTGTTTGCGTTTGAGGCTATTTTCCTCTAAGAAATGGGGTTATGCAATTGTCCAGACTTTCCAAATTACAGTGGTATATTCTGGGAACCAGACTCAAGTCATTTTTCTGGTTCCAACATTATGCTGGAGACCTTCTCCTGCATAAGAGAGATATGCTTATTTCACCCAGACGCAAATGAAGCCATCTCTGGACTGGATGCACCTTTGTGTGGCTAAAAGATAACATGGAGAAAATTTATCACGTTCACAACCACAGTCAGAGGACTCAAATGCAAGTTTAAGAGTCACACTTGATCACCGAGACAGGACTGTGACCGTTGGCTGGTGTGTGGTACCAAGAAGAGGGACTTTAACAAGATTTCCAATCGCAGTTGTTATCACGAATGATTCACTTTTGCTAAGACGGCTTTTGTTAAGGCTAAATTGCAGTGTTCAAAAGACCGTGTCAACCCTCTCATTTAGATTTGACTTAGTCTCGGTCAGAGACAGTTTGATACGACAAGAGCTTAATAAATAAAGGGCTCAAGGCATACCATCTTTTCCTTGTTTAAAAGGCAAAGCATTAGTCAGGAGAAAAATGTCAGAATGATGAGCCAAAATACCCAGACAGCACTTTGGGGATAACAGCAGTTATTGTTAGTAGGTGACATCCAATTGTACTACAATGGGTCTCTGACAATAGCAAACACTGTAAAAAAAAAAATTCTGTAAAAAAAAAACGGTAATGTGCTGGCAGCAGAGTCACCAGCAATCTACTGTAATTTTACAATATTCGTACTGTGAAATTATTTTACAGTTTATTACCGTAAAATTAAATACAGTATTATTCTGTTTTTTTTTTTTTTTTTATTTACAGTAAAATACTGGCAGCAGAGTCGCCAGCAATCTACTGTAATTCCACAGTGTTCATACTGTGAATTATTTAACAGCTTTTTCTGTAAAAAATTAAATGCAGTACATTTCTGTGATTATTTAAATTTACAACATCATTATGGTTACTTTAAATTCACTCTTTATTGTACAAAGGCATAAAATGGATAGAAATAATTGGACTGAAGATTCATTACTTATTTAATTTCAAATCTTTTTTTTAGATTTATTTTAAATCTAATGTTATTTTATGCCTTTGTAAAGAGTGAATTTAAAGTAACCAATGATGTTGTAATTAGATTTACAGTCGAACATTATTGTTCTGTGGGCTACACACATCTACTTAAAATACATTATATTGAAAGATCTAAACAAGCGAACACTTAAAGGATATAAATCAAAATAAAGTTTTATTTAAAAGAGCAGTCCACATTTAACAAGGATTCAAAACTAAAAAATGGTAAAAACCGGTGAAGACAGATTTTGGCTAACAAACAAAAATGTAAAAATAAAAACAATGGCAATAAAAAAATAAACAAATAACAGACACAAACATAAGTTACAAACATGACAACCTGAGGTCAAACATATTAAACATTTTAACACAACAGTTTTTGAACATTTTGGAACATCGTTGGATCTGCACTACTCAGAACATGCAACAAATTTAGTGAAACATTTTAGTGAAAAACAAAACATTTGTTCAGGGTTTTTTCAGCAATTTTTTAAACATTCCAGTGAGGAGGCTTGTGTCCCTTTTAAAAGAGTTCTAGTCCTAGGTGAAGGACTTTGTCATTTTACACCCACTTAACCATGATGACCTGGCTGCATGTTGTCTCCTGAGGTATCCTCTGTAAAATATCAGCAAGCAAAATATTTTATCAAAATAACTCTAGAATTATCAATATAGAGTACAACCCAGATAGCAAGGAGATTGCTGATAGTGTTGACTAACAAAACACTTCCTGCATGTCTCAAGTCAACTCATTTTTCCATAACACTATTTTTTTTACATGTTTCTACTGTTCAGATTCAGTGAATGGTCAATGTTTATATTACAGCATAAAATTATTCCTTAGATGTTACCTTTTGTATAGATGGTAATGAAACAGAATAACTAACACCCGGACAAATGTTCAGCTACAATGGAATCAACTGTGGTTGGTCTAACTCAGTGGTTCTCAAACCTGTCCTGGAGTACCACCAGCACTGCACATTTTGTATGTCTCCCTATATCTGACATACCCATTTCAGGTCTTCCAGTCTCTACTAATGAGCTCATGAGCTGAATCAGGTGTGATAGATTAGGGAGACATACAAAATGTGCAGGGCTGGTGGTACTCCAGGACAGGTTTGAGAACCACTGGTCTATTTGATTTGATAGCATTTAATTTTTTAGATTTTCATTCCTTTATACTCCTGAAACATTTTTAAAGGTTGTGTTGCTTTTGTTCTTTTTAGCACACTTTTACTTTTTTAAATGAACTTTGTGGTTTAATGTGGCAACATCAGTCTGTCAAAACAACACAGACAGAAACAAGAGGAGAGCTCACTGACCTATGTGAAGTCCCACTGAAAGTCGATTAGGTTCTTCAATAGAGTGTAGACGTCCATTCACTGTGGATAATTTTTTTTTTTTTCTGGACAATCGCCCCTGTCCTCTTTTAGGTAACCTTTCCCCGGGTGGCCTTTGTGCCTTTTTCGGGATTGATGCCAATGAAGCGCCTGGAATCACAATCATCAGAGACTGAATGAAAAACTATAAGGAACACCTTGTAAACTTAAAAGGGTAGTTTGGGTTTTGCGCATTATGTTAAAACTAGTACTGACATCACGAGGAATTTTGTCAAATTTTGCTGCCTGTTTTTCTATATCTTGGAAGTAATTTACTTGTTAAAAATTACAAGTGTATTACTATGCACAGGAGACAGTATTATGCCTCTATTCAAGCTTATATGCAGTGTGATTTGAAAATCATCTCCACTGCAGTAATAATCTAGCATAAAAAAAAATATAAATAAAGATGCAGTGAGATCAGACAAAGGCATCAAGCAGCTCATGTATTTCATTTGTATTGTTCTTTTAATGTTTTTGTTGTGTTGTGGCTTGCAAAGTTTTTGTTATCTGACACCCTGTTCTGCTACTCATTTTTGCCCAGCAATTACCTAACTGGCAGGGAGATTTTTGATCACAAGCCTGACATTAACTAAGGCAGGCCTTTGATCAGAACTTTCCTAGTCAGCTGGTTAAATGTTGGGCAAAAAAACTGTAGAGGAACATGGGGTCAGGTAACAAAAACTTTGCAAGCTACAATAAGCAAAATAAGATGGTTTTTAACATAAGATGGTATTGCTCACAGGTATTTACTCAAAGTAGGAAATGCCATCTTGGTATAAATGCAAACTATCCCTTTAGGAAAAGTAATGGTTTCTCGTGATGCAGGTTTCAACAATTATAACTCAAGAAAAGCTATAATGATGAAAAGGAAATTCAAGCAGTCTCACCTCTGAATGAATTACATGAATGAGTGCAGGCTGCTTCTTCTTGATATTGGAGGTTAAGCATATAGTAGATTGCAAATACAGTAGCAAGTCCCGTCAAAAAGGTTGGTGTGATGCCTTCAGATATGACACGACCCTCAAGCGTGATCATCCAGCGCCCAATAGTGACTTGCCCTGTTCCACCTGAAACTTCAAGTAATGGCAACATGCATCTCACCTTGCATAAACATCTGTACATTCAAAGAAAAACAGCAATGTAACATGTCTATCAATGAAATGTATACCAGAATCAGGCGTGGACTTGCAGACTAACAGTCTTAGTTTAGAGATGATCTAAAACAAACTTGGTAGCACTTTATTTTACAGTACGTGTACTTCCCTGGTACATACATGGTAAATATCTTGTACCTACAGGTAAATGAGTGGTAACACAAGGTACTTACCTGAGGTGTATGTACATGGCAACAAATAAGAAGCACGGCTGTACTTAACAGTCGTACATGCATGGTAATTAGTTTGTGCATACAGACAAGTGTGGGTAAGAACGGTCACTTACAGGTAGTGCCCTTACATGGTAACTAATTAGATACTTTACTGTACTTACTAATGTATATACATGATAAATATGTAGTACTTATGGACAAGTGGATACAAACAGGCAGATCCTTACAGTATCCGTATATGGTAACTAATAAGACACATTACTGTACACACTAATGATATGTACATGGTAAATATGTACCACCTACGGAAAAATGTGCTATTATGTGGTAACAAACAAGACACAAACTTTACTTGGTATACACGTTAACACACTTGTTTGTAAGTACTACATATTTACCACGTGTATACCAAGTAAAGTTTGTGTCTTGTTTGTTACCACATAATAGCACATTTTTCCATTTGAAGAATTGGTAATTCCTGTGTAATGTTTGTGTAAAATGGTGCACTTTAGTGTGAGTAAATGTTTTCATTACGTGAGCACTAATTGCTTTGTGTTAGATCGCTTGATGTGTACTAAGTATTTATGCGTAAATCATAGTAGTGTCCATCTAGGAAGGATGTAGGCTGTCAGGCATACACTACTGTTAGCCAATCATAACAGTGAGCGTTTTCTTTAGAGTCTACAATCCGCCATGCCTATTCAAATGGAGCATTCAGATGAGGGGGGGTCAAAACAGACAGAAAATAGTCCATTGCTTCTAATTTATGGGTTTTTTTTTTTTTCATGTAAAATTCTTGTGGACCTCAGAGAGCAGTACAAAATAAACAACAAATGCAGTTCATGACCCCTTTAAGTAGTATATAATAGTTGTCTCAAGCTTTGGTTTTGACCCTAAAAATTGTATCGAGGTTTAGTTGTAGTTTTGTTAGGGATGCATGATATTGGATTTTTGCCGATATCCGATATGCAATATTTTTCAACTCATTTTGGCCGATACCGATACCGATATATTTCCTTTTGTTTGGAAACAACATCAAGTCTCTCCTGTCAGGGCTCTAGACTGCGACCGTTTTTTTGAGAATGTGCAAGTTAAAATTTGACGTGGTCGCATTTGTGCTAGTGCACAGTCGGCGCTGCTCCAAAGCTCCTTCTCCATACAGCGCGCGCTGCTGAGCCGCGGCACATTGTAGCAGGAGTCAGATTTCACTGATAACGTGGAGAGAGGCGCTTTCAGCACGAGCGCTTCGGGTGTAGAGCCTGGTTTTGTAGAACTTGCGGACGCGTCGATTATAAATCGGCATAATTTTTCATATCGCGGACGATGCCGATATTTACATTTAAAGCCATTATCGGCCGATTCCGATATCGGTCCGATAATATCGTGCATCCCTAGTTTTTGTTTGTAGCTTGAGTTAAGTAGTAGACGATAATTATCTCAAGCTTTGGTTTTGTCCACATTTGAAACTTGGGTTAATCTTTTGTTTATTTAAATGCTCTGTTGAAGCTTGACGAATCTATTTCCAGACCATTTGTGCAATGTCCGCCATTGTGTGACCATTATCCAGTCTTCCAGACCATTGCATCCACATCTTGAATGAGACCAAGAAATATGCCATCCATTCAAGTGGGTGGAGAGGAAAACAAACCATCTACAGCTTCAGACGCCCCTCCCTTCGCCGTTAAGCTGCACCTGGACTATCGCTGCTGGACAAAACCAACTCAGCAATCCAGAATAGCTGAGGTGAGCTGAGCGCTTTTCAAACAGCACAAAAGTGATCAAAATATTGCCGTTTCCATGTGTACTGTGGCAGCATTATAGATGAGCATGAGCAAGCGTCTTCCATCACACTTATATACATGTGTTGAAAGGCAGAGCATAATGAGAAGGCTGGTTTTATGATTAGCACAGGAACTCAACCAAGGACACTGCAGGAATAGTACCTGTCAAGCAGCTTAAGAATTTAAAAAAAAACTGACAAAAGCTGTCACTGACTGTCAGCTAAGCTAATCTTCACACTCAAGGCAAAGAGAGTCAACGAAAAACTGAGAGGCAGCTTTGGTTAAATTAGATGTGTTGAGGGTTAGAACTGAATGGCGTCTAATTTAATGAGGCGAGGTAGTAACTGTCAGTGATGGCACTATAATAACAGATTACAGCAGTGCAAGATATAAAAAATCATAACATTTCTGATTAGCTGCATGTCACCACAGCCTATCAAGCATTCTTGACTGTTAAATGTTATTTAACATCTTACAACATAAGAAGTTTATTTACCTCAGAGAGCAGTCAAGTACATCTTGTGCATTTGTCATGGACTATCTTTGATCCATGGTCCTTTAACGTATGTCTTGTTGAAATGCCACGCTAGGTGTGTTAGTATATCCCATCATTCTCTGCACCTTCGAGGGCCCCAAAACAGTTTGTCTGGCTGTCAACTTATACAGCTTTTGTCAGCAGTGATACCCCCAGTATTGGTCTAATAGCAGACAGATGGTGCTAGGCTAGACAAACCATTTGTCAATAGGGGAAAAACCTAGAAACAGGTAGTTGAGATGTGATCTGTAACATAATAACATACTGTATAATATTAATGAAATTAAAAGAAATAAAATGTACTCCTTCAATGTCAAACTAAAAGTTTTACTTTAAAGTGCAAGTACTCTACAAGTACATTAGATTATGTTTATGTAAATTTTCCATAATAAGTACTAATGTGTACTTTTTCACAAGGGTTTTGTTGTCACAGACTGTCATTTGGATCTGCAGACCAATTTTTCATTTAATACAAAATGAAATTGTAATCTCTTAGTACTGCAGAAAATGAACATTTAGATTCATTCATTTGGTATCTGGTTTATCCAACAGTTGTGGCCTAAAGTGCATTCACAGTGTATATTTTATCCATAAGTGTATTCCCTGGGAATCAAGCTCATGATTACTTTGGTGTTACTAGCATCATGTTCAGTTCAGCAGCTTATGGTAGCGTTGGGTAATACCCTGATGGAAAATCCATTTTAAGCTAGTAGCTGTAATTTGGATCATGATTTTTAGCTAGCTTAAATGCTAACTAGCTTGCTAACAGATATCATGTTCCAAAAACCTGCTTCCATTTTCCATTTTATGACCTGCTTGGAACAGCTAATGACAAGCTTAGACCTGTTAGAAACTAGCCAAAATGTTCCAAAACACAACTGCACGAGCATTTTCTAGCAGGAGTTACAGATTTTTATCTTTTTTTATTTTTTTATTTTTTCAGATAAAACATCTAAGCTATAAGGAAGAGCTAAGTAAGCTTAAACCCTAATTCATAGCATTGCAACAACATCCTGAATTATGGACGCCAATCCCCAGGGGTTTAAGTTGAAATGAATCAGGCTAAGTTTTGACATTCATTAAGTTTAAGCATCAATGCTACCAGAACCAATTAGCGTAATCTGCTTAGCTGAAAGGCTACCACACATAGAGCTCTTTAAAACCTGGCAACAATGGGATGATATTAAACTGCTCTTCCCGAACAGACCGTTTGAGGATTTACGAGCAAAAAAAGCATCTCGCAAACACAAGACTCCCACGGACGATTCTGTAATGAGTCATAAAATGGAAATTATGACAATGATGCCATATTGAAACTGAGGCGCTTGTGTTTTTGAAAAAATTAGCAAGCAAATTTTTGCTTGTACAGTACGAGTTAACAAAGTACATTGTTAAAAACAATCTTCCTTTGTGGTTTGCTTTATTGATTCTTCACAGCGAAATGCTAAGCTAAGCTGACAAGTTTGACACATGGCTGACTCTCCATAGTAATCCACTGGACGTCCGTTTTAACATGATGGGGCAGTCGTGTATGGGTTTACTGGGACTTATTGATTTTAAACATGCACCATTTTAGATGGATAGCCAATACAAACCAAACACTCCAGCCAAGAAAGGATTCATTCAGTGCTGTTTAACATTCAGCCCACGAGTGCACGTATAATTAACTCTTGGGTAAAAATGCCCTCAGGAGAGTCGCTGTGGAGTCTCGACGTAGGGCTTCACTCAACTCCGAATGTGTGTGTGGTTGTGTGAATGTGTGCAGACTTTACAGAATACCACGCTAGTGTAAGTGAATTAGCGTAAATGAATTAGCCAATTAAAAGCAATAGCACGGCCCAATAGGGAATTTCAAATTGCAGACCAGCAGCATTAGACAACCTTATGAAAATGAGCAAACCACATTTCCCCTGCAGTTAGCATCATTAAAGCCAAGATTGTAAAATCTGTTTTGCATGACTTTCATCAAGCTTTTGTGCCAAATTGTACATTTTCTCATAATAGCAACTTTTTCCCTCGTATTTGTGGCTTCATATCTAACCATTTTATCTATGTCTCACAATTCTGACTTTATGTCCCAATCTGTCTGGGAGTTTATATGATGACTTTATATCTCACACTGTGAATTTTGTTATTTTAAACTTTATCTCAACTTTTTCTCTGTTTTTGCTTTTCATTCTAAGGCAGGGGTGTCAAACTCAGTTCCTGGAGGCCCGGAGCCCTGCAGAGTTTAGATGCAATCCTAATTAAACACACCTGATTCAGCTAATCAAGTCCTTCAGGCCTATTTAAAAACTACATGGTTTGTGTGTTGGAGTTGGGTTGGAACAAAACTTGGTAACACTTTCTATGAAGCCCGTATTTATAATACATTATAAGGGTAGTTTTAAGGCATTATAATGAACGCATAATGCATTATAAAAAAAACCTTATAATATGTTATATCGTCTTATGAATATTCATAAGAACAGTTTTAATGTATTATAATATTCATTTATTAGTGGTTATAGCTTTTAAGAGTATGATGATTTATAACACACAGTGAACATGTTGCATCCACTTAAGTTACAATGGATTAAATTTCTCATAGTTATAATGTATTATAAGTCTCATATCTTGCCATTTTTTTTATGCTACTTTACTTAAAGCCATCAATGACCACTAGTAATAATAATAGTAATATTTTTTTTCTCTCAAACAGCCATAAGATCAGATATCAGATCAGATGAATGTGTAATATGACACATTTGCTTTGAACTATTTTTATTTTAATATCAGTTTGATTATTTTGATGGTACCCTTTAGACAGCTGTTGATAAGTAACTCTGCAACTACATGTCAACTAGCAGTCAGTGGAGTATTAGTAGTACACAGTGGTCAGAATTATTGGCACCCTTGGTAAATACGATCAAAGAAGGCTGTGAAAATTAATTTGTTAATTGTTAATCCTTTTGACCTTTTATTTAAAAAAAAAAAAAAAAAATCACAAAAATCTTACCTTTCATTGGATAATAAGAATTTAAAATGGAGGGAAATATCATTATGAAATAAATGTTTTTCTCTAATACATATTGGCCACAATTAACGGCACCCTTTTATTCAATACTTTTTGAAACCTCCATTTGCCAGTTTAACAACTAAATGTTCTCCTATAGTGCCTGATGAGGTTAGAGAACACCTGACAAGAGATCAGAGACCATTCCTTCATCCAGAATCACTCCAGACCCTTTAGATTCCCAGCTCCATGTTGGTGCTTCTTCTCTTCAGTTCACCACACACTCATTTTCTATAGGGTTCAGGTCAGAGGACTGGAATGGCCATAGCAGAAGCTTGGTTTTGTGCTCAGTGACCCATTTTTGTGTTGTTTTTGAGGTTTGTGTTTGGATTATTGTAGGGTTGGAAGATCCAAACATGGCCCATTATAAGATTTCTAACAGAGTCAGTCACTTATTGATTTTTTATCTGTTGGTATTTGATAGAATCCATGATGCCATGTGTCTAAACAAGATGTCCAGGACCTCCAGCAGAAATATAGGCCCACAACATCAAAAATACAGCAGTATATTTCATTGTACACATGGGCTACTTTTTATCCCTGTGTTCACCAAATCCATCTTGAGTGTTTGCTGCTAAAAAGCAAATTTTTTAGTTTCATCTGACCATAGAAGCCAGTCCCATTTGAAGACTCAACTATTTTCTGCAATTCTCCAGCTGTGGTCCTTGGAGAGTCTTTAGCCACTCAAACTCTCCTTCTCACCGTGCATTAGAACGATATAAACACACGTCCTCTTCCAGGCAATTTCATAACATTTTGTGTTGATTGGAAATTCTTAATTATTGGCCTGATGGTGGAAATAGGAATTTTCACTGCTCTAGCTCTTTTCTTAAAAACACTTCACTAATTTGTGAAGCTCAGTTATCTTTTGCTGCACATCAGAAATATATTCTTTGGTTTTTCTCATTGTGATGGATGATTAAGGGAATTTGGGCTTTGTTTTCCCTCCTATTTATATTTCTGTGAAACAGGAAGCCATGGCTGGATGATTTCATGTTCATAATCACCCTGGAGTGCTCAAAGTTGTGAATATGAATGGGAATATACTTTAGAGATATTTAACTCATAAGAATTTCTAGGGGTACCAATAATTGTGTCCAACGTGTATTTGAGAAAAACATTTATTTCATAATGAGATTTTCCCCCATTTAAAATTCTTATTATCCAATGAAAGGTTAGATTTTTGTGATTTTTTTTTAAATAAAAGATCAAAAGGATTAACAATTAACAAATAAATTTTCACAGTCTTCTTTGATCATATTTACCAAGGGTGCCAATAATTCTGACCACTGCAGTACTACTAATACTCCACTGACTGCTTGTTGACATGTAGTTGCAGAGTTATCAACAGCTGTCTATAGGATACCATCAGAATAATCAAACTGATATTAAAATAAAAATAGTTCAAACGAAATGTGTCATATTACACATTCATCTGATCTGATATCTGATCTTATGGCTGTTTGAGAGAAAAAAAAATATTACTATTATTATTGCTATACTTATAAGTGGTCATTGATGGCTTTAAGTAAAGTAGCATAAGAAAGATGGCAAGATATGAGACTAATAATACATTATAACTATGAGAAATTTAATCCATTAACTTAAGTGGATGCAACATGTTCACTGTGTGTTATAAACCGCCATACTCTTAAAAGCTATAACCACTAATAAGTAAATATTATAATACATTAAAACTGTTCTTAAGACGATATAACATATTATAAGGTTTTTTATAATGCATTATGCATTCATTATAATGCCTTAAAAACACCCTTAAAATGTATTATAAATGTGGGCTTCATAGAAAGTGTTACCCAAAACTCTGCAGGACAGCGGCCCTCCAGGAACTGAGTTTGACACCCCTGCTCTAAGGAAACAAGTTACCATTATAGTCAAATCTGAGAGCTAACAGCAATGTATTTGTGTATGTTGTTAAAGAATATAGCAGTATCTGTTCAGTATTGAACCTGTAATGCTTGCAGATTTTCTCATGAGAAAACTGTGTCCTACTTCTTGCCATAGCTTTGTTCTTTTAGAAAATTTAATACAGAAAATCTGTTATATTTCTGCTGTGAATAAACTCATTTCTAGATAACAAGTGTCAAAGTTTTTTTTCCCCGCTTTTTTTCTGTTCTTACTGGGCTCATCAAATATTTGAGAGAGTTGAAGGATCTGTTCCCCAAGAAATCACTTTTGTTTATGGTTTATGTGTGTTCTGTAAGGAAATTAAGGGGAAAATGATGTCTTCTGTTCTCTGCTGCCCTCTATGATAAATTGGTCCCAGAAAGCTTTTTCCATTACCATCATAGAAAATTTGTAAAATTGATTGTGTGCTGGTATGAGTGTTCATTTTCTCTACTTTTCATATACAGTATAAAGCTGAAGTTTTATAGTGGAATTCCAATCGGCCATTTTAGACCATCCAGCCCAATTTAAAGGAATAGTTCACCAAAAAATGAAAATGTACTCTCCGTCAGGCCATCCAAGATATAGATGAGTTTGTTTCTTCATCAGAACAGATGAATTTCTCTCTAGATTCAGACAAAATGTTTCTTATGAACATGTAGATTTTCACTTCACAAGATGTTAACTGATGGACTGGAGTCGTGTGGATTACTTATAGATTATTTTGATGTTTTTATCAGCTGTTTGGACTTTCGTTCTGATGGATCCACTTTACTGCAGAGGATCCATTGGTGAGCAAGTGATGTAATGCTAAATTCCTCAAATTCTCTTCTGATGAAGAAACACTAGTTTTTCGTTCCAACCAGATATGTTTCCAAGTATATGTAGCTATGCAGTTTGTTAGTTGCTAGTGCTTAGTACAAAAAAAGAAAAAAAAAAAAAGCCGAACTTTAAATGATGGTTGAGTTCCATCGGTTTTAAGTATGTTTTGAGTATGACCTCTGTTTTTGTTTATTTGTCGCTGTATCTGTAATCTCTTAATCTTAATCCAACACCAACCAGGCTTGTGTTTTCAATGAATGACTCATACCTACTTTATCAACTCGAATTGCTCAATAGCTTGACAGAAAAACCATTTACTTTTTAAAGCAAGGTGAGAAATCTTTTGCTTTTGCTCTCAGGAATAAAAACACCGAAAGTGAGGCATGTTTTCTTTCATTTGAAATGTTTAAACTCCCGAAAACGAGATCATTCAGTCGCACCCATGGGATGAGGTGAGTGGTGTGCATATAATCTGTCTATTATATTCTTTTCTTCTTTTGCCAAGTTTCTCACTCTGTCTGCATTGTTTCAGGTTTGTTTTTTGGATGCCACGTTCCAGACAAAAAGTGTAGAAGCATGCTTTGATTTATTTAAACGCAACCTATATTGCACTTTGTGCTGTTCTCGCAAGACTGACGTGTGAGAGCCAAAGATTGTCTTGAAATGCCCTGCAGTGCGTTTATTTATAGTTAAAAGATAACATTTATTTTGATTAGAACGGAAGCGTGTCTTTGAAACACATTCGAGGATGTTTAATATTGATCTTTACTCTGCGCTTTTGAGAAGTTCACTGAAAAAGTTGGAATCTAAGAATTTGACAAAGGCTACTGTACTCACACTTATTTACATTTCTATCACTCAACTTTGTTTCTCTGACTTTTGCACGTTATTTTTTTCCGGCAGTGTTACAAAGAAGGTTTTTATTGTAGACAAGGACAAAGGAGATCTCGTACATAAATGCATTTTCTCTTACAGGGTCTTCAAATGACCACCATTCCTTTTTTTTCCTGCACAAGACTTTGAAAAGCTTCGGCAGCTCATGCAGTCACACAGATTCGATTCAGTCATCTCGCAGAATCCACCGTGCTCTGTCGATTTAGCTCGATTGACAGGCTTTGTATTTTCTTGTGCTACAGATGAATACGCCGCTCATTTATGCATGACCAGCCACAAAACGGCTAAAAAAAAACACTTCAGCTTTGAAGGGATGACCAAAGCGTCTTGTCGTATAGAAATAGCTCTTTTGAATACTAGTGGATTCCAGGGTTGTAAAAAGGTATTGATAAACATTCCTTAAGTTAAAGTATGTGTACTTCATCAAAATTTTGCGTTGTTATCTAGCCAACTACATACTTAAAATTATATAAAAATGTATATAATTAAATTAATAATAATAACAATAATACATAATTTATATAATACATTTAATATGATATATCAATCAAAATATTATATATGTGCAATTTTTAACAATTATATGCTTGTGTATGTGTGTGTATGCACACATACACACACATATATATATACAGGTGCATGTCAATAAATTAGAATGTCGTGGAAAAGTTCATTTATTTCAGTAATTCAACTCAAATTCTGAAACTCGTGTATTAAATAAATTCAATGCACACAGACTGAAGAAGTTTAAGTCTTTGGTTCTTTTAATTGTGATGATTTTGGCTCACATTTAACAAAAACCCACCCAAAAAAAAAAAAAAACATTTTTAGTGAATTGTTGGCCTTCTGGAAAGTATGTTCATTTACTGTATATGTACTCAATACTTGGTAGGGGCTCCTTTTGCTTTAATTACTGCCTCAATTCGGCGCGGCATGGAGGTGATCAGTTTGTGGCACTGCTGAGGTGGTATGGAAGCCCAGGTTTCTTTGACAGTGGCCTTCAGCTCATCTGCATTTTTTGGTCTCTTGTTTCTCATTTTCCTCTTGACAATACCCCATAGATTCTCTATGGGGTTCAGGTCTGGTGGGTTTGCTGGCCAGTCAAGCACACCAACACCATGGTCATTTAACCAACTTTTGGTGCTTTTGGCAGTGTGGGCAGGTGCCAAATCCTGCTGGAAAATGAAATCAGCATCTTTAAAAAGCTGGTCAGCAGAAGGAAGCATGAAGTGCTCCAAAATTTCTTGGTAAACGGGTGCAGTGACTTTGGTTTTCAAAAAACATAATGGACCAACACCAGCAGATGACATTGCACCCAAAATCATCACAGACTGTGGAAACTTAACACTGGACTTCAAGCAACATGGGCTATGAGCTTCTCCACCCTTCCTCCAGACTCTAGGACCTTGGTTTACAAATGAAATACAAAACTTGCTCTCATCTGAAAAGAGGACTTTGGACCACTGGGCAACAGTCCAGTTCTTCTTCTCCTTAGCCCAGGTAAGACGCCTCTGACATTGTCTGTGGTTCAGGAGTGGCTTAACAAGAGGAATACGACAACTGTAGCCAAATTCCTTGACACGTCTGTGTGTGGTGGCTCTTGATGCCTTGACCCCAGCCTCAGTCCATTCCTTGTGAAGTTCACCCAAATTCTTGAATCGATTTTGCTTGACAATCCTCATAAGGCTGTGGTTCTCTCGGTTAGTTGTGCATCTTTTTCTTCCACACTTTTTCCTTCCACTCAACTTTCTGTTAACATGCTTGGATACAGCACTCTGTGAACAGCCAGCTTCTTTGGCAATGAATGTTTGTGGCTTACCCTCCTTGTGAAGGGTGTCAATAATTGTCTTCTGGACAACTGTCAGATCAGCAGTCTTCCCCATGATTGTGTAGCCTAGTGAACCAAACTGAGAGACCATTTTGAAGGCACAGGAAACCTTTGCAGGTGTTTTGAGTTGATTAGCTGATTGGCATGTCACCATATTGTAATTTTTTTAGATGAATTGGTGGGTTTTTGTTAAATGTGAGCCAAAATAATCACAATTAAAAGAACCAAAGACTTAAACTACTTCAGTCTGTGTGCACTGAATTTATTTAATACACGAGTTTGACAATTTGAGTTGAATTACTGAAATAAATGAACTTTTCCATGACATTCTAATTTATTGAGATGCACCTATATATATATATATATATATATACACACACACACACACACACACACACACACACACACACATATATATATACACACACACATTTTCAGTTACTTTAAAAGTCAATTTGAACTCAATTTGCTTTCTAAGTAAATGTCTCTGTTTTTGCTTTGAATGATTCATCTGTGCACATTAGACTATATAAAATATTTATTTTCATACGCTTTCATCAATGCGTAGGAACACTCTCCACCTGACTGTTTTTTTCTGATGTTTGTTAATAAATAATACTGTATTTTCAAAAACATGCAGTGATGATGCTAATGTATTTTTAGCTTGTTATCTTATTTTTATTTTTTTATTTTGGGTGGTTGCTGGAGTCTCAGATCCCTAGCTTACATTATGGAAATTAAAGACATTGTGAAAGTAATTTTATGCTGTTTTAATGGTTTGTTATAGTGTAAGAAGTTTCATAGCTTAGCATTAGCGGCTCTGACAGAGTATTTCCTTTACCCGAAGTCTCTAACAGTCAAGGACAGATACCCTTCTAATGGCACGTTCACTTTGAATAAACCTTGAGCCTCAGAAAAAATGTATGCTCAATCTTTTCAACCTTCCGTACATCACAGTTCTTGGTTATGCAGTCAGTTCTTTGCCCCTACGGTAATAAAACCCAATGAGATCTCAAAGGCATTTTTGAGTGTACTATAGGTCTCAAACTATAAACACTCTTTCCTCAATGCCAGCCATACATCTACAATTGGGAACAGTTCTGTTAGACTCATTAAAAATAACATGTTTTGTTCTTCCACACTTGCAGGTTTGCACCTTTTTTTCCCCCTACAGAGACTTTCCACAGAGCAGGCAGCATCTTCTGTTTGTCTGCTCAAAGCCGCTTGCAGAAAAATCTGCATGACAGCTTCTTTTCCCAGGAACAGCTGTATGAAGGGTATCTTTAATGCAAGCTCACAGCGATACAAATCCCTATGAAATCTAATGCTTCCAGGTCATCATATTTCAGGCCAGAGTTTGGGCTGCGAGATGTACTTATTCAGCTAGCGCTGTGTTTGTGGAATCACCTCAGCTCTAATGTGATTGTCTGAATGTCGATAAGCTCTGTGGTAAAGGAAAACATGTATATTGTGGCCCATAATTCAAAGCCATTTCAAAGGGGTATTTTACTATATTACAGTTGTTTTCAGTGTTCATTAATTATTAACCTAATCTCAGATGTTTCTCAGATTTGTTTGAAGACATCAAAATCGGACTGCTGAGTTATAAAATGAATGTGAATAGCATAGCCAAGATAATAAATTCTTTGCAGAATTTAAGGAGAGATGTTTGAGTTTACACAGAGATCTACTGTATGATGTTTGGTTGTACACTTTGGCATCTTGTTTTGAAATATTCAGATCTCTTCTGCTCTTCTGATAAGTGGGTAGCTTAAGCAAATGTCTCAATTTGGTCTCCATATAATATCTTTGCTGGCTTGGAGAAACAATTGAGATTGCATTTCTGATTTATCTTTCCTGTAAGCATTTACCTAGAGGATATTTTTATTTCTCAAAGGTTGTTCTTTCATAGCTCAGGAGTTTTAATTGAGTTCTCAGTTATGTTTCATGTAAGTATTCATTTGCTTTTGGAAAATAAACATTTTGAAACATGATGCATTGGTTTTTTGAAACAGGCAGCATTGGTTTTCAGCATGAATGTTATGACAGAAAACACATCTAAAACGAGAAAGAGCTTTGCGATTGACTGTACTAATAGATTTGACAAGAAGTATGAGGTATATATTTACAGACTTTGAAAGCTACAGAAAAGAGAAGCTAATGGATTGCTGCAATTCAAAGAAACAAATGGATTCCAGGCAGCGAAACACGGATTTGCAGATATCTTTTTATGTTAATATGTTGAATTTTGCGGTAAAATCATACCCTCTATGTTGTATTGTTATATATAGTATTGACAACTCATCAATTAAATATTTAACATCTTATATTCTGCATAACAGGATGTTTTTAAATAAATACTGACAAAAACAAGATGGCGCCGCAGATGGCAGCTACTGTGTTTTGCTCTTCAGTGTTTGTACTGTTTTTGTTTGTTTTTCAAACACCATCAGTTTTACCAGGGATGACCTGCTGAACATTCGGCAGAACACACCACAGAATATTTTACCGGTTTTTGATTATTCGGACATTTTGTTGGACATTGTTGTTGACGGAGCCGTAGCTCTGGTCAAATGCTTCAGGACGCGCAGATGGGGGAAGCGAGCTGGCGCGCTCGTGAAGCTCAGACAGCCAGGATTTAGAACGGCGTTGCCTAGCATCCATCTGGCGAATCTCCGCTCTCTACCCAACAAAATGGACGAACTCCTTCTGCTTTCCTGGTTAAACAAGGATTTTTCAAACTCTGCTGCTCTGTGTTTCACGGAAACCTGGCTGAACGACGCCATACCGGACAGCGTGCTACATTTGCCTGACTTCCAGCTGATCAGAGCAGATCGCGACGCAGAATCAACGGGGAAATCGCGCGGCGGTGGGACGTGCTTTTACACCAATGAGAGGTGGTGTACAGATGTAACTGTGTTAAAGAAGATGTGCTGTTCTGATCTAGAAACGCTCTTCATTAACTGCTAGCCCTTCTACTCGCTGCGGGAGTTTCACTCATTCATTCTTGTGAGTGTTTACATTCCTCCGCAAGCGCGCATGAGCTCGGCTTTACAGAAACTCGCTGATATGATCACAGAGACTGAGCAACAACACCCAGACTCTGTTTTAATCATTCTCGGGGACTTTAATAAAGCAAATCTCTCTCGCGAACTGCCAAAATACAGACAGCATTTCACATGTCCCACCAGAGACAGTAATATATTGGATCACTGTTACACAGCGATAAAGGACGAGCAGCTTTAGGACTCTCTGATCACTGTTTGGTTCATCTTATACCGACCTACAGGCAGAAACTCAAATCTGAAAAACCTGTATTAAGAACTGTTAAAAGATGGACTAATGAAACAGAGCGGGTTTTACAAGCCTGTTTCTCTCTCACTGATTGGACTGTTTTTGAAGCTGCTGCAAATGATCTGGATGAGCTCACAGAGACTGTAACATCTAATATCAGTTTCTGTGAGGATATGTGCATTCCTACCAAGACTCATCTAACTTACAACAACGACAAACCATGGTTCACTGCAAAACTCAGATAGCTCTGTCAGGCCAAAGAAGATGCTTACAGAAAGGGGGATAAAGTCTTGTATTAACAGGCCAAATACACACTGGAAAAGGAGATCAGAGTGGAAAAGAGGAATTATTCCGGCAAGCTAAGGAAAAAATTCTCTTCCAGTGATTCTGCTTCAGTGTGGAAAGGTATGAAAGATATCACCAGTTACAAGTCACCATCCCCCAGCACTCTGGAGAATCAACAACAGGCAGACGATCTGAATGAGTTCTACTGCAGGTTTGAAAAAACACCCCACACCCGCCCTGAACACCTCTCCACACAACCATTAACACCTCCAGCAACCCCCCTCTCCCCCACACCTGCAATTCAGATCAGAGAAGATGAGGTGCGCCAGGTCTTCAGGAAGAACAAAAGAAGGAAAGCACCAGGCCCAGACGTTGTGTCACCAGCCTGCCTAAAAATCTGTGCTGACCAGCTGGCCCCCATCTTCACACAGATCTTCAACAGATCACTGGAGCTGTGCGAAGTCCCCTCATGCTTCAAACGCTACACCATCATCCCCATCCCAAAGAAACCCAAAATTACTGGACTTAATGACTACAGACCTGTGGCTCTAACGTCTGTGGTCATGAAATCATTTGAAAGACTGGTTTTGGCTTATCTGAAGGCCTCCACTGGACCCTCACTGGACCCCCTGCAGTTTGCCTACAGAGCAAACAGGTATTTGGATGATGCAGTCAACATGGGACTGCACTTCATCCTGCAGCATCTGGACAGACCAGGGACTTATGTGAGGATCCTGTTCATAGACTTCAGCTCCGCTTTTAACAACATCATCCCGGACACCCTTCAAAATAAACTAACTCAGCTCTCTGTGCCCACCTCCATCTGTCAATGGATCACCAGCTTCCTGACAGACAGGCAGCAGCTAGTGTGGCTGGGAAAATACACATCCAGCACCGGCACCATCAGCACTGGAGCTCCTCAGGGTTGTGTTCTCTCCCCACTGCTCTTCTCCCTCTACACCAACGACTGCACATCTAAAGACCCCTCTGTCAAGCTCCTGAAGTTTGTAGACGACACCACACTGATCGGCCTCATCCAGGACGGTGGCGAGTCTGTTTACAGACAGGAGGTTAAGGAGCTGGTTGTCTGGTGCAGTCTTAACAACCTGGAGCTCAACACGCTCAAAACTGTGGAGATGATCGTGGACTTCAGGAGAAACCCCCCTGCTCTCCCCCCACTCACCATCATGAACAGCACTGTGACTGCAGTGGAGACATTCAAGTTCCTGGGCACCATCATCTCTCAGGACCTGAAGTGGGACAATCACATTGAGTCCATTGTCAGAAAGGCCCAGCAGAGGTTGTACTTCCTTCGCCAGCTGAGGAACTTCAACCTGCCACAGGAGCTGCTGAAACAGTTCTACTCCGCCATCATTGAATCCGTCCTCTGCACTTCAATAACTGTCTGGTTCAGCTCAGCTACCAAATCTGACCTCAGAAGACTACGGAGGGTAGTCCGGACTGCTGAGCGAATCATTGGTACAACCCTCCCCACTCTCCAAGAACTGTACTTATCCAGAGTGAGCAAAAGGGCTGGCAAAATCACTCTGGACCCCTCACATCCAGCACACTTCCTCTTTGAACTGTTGCTATCTGGTCAACGCTACAGAGCTCAGAGCACCAGAACGACCAGACACAGAAACAATTTCTTCCCTCAGGCAATCCATCTCATGAACACTTGACATTAAACGTGGAACACACAACACTATTATAAATTATTTATTCACTGCACATACTTATTTTTTCATTTCAAATTTGCACATATCAGACCTGTACACCATAATTGTCTATATTATATATTGTGTTTTTGCTATTTCTACATTGCCTATTTGTATGTTTGTATATTATTATTTTATTATCTGTGTCCTGTCCTGTTGCTGTCTTTCTGTTGCACTGTAGAGCTTCTGTCACTAAAACAAATTCCTCGTATGTGTAAGCATACCTGGCCAATAAAGCTCATTCTGATTCTAAAAAACTATATAAGTTTTTGGGGTGGACGATACGACTAATATATATATATATATATATATATATATATATATATATATATATATCAAGTGGTGTGAAAAAGTTTTTTGCCCCCATTCCTTTTTTTTTTTTTTTTTTGCATATTTGTCACAATTACAGATTATGATGATCAAGCAAATTTTAATATTACACAAAGATAACCCGAGTAAATACAAAATGCAGTTTTAAAATTATGATTTCATTTATTAAGGGAAAAAAAGCTGTCCAAACCTGCCTGGCACTACGTGAAAAAGTAATTGCCCCCTAAATCTAATAACCGGTTTTGCCACCCTTTGCAGCAACAACTGCAATGAAGCATAACTGCGATAACTGACAATGAGTCTTTCACGTCGCTGTGGAGGAATTTTGGCCCACTCTTCTTTGCAGAATTGTTTTAATTCAGCCACATTGGAGGGTTTTCGAGCATGAATGGACTGTTTAAGTTCATGCCACAGCATCTCATTTAAGTCCAGACTTTGATTTGGCCACTCCAAAACCTTTTTTTTGTTTTTTTTCTTGAGCCATTCAGAGGTGGACTTGCTGGTGTGTTTGGGATCATTGTCCTGCTGAATAACCCAAGTGCTCTTGAGCTTCAGGTCACAAACTGACGGCCGGACATTCTCCTTCAGGATTTTCTGATAGAGTGCAGAATTCATGCTTCCATCAATTATGGCAAGTCGTCCAGGTCCTGATGCTGCAAAGCAGCCCCAGACCATCACACTACAACCACCATGTTTGACTGTTGGTATGATGTTCTTTTTATGACATGTTGTGTTGGTTTTATGCCATATGTAACGGGACACACACCTTCCAAAAAGTTAAACTTTTGTCTCATCAGTCCACAGAATATTTGCCCAAAATTCTTGGGGATAATCAAGATATTTTTTGGCAAATGTGAGACGAGCCTTTGTGTTCTTTTTGGTCAGCAGTGGCTTTTGCCTTGGAACTTTCCCATGGGTGCCGTTTTTGCCCAGTCTCTTTCTTATTGTTGAATCATGAACACTGACCTTAATTGAGGCAAGTGAGGCCTGCAGTTCTTTAGATGTTGTTCTGGGTTCTTTTATGGCCTCCTGGATGACTCGTCATTGCGCTCTTGGAGATTTTGGTAGGCTGGGCACTCCTGGCACTTACGCAAAGAAAATATATTTCCTAATATATGAATGATCAATATATTAAATTTAGGGGTGTCAACGTTTACGTGTTAACGCATTAACGCATGCGATTAATCTAAAAATTTTAACACGTTAATATTTTTTAACGCAAATTAATCACGTGATAAGGTTTGACCTCAACTTCTTGCCATCATCGCAGCGCAGAAGGTTATCTATCATTGTGTGATGAGGGTACAGTGAACCAGTGTTGCCAGGGCAGTGGCACAAGTGGGCTATTTTGAAAATACAGTCACGGGAAAAATTACAGAGCCGTGGGTTGCGTTTTTTGGGCTACTTTTATAATGTACCACGGCCGCCCAAAGTGTATATAGACAAATAAAAATGAAAATAGATCTTATACTTGGAATGTATCCCTGGCAACTTAAGAACGGAGAGGTGGCTGTAACATCACAAACAACGTGAGTTTCAGCCAGAGCATACATGTTAAGGCTTTTACACAGCAGAAATAAACATGGCAACAGCCACTATAGATTATATAAGATAATAAACACACGATTACGATAGGATATGGTTTGTATGTGATTTTCTTGAGATGAATGTGTACATCTATGCTAAGTTGTGCAACGATATAAAAGGCTATAAATAGCATATTTTTAAGAACAGTAAACGACCAAATTCCACATGTGATCGTAAAAGGAAGTTATTACAAACACTCGATGGTGGTTTGAAGTGAGTTCTGAGTAAAAGTGTACTATTAATTTCATAAATTGTCTTATGAAGCATGATGCTAATATTAGCTCTAATGCACCTGCAGAACAGGTCCAATTCTTCTTCATAATGCATTTTGTCATAATACTTCATGTAAGGTTGCAAGAAAATGTTTTTTTTTTTTTTTTTTTTTTTTTTTTTGTATTTAGAAATACTTTTGATAATAGTTGGGTAAATGTAAACTGGGATTGAAGCGATGTGGCTTGGTAAACGTTTTATTGCCAGTATAAAGACTAATAATGGCTGAATAAAAACAAAGGAATAATGATAAAAGAATAATAAGGATTATGTCTCATACCTAGCGGAAGTGTGAAAGGTTCTCTTTCCTTAAACTAGTTTGTCATGCATTTCATTTCAACACATTTACAGGTAAATCCTAGTATTTTAAATTTGTGATTAATCATGATTAATCACAGTCCATGACTGTGATTAACGCGATTAAAAAATTTTAATTGATTGACAAACTAAGTAAATTACATAACGGTATAGAAATTACACAGAATAATAATATATTGTGTAAATATATTACAATATTTTGGATAATACATAGGAATTTCATATATTGAAAAATATGTGACAATATATTTACTTATATATCACAATATATGTAATGTTATATTCAGTAATACACTTTATAATATATAGATGTACATGTGATAAGATATGGTACTGCATGTGTAAAAATATATTGAACCTATATTTATTCAGTATATGCATACATATATGGAAATATGTTTCTTATGTTTAACAATCTTTTATGATATACATGTTTCATATTTTAAAATATAGCTAGTTTACAATAGCACAAGCGTGCTTGCTCATACTAAACACTTAGTTAACAGACTATCACTGTGCTGAAAAGTGCACAGCCATTACTTTTTAAATAAAGTAACATAAAATTTAATGGTGTTTGGCCAGTCGTCATCCTGACCACAGGCTCTACTCTTCTGCACAATGGTGACCCCACAAACTTACACATACCCTTTTAACCCTTTTAAATTTCAAAATAATACAACATTAAACACTAACAGATCCCCCCCTATATTAATATTGAGAAAAAAACACACAACATAATATTAATTTTTAAATTTTTGCTCTCCTTTAACAGTCAAAAGCAAAGCATGCTGGAAACTAGAAATCAGCTTTAACTCATTCCGTGAATGTGTATATATGTGTGTACATACATTCACATTTATATGGGAACATGTATGGGCAGTATATCCTTCAATAAAGGATCAAACATTTTGAATATTAGATTTATCTTTGTCTTCATTTCTAAATATATTTGAATGTATAAATAATATAGCCATATATTGTCAATGCATTTATTGTTGTATATTGAAAAATATAAACACTAGTTTCCAATATATGGAAATGTATGTAATATATTGCATTATATTTTGCAGTATATTCCTATATATTTTTGTTCCGTAAGAGGAGAAGGTTCAACACTGTTCCAAGTTTTCTACATTTGTGGATAATGGCTCTGACCGTGGCTCGCTGGAATCCCAAAGCCTTAGAAATTGCTTTATAACCCTTTCCAGACTGATACATGTCAACTATTTTGTTTCTCATCTGTTCTTAAATTTCTTTAGATCACGGCATGATGTGTTTCTCTTTAAGCATGCTTCACTTTGTCAGACAGGTTCTATTTAAGTGATTTCTTGATTCAATAGGTCTAGCAGTAATCAGGTCTGGGTGTGGCTAGTGAAATTTAACTCAGCTCTCTAAAATAATGTGGTTAATCACAGTTCTTTCATGATTTAACAGGAGGGGGCAATTCATTTTTTCATGTTGGGCCAGGTAGGTTTGAACAGCTTTTCCCCCTTAATAAATAAAATCATCATTTAAAAACTGCATTTTGTGTTTACTTGTATTATCTTTGTGTAATATTAAAATTTGTTTGATGATCTGAATCTTTTAAGTGTGAAAAATATGCAAAAAAAAAAAAAAAAAAAAAAAGGAAGGGGGCAAAAACTTTTTCACAGTACTGTATATAAATATATATATAGCATCTCCTTGTTCTCAGTTATGTTTCATGTTCATTTTGTTTGAAACATTTGTGAGTTTGAGTTTATACTGAGATCTCTCAAAGGCATTGAGATCTTTTCTAACACAGATACCTGTAAAATTACTGGAGACTTTTTTGGAGAAGAAAAATATGAGAAATACAAGATTCTCAAAAGTCTCAATTTGCTCTCCATCTCAAGATACATCAGTCTAGGAGAAACAACTGAGATATTACAGATTGTGTTTTTTTCTCTCCTTTTGGTAAATACCTCATATTCCCATAGTGCTAGAAAAACTGTGATGGTAGCATTGACTTCACATCAGTCTTGACCTTGATGGCTTTTTACTTTGCTCTTCTAAGTTTTCTCTAAATGGTGACTCGAGAGTAACAACCTTCTAACTTTAAGAGTTTCGCTGGCTTTTTCCCCTTCTTTCTTTGTAGTCCATCAACCTGATTCAAAGAGACGCATTGATCCCTCAGCCTTATATGACTAATTCCAGCCGAGCTCCACATCATCAAACACTCTCTGAAATGCTCTGATTCGCTATCAGCCGCAGTGACACAAAGGTGGAACCCACAGAGGCACCCATCTGTCCATCACGTCATGCTGTAAATAATGCGGTTTAGCATTTGCTCCGGTTAGCATACGATTACCACGCCTTTCACAGTAGTTGTCACACCACATCAAGAATTTTATCTTTTATAATTGTTTTTTTTAACGAGCTTCATGTCATGTCCAAGGCGTTGTGTGGTAGAGGTAGTGTGGTTCATTTTTGAATAATTCAGTAATTAGTTAATGATTCATATATCGGATAAACCGCATGTCCTCTTCGTTTCCAAGTTTAGCAATCCCAGCATGCACCACTCCAGCTGTGAAACCTGGCAGGTGCTTTTTTCTCATCATGTTTTTCTTCCGCAGTGTTTCAACTGGAGTCAAATGCTACGGCCCCACACTGTGCAGGATTTTGATGTAAAGCGATTTTGTTGCCTAAATATACACTGAACAGCATAAAAGGGAATCGGAAAATCTACTGCGATAAGCTTTACACATCGTCTGCCATTTTTAGAAAAGCCAACTTTTTTTGGACTTGACTGGAAGAAACAGTTGTTGGTTCGACAAGGTAATGCAAATTCATTCAGTCAGATTTGTAAATGAATTGTTCACACTGGTTTGGTGAACCAGCCCAGCCAATTCATTCAGTTGCTTCTACCAGTTGAGTCTTTTTTAACTCAAAATAACGATTCATTTAGAAATTGGAAAATGCTAGTGTAGTTGAAGTCCCACCCAAGGATATAAATTCAGTTGTGTCGACCTCAGCACATTACCAGACAGCCACTTATTTATTAATTTCCTAACAATTAATTACAAGAAGACTTCCAAAGCAGAAACCGTGATGGCTAGAATATGTATCAAGTATTTGTGAAGGCGTTTACTTGTGTGTGTGCAGTACAGAAAGTAACATTTTCCTCCAGAGAGCCTGCATTTCTTATGCTCAGCTTTTATGCAGTCCTGACCTTTACCCACAATCCTGCACTCTCCCATTGGCACCATGCAGTCATTAACAGGGTTTAACCTTTCATATGCATCAGGGAAAGAAACAGACAGCGAAAGTCTGCGGTCCTTGTCTGTATTGGTATAAGCAGTCTGAAAACGAATAACTCCTTGTATTTCCCACCGGAAAAGCATTCTTTATGAAATGATCTAAACCTCTTGCCCAACTGTGAGGAAAAACAACACAAGAATCGGCATGATGGAAGTAGAGAAGGATGAACCTCGGAGGGAAGGATGCTGGGTACAGATGATAAAACGATGAAGTTCAGAGACACTGATGAATGGCGCAGTCGCTGCCATCAGATATGTTGCCTAAAAATAACGAGCAAACAAATCAACATGTCGGGCTGAGGGAGAGACGGAGGAGGGAAAAAATGAGAGAAGAGGAAAGACGGGTCAAGCAGGAGACAGCTTGGCCGATGCAATTACCAGCTGCCACCAGAGACCCTGGGGAACCACAGGTCCTTCTGAAGGGTGTAGTCAAGATCAGTCCTCAGATCCACTCCACCCAAGAAGTCCACTCTAGATCACTAATGCTCTTGACTGGAGATTGCTAAACAGCTGAAACCATTTCAAACTTCAGGTAATTAGTTTGAGTCATGAGAAGTTTACAGTTCACCTTTTCTGGATTGCTAAAGACTTTAAGTTGTGGCCAACTATTAACCTTAGTTTGCTGCAAAAGTGGCCTGACTGTTACAAAAGGTAAATATAACTTATACAGTACCATTTTTGGCAGTATCCATTGCTAAGAAGGCCCCACAATGGACTACAAAAAAAGCATCTGAAATGGCAGAAATACTGTAGCAAAATTGAGGGTTTACTATTCTCCTCTTGTATGGTGGCCCAGTAGTGCACAACACAATGGAAACAGTAGTGCCACAACACAACAAAATCTCCACAACACAACGCATAGGACTAATTTCGTATTGTTGTGCTATATTTCGTTGTGTTGTGGCTTGTTTCCATTGTTGTGCTGTGCTAATTTTGTTGTATTGCGGCTTGTTCCATTGTTGTGTTGTGCTGTGCTAATTTCGTTGTGTTGTGGCTTGTTTCCGTTGTGTTGTGGCTTAATAATAATAATAATAATAATTTTTTACATTTATATAGTGCTTTTCTGGGTACTCAAAGCGCTTTACATGGAAGGGGGGAGCCTCCTCATCCACCACCAGTGTGCAACATCCACCTGGATGATGCGACGGCAGCCATATTGCGCCAGAACTCCCACCACACACCAGCTTATTGGTGTAGAGGAGACAGTGATGCAGCCAATCAGTGTATGGGGATGATTAGGAGGCCAATGGGCAAATTTGGCCAGGATGCCAGGGTTACACTCCTACTCTTTTTCGAAGGACATCCTAGGATTTTTAATGACCCCAGAGAGTCAGGACCTCGGTTTAACGTCTCAGCCAAAAGACAGTGTTTTTTTTTTTTTTTTGACAGTATAATGTCCCCATCACTATTCTGGGGCATTAGGACCCACACAGACTGCAGGGTGAGTACCCCCTGCTGGCCTCACTAACACCTCTTCCAGCAGCAACCTAGTTTTCCCAGGAGGTCTCCCATCCAGGTACTGACCAAGCTCAACCCTGCTTAGCTTCAGTGGGTAACCAGTCTTGGGCTGAAGGGTGATATGGCTTGTTTCCATTGTTGTGCTGTGCTAATTATGTTGTATTGTGACTTGTTTTCGTTGTTATGCTGTGCTAATTTTGCTGTGTTGTGGCTTGTTTCAATTGTGTTGTGCCAATTTTGTTGTGTTGCAGCTTGTATCTGTTGTGTTGTGCTAATTTTGTTGTGTTGCAGCATTTTTAGGTTGTGTTGTGGAGATTTTATTATGTGCACTGCTGGGCCACCGTTCTCTTGCTTTATCAACACTCTATTTTCCTGTTTAATGTTTGTTTCACACTGGATGCGCAAGCAGTGCGGAGGCAGCGCAGAAGCGGTGCGTATGCAGAGCAGGAGCAGCGCGTGCCCATTGTCCTTTCATACTGGCAGCGTTTGTTGCACGCAGCTGAACCATGGCTTGTACTGCAATACAGACGAGAATCGTCATTTCTGTCATATTTTCCAGCGTTCTTCTCCGAACACTGTGCGCCATGTGCTTTGATGTATGATATGGCCAGCATACTCTGTGATGCGACCGTGTCCCCCTCCCCTCTGTCCCACAAACTTATGTAAATAACATATATTATATATAGGTAGTTTACACAATAAACTTGAGCCAAGTTTTCAAGACGTGTATACGAAAAATTTGCTGACCCTGTCAGGAAGATTTATGTCTGACCTGTCTCACATTTTGTATGAGTAATATTAATTTTTGCCATCTAACAGAAGGCTTAGAGTTGCACATGCTAGATTAAATTGGCTATGTTGCGTAAATCTTTTGTGTATCAGTCTGTAAAATTCAAATAGGCCTCTGGGCTCTGGAAAATAGAAGGGATTCACTATTCTAATTCACTGTAGCCGTATGTTGATGTATATACTGTTGTTTTTTGTATTAAGGTCTGTCTATTGCATTGTTTTTATTGTTTTAGTAATTATCGATGTGAATTAAGGTGAGGCAGTACACACTGTGAGATGCAAGACCAATTTTGGAAAGAATTCCAACAATAAAGTGTAATTGGATTGAATAATTGAGTTGAAAAAGTAATATTAAAGCTAACAAATGCCTCAAGTTTTAATTTAACAGACCTTTGAAGTTTGGGAAAAACTTGTGGAAGTGATGTGTTTTCGTACATTTTATTATTTTTTTCATATGGTGACTGTGAAACACGAAACACCTCACTTACATGAATTTATGGTGAAATTTGTTATTTTTCATGTCATGCATGCAGTGTGAAACTGGCGTAATACTGTAAAGGTGCTTTGACACAATCTGTATTGTATAAAGCACTATAAAGATTATTCGACTTGACTATGTTTTTTTTATGTTTAGAGTATCCCAGTGTTAGCTTAGCAACATGCTAAAAGAATACTGTACTGACATTTGTGATTTGGCTTAGGAGGTAAGTATGATTAAGTATAAGATACCTTCTAAGGCATCATTGCAAGTGTTATTTGCGTAGAAGCCCCCATAATGCGCTGCAACAAACACTGAGGAAAAAATGCGTTCAAGATGGAGGACATACTATAGTAAGATAAATCTTGATTAAATGTACTTATAAATCATTCTGCCTTGGATATATTTTGAAACAAGGCCTCTGTTAATTAGTAAATGACACTTAATTTGACTAATACAAAATGCATACTATTTTTATTATGGGTATTTTTAAACTAAAGTCAGAACTAAAGTGGTTTCAGAAACTTTTTAGTGGCATAGTTAGCAATGTCCTTTAGCCGTGACCATATTCACAATAAAGAACAACCTTATCGCATAAACATAAAAAAGTGATTTAATGAACTCTGTGAACGATTTAATGAACATTTCAGTGTGGAAAAACAGTGAAATTTGATTGATGGATCCAACAGTAAATGAGTCAACAAGCCAAGTTTTGTTTTTTTTTTGTTCACAAGACAAAATTACTCGCTTTCCGTCATATTTTTGTTGCCTCCAGAGCAGTTTCTTCTTGTTCGTTTTTATTTCTTTATTTCACTCTAGTGCTTATTATACAAAAACAACTAGCCTGAGGTTGTTCTCGATGGCCATAAAAGGGAAAGATTTGATTGTGCCAATTTGATTAGCAAGACTGAATATCAGTTGGCCAACCTGCTCTCCAAGCAAGGAGCAAATAAGTCAAAATTGAGCTACGATAATGTAGCAGCTTATTTCGTCCGCAATGGATCAAGTGGAAGACGAATGTTACTAAAACCTTGTAGAACAAAAATATCTTTACATGATTTGGATAACAGTTTTATTGACTCGTGCTTTGATGGAGTTGCCTCTGACAGCTCTTTTTTTAATAAAAAGAAAAACCCTGTCAGCTATGAAAATTAGCAGTGTAGGATGCGGACATAAACGCACTGCTGGAGGCTAGTTCTGCTATGCTAATTGGTGTTAAAAATTTTAATTCAGGGAGAATTAATATAATTCACACTCACAAATAGCTCTCAGCATTGAATTTGCATAAGTTTGAGATAGTTGGAGCTAAACAGAAACTAGGAGTGGGACTGTGTAGTCACAGGAGGTGACTGGGTGGTGATCAGAATTTAATCAATGAGAACTGATTGGTTGGGTTGGGTGATTGACAGCTCTACTCCATCTAAGGTCCTATCTTCCCCTTTCAGTCAATTTTGCAGGTACCCTCAGGGAGCCAAAACCCCGGTGGGAAAATTGCAAACGTTTGATAGTGGTTCAGCGGCGGAGCAAGAACATATTCTTTCTTGGTATTTACCTTACCAGGACATACCTAAGTGTATTGTTGAGGGAGACCTATCCCAGAATGCCCTTCAACAAGGTAAAATGTATTTAAAATCAACAGGAAATCAAATTTGAAAAACTCTGTTTACTTTCATAAAACACTTTTCCTGGTCTTATTGTGTATGATTCAGCACAGCTTGACATTCCAAAGAGAAAACTGCTTGAGATTCAACCAACATTATTTTACCCATAATCCCTTGCTATGGAAAAGGTGGACTTTGTGGCAGTTGTAGAAAAATAGTGGAGAATTTTATCTGAACTTATACTACCTCCAAAATCGCATGCTAGTTTGTCCTATGTAGTATGTTTAGTATGTATGTAATCCGGACGTAAATCATCCAGATATTTTTTGTGTATTGTTTTATAAATGTTATGAATTAGGACATACTATTCTTTTCATGTACTGTTTTTCATCAACTGTAGAAGGGAAGTTTGCATATTCGGACACACCCTTATGAAAAGTAACCATGGTTTTATTATTGTAAAAGTTTAGTAACCATGTTTTTTTTCTGGCATATTGACTACCATATGTATAACTGCAGTTTTACTACAAATACCATGGTTAGTGTTGTAAAACCATGGCTAATTTGTGGTTATCATGGTTTAACTATAGTAACCATGTTTTTTTTTGGTTTTTTTTTTTGTTTTATTTGTTGTAAAAACATGGTTAATTTTCATAAGGGCAGAGTTAAAGCTAACAATAATGAATTTAGCTATATGCTAATGCTTACATACCTGTACAAACCCAGCAGGCGCAAAACAGGCACACAACGTCATAAGACGTTGATATTTGGTTAAATTTCGGTTGCGACGTCGGGTGACCAAAATTCAACGTAAATTCAACGTTTAATGTCAATGTTAAATTTATGTCCAATACCGACGTCAGCAGACGTTGAGATTTTGTTGTTTTTAGGTTGTGCAACCAAAATCCAACGTTAAGTCAACGTCAAATTGACGTCAAATTGACGATTTTCATTTTCAACCAAAATGCAACGTCTGTCCGACGTCATGTCCAACGTCAACCTGACGTTACATAGACGTCTGGTGCCTGCTGGGAACCTAAACGGATCTGTGAAATCAATAGAAGTTTTAAAAATACTATGACAGATGTGCCACATTACAAGGTGCAAATTTAGCTTCATGCTAATTCTTACAAGAAACAAGAACGGTGTGACCAACATGGTAGCACATTAGCAAAAATGCAACAAAAAAAAACAAAAAAAAAACAAACCATTATACATTACAAGCTGCAAATTAGCTTCATTCTAATACATGCAAACAGGAAAAGTATGACAAACATGATAGCATGTTAGCATAAGTGGTAAAAATACTGAACTATTCAAGGTGCAATTTTAGCCACATGTTAATGCTTACATACAAACACAAAGAGTAGCCTATGACAAAAAAAAAAGTGTGTGATATGAACACTTATTTTTGTTTTATCTTAGCAGGTGTTGAAAATACTATGAAATGTTACCTAAATAGTATGCAGTATTGTTTTTTTTGTTTTTTGCTTTTTTGTCAGGTAATATTGCCCACAATTCAATGTGCTACAGAAGAGGAATTGTGACTGAACCCAAAAGGTAAGTAACCATATATTTAGCTAGTAATGCTAAATGCTAACACTTTGGTACCAATAAACAGTTTGAAGATATAGTACCATATACTCAATAATGTACTTTCTTAAAATAATTTTTAAATATGCCTCATCTAGCATATTGCTTGCATCTCAGTTTTAATTAATTAATTAATTAATTAATTAGCTAACATCTTGGGTCATATTTTTCACTTATTATGAGAAATATTAAGTGCAATCCCCAGTCTATGAAAAAGTAAAGCAATATTGGTGAAACTAAAACAAGCATTGGAGTTTCTTCTTACGTTATTCATTTATTTCGCCAGTGGTTCAGGGACTTCAAGAGGTTTTGAGCTGTTTGGAGAGCAGTGCTTTCTGTTCATTATTTGGAGTAGATCCCCGTGAGTGAGCGCTAGAAATCTCCCAAGGCCCCCCCCCCCCCTTCTCCTGAAAATATCTCTGCAGACGGAAACACACACACACACACTCAGAGCCAGAGCAAAGTGTCACTCTTTCCTCTCTTAGCTCTTGATAAGCAACCCATCAGGGCTTTGCAGGGGTTTAGCTGTTTGAACTTCACAGCTTCTCTCTTCCTCTGGGGAGAAAAGTAGAGAAAGTGAGTTGTATTTAAATTTGTAGACGTTTAACATGGATCGGCGCAAACAATATTGCCAGTACACACAGAAATAAACACACCAAATCATATATACACACACATGCTTGAACTAAAGGGAATTTTTAGCTAAGATAAGCCTGAGTGTGTTGGGGAAAACTTGAAATTACAGAAACTTTGTCTGCATTCCTCTTTAATAGCTCGTTCTGTCCTGGGAAATCAGAATATATTGCCTTTCACGGCTGATTTTGCGCAGGAAATGGTTTTGGAAACACAAAGCTTTGAAGGCGCTGTACACCATTTTGTTATTAAAACAGGGAGCGTCTGCAGCGGCTTGTGTGTGTTCTGCTGTATGTACAGCGGGATTATGTGAAGCATTGTGTGTTTGTTAGCAGCTGATCAGAGCTGAAGTGTAAATGTGCTAGCGCCGAGGAGGAGTTGTGAACAACAGACCCTTCGGTTCAGTCAAATACTCCCTAGAGAAATGCAAAGATAGAGTGTCTGGAGGCAAACAGAGACTGTAGAACCAGCAAACAACAAAAAAGAGAGAAAGAACAAAAGCAAATGAGAGAGAGAGGTGGGCTACGTTCAGAAAGGAATGCTGGCGTATTGCATTCTATTTTTTAAAAATAGCATGTGAAATACATTCAAATTTCAGACAATAGAATGTGACGTTGTCACACCCCACAAGTAAGAAAATCACAATATCTCAATCGTTTCTCCTAGAAAGTGATGAGATTAAAAGGAGATCAAATAGAGACTTTTGCATACAGTACATCTTTCATAAGATATCACTAATGAGATCTCTTTTATATCTCATTTGTTTCTCTGAAATAGAAGAAATTGAGATCAAATGGAGATTTATGCATGTATTTTTGTAAGAGACTAAATGGAGATCAAATAGAGACTTTTGCAAAGGTCTTCCCATGCAAAATGACTCATGAGATCTCATCTCAATAGTTTTTCTGAGATTAGAAAGCCTCAATATAAACTCTAACTTTCCTTTATCAAAGTATCTTAGCTATAGAGTTTTAGGGAAAAAACATCTGAGACAACGTTGATAAATGAAACGTACTGTAAATGCGATCTCCTTTACATCTTATGAGTTCTAAAAGAGCAACACTTGAGCAACTAGGATTTTCTATGCATACGTTGTGCGATTTTCAGATGCAGGTAATCACGATCACTCAGTCAATCTCTCTCATAATCCTCTAACTATACATAATACACTGCTTTTAATACAGCTTTTAATGAAGCAACTCAACGTTCCTTTGTTACTAGTTCAAAAGTGACGTTTTGCAATTAGTAACAGAGGCTTGGGCTCAGCTGTTAAACTGTCAACTTTAGATTTGAGTCCGTGGCGGAAGGAAGTAGTTCTGCACAAAAGACTCTCCGTTGTTATTTTTTTATGCATTTACATACTCAATCCACAATATGCATAGTTCTGTCAAAGTAGAAGGTAGTATGCTGAACATTCGAGTGAGACACTTGCATATTCCCACACTTCCTCAGAGGGTGTTTCTGCTTGACTTGCTTCCCTGCTGCTGTTTCTCGGGATCTCAAGGTCTTCTGTATAAGCAGCAGTTACCCTCCAACTCCGCCCATGCATATTCACCTCCCCCTGTATTTGTGAGCTGCGCTTGCCCCTCATATGCAAACCTAATCATATTCTGCTCTATTTCTCATCATCTCCATGCAGCAAATTGCTTGTCATGGCCTATTTGAGGGTCTCCAGCCCTGGAAAAGAGCAGCTGGGGAAAGATGTGCACGTGTTAGGAGAGCAAAGGAGCATTGCAGAGATGATGCAAACTATAATTACACTATGACTCACACTCTAAATGACCTTTGACATTAACAGGTCGAGTTAGAGAAACAAACTAGTCACAAACTGTGCTCAGTTAAAGAAGACAAAGTAATCAAGCTGGGAGCGATGACAAAAGCTACTCCACACTCTTTAAAGTCCACACAAATTCCCAAGCCTCATAACAACATTGATTTATTTGTTTGTTTGCTTGTTTCCAAACTCATTTCAGAGATCACAAATGACATCTCTTATATTGCATTAGTTTCTCTGATATAGAGGACATGGAGACCCACTAAAAATAAATAATAATTTTAAATAAAATG